>OZ034972.1:23763882-24196382 GCA_964030785.1 Siderastrea siderea
CGTACTGAAACCTTTGACCGACGAATCACGACACAAACTACAGTCGACTGAGAACTTTATTGACGCAATCAAGACAGTACAAGTACCTGACGACTACAAACTAGTGTCTTTTGATGTGAAATCACTGTTCACCAGTATTCCACTTCAACTGGCTCTAGACTGCACTGAGACCGCCATCAACAACTCTACTATTGAACTACCGCTACCTACAGACGACTTAATGGACTTACTGAACCTTTGTCTTACTTCTACGTATTTTCAGTACAACGGCAAGCACTACAAACAGTTGCACGGAACAGCTATGGGCGCACCAGTTTCCGTTGTTGTTGCAGAAATCGCTATGCAAAACATCGAGGAACTAGCCCTCGCAACTTACAAACGAACACTACCACTCTGGCTACGTTACGTTGACGATACCTTTACAGCCGTACACAAAGACGAAATCGACGATTTTCACGAACACCTCAACGGACAAAACGCCGACATACAGTTTACCAAGGAGATCGAGGAAAATGGTAAAATACCTTTTGTAGACTGCTTAGTTACCCGCGACAATAACAAACTACGGACGACAATTTACAGAAAACCGACACATACTGACAGACTACTCGACCAATCATCTTACAACCCAACTTCTCACAAAGCTACGACTATACGGACCCTGACAAGACGCGCGCAACTAGTTTGTGACTCACCTGACAGCTTAACGGACGAAAACAAGTACTTAGACAACGTTTTCAACAAGAACAATTACAACCGGGACTTTATTAGACACAACACTTACAGAAACTCCGAACCAAACGCTACGAACACTAACGCGACACCTGTCACTACTGCAACCATACCTTACATCAAAGGGACTTCTGAAACTATCGCACGAATCCTACAACCCTACAACATCCGCGTTGCTCACAAACCTATCACTACTTTACGACAGCTACTGACGAACGTTAAAGACAAAGACGAACCGAGCGACAGACGGGGAGCAGTTTATAAAATCAAGTGCTGCGACTGCCAGGCCACTTATATTGGTGAGACCGGCAGAAATCTGAACGTCCGACTGACTGAACACAAACGAGCGACTAGAAATGGTGATATCAACAATCACATTGCCGAGCACCATTTAAAAACAAACCACAGAATCGACTGGGACTCTGCTGAATGCGTTACCTACAGTACGGACTACTATCAACGAATCACTCTGGAAAGCTGGTTTACCAACTTAGAACAAACACCACTGAACCGTTGCCAACAGCTACCTGCACCTTACAAACGACTGATTGCCGACAATAACAAGACAGACAAACAATAGACAAACTGACTCATTTGACTAACAATAGACCAACGGACATTTGACTAACAAAAGACGGATCGAAACGCACCAATCACGTTTACAGTCTTCACAGCCAATAACATCACGGCTTAACTGACAGACGACCAATAACATCACGAGATCGTCGACCAATCAGGACAACGACCAGAGATTTATAACATCTCCTGACGATTTACAGTTCACTTGACTCTGATGATGACTTCCGCTCAGGTTGTCGAAACGTCAGTCAATGTCACCTCAAACAGTCCTTCTCAGGACTACACTCACCCGGACGATCACAATTTACCGAATTATAATAATAATAATAATAATAATAACAACTTAATTGGCCACTCCCTGTGAGGGGCTTTTCAGGGACAAACATAATACCGGTAGCTTTAAGAACCCCAACTGGCAGAAGGTGGACCAGCTGGCTATTTACAAGTGTGGCCGAGGAGTTGAACTCAGGTCTGCCAAGGACAACTCCATCTAGTGCTTAGAGCGGGACTTGAACCTGGGACCTCCTGATTTCAAGTCCAGCGCCCTAACCACTTGACCATTCTTCCTCCACAGGTTTTTGGGTAGACATGTATGTCTTTGCAACAGGCCACTTCTGAGTTGTCTTGAACATCAATGTAAGGCCTGGTGCACATCCTTCCATACAAAAACAGGAGCCCATTGCACGGAGTGTCCAACTCCCATGTACTGGAACAACAGCAGTTTCTCAAGTTGGATTAGTTTTTACATTACATTATCCTTAGTCTTTGAATTATTTTCGGAAATCTTCGCTCACCATCAGGTTATCATGGGAAATCTTGAGGACCTGGGGTCATTGTATGAAGCCTTTGAGTCATCTTCGGAAATCTTCAGAAGCCTGTGGGACTCCTTCGAATATATCTGGAAGACGTAGTATCGAAGTTTCATCCTGCCGGTAATGGTTTCCTGAGGAAACATAAGTATAATTTGCACGTGAATGAAAACTCCTGCTCGTTTGAAAGGTTGTGCACCAGGTAGGCCTCGCCTTGAAACGGAGGCTAAAGGCAGTTCGGAAATGGACTATTGGATTTTTCCTTTTATGGCCAAGTAGTCATTAATTAATTTTTTTTCTTACAAACATCAATTTACTTTCCTTCTACAGGCAGACGACTTTTTTCAGATTAGGAGATTATATACAATTTTAGGTTCCAGTATATTTTATAAGGTATGGATGCTTAGCCTGTATGTATGGATCTTGATAACTCGGCGATCACATTTGCTACTAAATTAAAGTCATACTGTTCTTGTTTTGCTGCAAATCACTGCCCCAAACTTGATTGAAGTTCAAAATGGCGCCCGTGGGACTTCAAATCGGCCAAAATGCACTGCAAACTTTTTTAATGTGTCATTATGAAGAGAAATTATAAGAAAGATGGAATATTTAGTTTGTCACGGGTGTGGGACAAAGAAAAAACACCTGAGTCTCCAACTGGAATTGAATGCGTTATCTCCCATACACCGGTTGGACGTTCTAACCACTGAGGTACATGTACTGGGAGCTAGACTGGTGGCGAGCGAGGTTATATTTACCAGGTTCCTTGTGACACGCGTCCTTCATTTTGGTAGGATCAGCAATGTCGAAATCAACCGGGAAAAATTGCTTTAACCCTTTAAGCCCCAACAATAACGAAAATGAATTTTTCTTTACATTATCAATGCTTCTTCAAACATTCAAGTGATGAGAATAAAGAAAGTGATCACCAAGGATAAGATATGTTGATATTTAGACAAATTCTGCTTACTAGTTCCATAAGAAATGTATGGAGATTAGTAAGGAGAATATACATTTTTATATCAGAGCTGAAAGAGTTAAACTCAGGTGCGAAAACTCTGGTAACAGGGAACATACGCATCGCCGGCGGCGTAATTTAGCACCGTCTATTATGTGTACGTCTTAAGGTTGATTTCCAATCCGTACTGCGCAGGCTCAGCCCCAAAGTGTTTGTGAGCCTCACATGATGGAATGTAAGGAAAAAACATAGATAATTTATGAAATAGAGTGCATAAACAAAACCTAGTACATGTACACACCGAGATGTTATCTTGTCCTGGCCGCGCGGCCACCTCAATGTCTCGTTCTTCAATTTTATCGAGAGTAAAGCTCACATCCAAGATGGCGGGAGACAAAAATTGTAATTTCACTTTATGTAGGACGTCACGAATTGGTACATTTCATTTAGTCGTACACGACGTGAGTAGTTTTTCAAAACAAAAATCCAAAACTAACCGTTGAGCCTGCACAGTACGGACTGGAAATCAACTTTAACGTGTAATACGCAAATGAGACCTAGTCTCATTCCCAGGGTTTTTGTTAAGTTTTTGAATAGCAGGGACAAGTTATTATTAAGTAGCAGGGACCCCAAAATGGCGGCTCTGTGGTCACCTTTGGCACACAATGCCAAGCAGATTCCACTATTCCTGTACGCAGTAGATTTGGCATGTTGTGATGTTTGGCTGTTTCTTTACTGTGTTGCAGGGACATTTAGTCGCCAATCATTTAACCAGAGAAGATTTAGAAGATATTGTATTATATTGTAAATATCATTTTTTGTTGGCCATGAGCGCAGAGCAGAGAGTTGGTCAGCTGGTCATCTGGAGAGAGGTAGGTTTAGCGTTTTAACATTTCCTAACGTAGAGAATTTGTTTAAAGATTATTACAGGTAAGGGACGAGGTTAAGAAGTGCTGCTTTTGTAGTAGTATCCAATAGGTTTCTGGTTTATGTATTTTCGATAACCTCCACCAGTTGTGAGCCATTAGGTTTGTAAAGTCTATATTTAATAATAAGTTAAAAGTTTGCATATACTAAGCTGTAG
This sequence comes from Siderastrea siderea, assembly GCA_964030785.1. Classification (NCBI taxonomy): domain Eukaryota; kingdom Metazoa; phylum Cnidaria; class Anthozoa; order Scleractinia; family Rhizangiidae; genus Siderastrea; species Siderastrea siderea. Next base: position 23,768,045 of record OZ034972.1, read on the forward strand.
TGTTTCCATCCGTCTGAGAACTAGAGGGTCCCCTTCCGATCATGGCGACCATTTTGCCCTCAATTCGTTTCGTCTTGGAGGTAAAGCTTGTGCAAGATATCAGGAATGGCGTGGTCTGAGGCACGAGAAAGGACTGCACACGCCCTAGGAAGTAAATTTCTCAGGCTCCTGTCATTCCCAATCCTTTTTACGCGCTTCTATCCTTGAATAAAAATAATAATAATAATAATAATAATAATAAAACAATAATGATAATGATAATAATAATAATAATTATAATAATAATAATGATAATGATAATAATAATAATAATAATAATAATAATAATAATAATAATAATGATAATAATAATAATGACCACTTGCAGTCAACTGTAACAAGTTCAAGCTACCTTAAATGATTTGGCAAAGCAATCTCAAAGTTCGTTAAAGTGTTTGTTAAATACTCCACTTAGTCGATGACTTTTGATAATTCGAAATGAACAAAAGGACAGTATCTTGGTGAAAGTGTAATAACCCTAATTTTAAACTTTTCACCTGGTTTTCATTGGTAAATCATCCATGATTACAATCCAGAATCCCGCTTCCTCTTTTTCATTATTCCCAGATTCTGACCTTGAAATCAGTGAAATCCGAAAAATCTTTATTTGAGGTCACTCAAACTTCTCACTCCGAAGTAGTTGCTTTTGAATTGTACCCTCTATCTAGTTTCTGAATGCCCCACACCCTGATACTCCATCTAACACACTCTGTAACTTTTGATGATGATCGCAACTGCATAAGTGGCGTTAATAACTGCGAGGATCTTCTTTACATTTATTTCTTCATTCCGCAGTTCAAATATATGAATTTCATATATTCATAATTCCATCTTCATCTTTCCCGGGTATATTACGAACCAATTTAATGACCAGCTCTCAGTTGGCTTGTTAGCTCAATTGGTTAGAGCGCTGCACCGGTATCGCAGAGGTCAGGGTTCGAATCCCGGCAAGCCTGATTTTTTCAGGCTTTCTTTTCGCAACTGCATAAGTTGCGTTAATAACTGCGAGGATCTTCTTTACATTTATTTCTTCATTCCGCAGTTCAAATACATGAATTTCATATATTCATAATTACACACTCTGTAACGTTCGTAGGTTTTCCCAACGAGAAGACAAAGAACCAGAACAGAGAACAAGAAGGAGGAGGATGACGATTACCGTGAACCTGTTGGGCGATATTTTCTACTTATTGTAGGCATGGTGAGAGAAGTACATAATATACAGTCACTGTGGTACTTGAAGGGAGGAGGTCATTTTTTAAAGATGTTTGCCGGTAATTTCGGAGAGTGACATGGTGAGATAAATAACAGAGGCCTTGTTATCTCAGCGAGCGTTGCGTACCTGTTACGCAGCTCTCTTTGTTCTTACACTTGTACAAGTTTCACTGGAGAATTGGCATTGAATAAAACTGGAAAATGAACCCAAACCACCAGCTACCAAAGTGCTAAACACTGTCCGCTAACCTCTGATTCCGACTAGGAGCTTGAATATGTTACTCCCAAATAACAGAATTAAGCTAATAATGGAAGATCTAAGAAAACTGAAGCCGAATCTGATAAGTAGGAACACTGGCGACAGAGTAAGAGTCTTTTGTGATGGTCGGAAGGGCTTATGACACGAATCTCTTGCAGGGCCAGAGCATTGAAAGACTCCAGAGTGTTGGCCAGCACAGTTCTTCACAGAAGTTGTTGTAAATACGCACAGACTAACAATTTTTGAGTGTTCCGAGCTCGCCTATTGCTTTTGGGTTTTATGTGTTTAGTGCACGCGTACTAACTCTCCTTCGTACCCATTTCAGAAACACTGGCTCATGTGTGTCCTGCTAGAGGCGGGCGGTATCTCCAAACGGTAAGTGGTTGTAAATAAGATTGTTTAACGCTTTTTTACACTGTAATTTTCTCGGCGCTAAATTTCTTCCATGCTATCTGAGCAGTTTGACAATTCAATAATAAACAACAATGCTCTTCTTTCATCGTGTTACTGTTTTAACGTCAAATTCGTTCTTACCTTCAGAAGCCTCTTTCTCGGTATTTATTTGTTGTATTTCGGAAAAATATTGTTTGTGATCGTTAGCATACTGTTCCTCAACAGAATATGAGTCCTTTACTGTAATCTTTCAAACTTCCCGAAGCTTTTACTCGTGTTAATTTTTAAATAGTTTAAAAATCGTGTTTTTGCAAATACCATTATCATGAACTACGTTAATTTCAGAAAACGGAGGAAACACTAGCATTACCCTTTCAAGAATGAGGTGGTTTTAGTGGGACATTGAAAATGCTGATTATCAAGGCCATGTATCACCCTCTAACTCCACGAAACCTTGCAAATGCGTGTTTAAGTTATTTATTTTATTTTATAATTTATTTTGTCGAGAATCCAGTTGGAAATAACTGCAAATTTCATATTCTTTTGGTTAATTCTTTTTTTCATATTTTATTTTCTTTCTTAATTCAAGGGCCGAGGGCCACCCTCCTCCAAATACCTATTACGTGGAACAAGTGAAAAACACGCTACATCAGATTGAATCCATGGACATTCCATCTGTTTGTGAAGCGCGGTACGTCAAACATTACTTTGTTTGTAAACAAATAGTGCATCACATGTAGCATTTGCCAGTTAACAAAACTGAAATTCAAAGTCGTGTGAGTTTAAAAAGAACATTATTTTCTGGTGTCAATACGTGTGTGTAATATCTCGTTAATGGAGGTTGTCAATGTGGTTTGTATCACTGCCACTTTCACAGATTACGTAGTCCTCGTAATCCCCCACTGGCGTCAGCAGATACACTGCTGCTTAATCCACCGACCACAATGCTGCAGAAGGCTTCCTCTAGCTTTGGTGGCTCAGATGCACTCACACCGCAGAAGAAGCATGGCAGCTTGGACAACTTGAGACTTCAAGGTACAGATACATTTAGACAACAGAAGACTTTTCGGCAATCAAGCAATCAATGAACTAATCAATCAGTCAGTCTGTCTGTCTGTCTGTCTGTCTGTCTGACAGTCAGTCATTCAGTCTGTCAATCAGTCAGTCAGTCAGTCAGTCAGTCAAGGATTGGTCAAACAATTTATCAAAGAAGAATCGGCCCCTAGTCTTGTCTATGTCATCTGGTCAATATAACTAGTCAGTAAGCGAATCAGTTTTAATCTGTCAGTCATTCTTGATAGGAAGGAAATGATTACTTGATCCATACCAGGGGAGCGTTTTGCACCAAGCAATGTTGCCATTTGTTGATTTTTGTTTTCGTTGTACGACCCGGTACATGCGGGTCATTTGGGCCAAATGCCATAAAAATACTCAGAGTCGCTGTCTTGTGTTAAGTTCCCATCGCTCTCTAATGCTAAGAACCAACCGGTCTCGGCTAATGTGAGGCCAAGAATAAATATTAACTGTAATTCAGGCTATTTGTTCACAAAAAGAACCGGAAATAGTATTTCTGAGGTTGATTTTGCTTTATATATGTAAATAGAAATTTGAAAATGTCACAATGGGAGCACCAGTCCATTAAAATAAGTTTACCGCAGTCAAGTTTACTACTGGGTTTGTTTTCACGATATTTTCGAAACTTGTTTTTAGATGAAATAGAGTCCTCCGACAGTGGCAGTATACCGTCGATGCTCCGTCGGAGAGGTTCGGACAGCTCCGGAAGTGTGGGCAGCTTCGGCACCAAAGGCAAACTGAGATCATTTAGGTCCCAGCTCTCCCTCAACTCTGCCGGCACATTTAGAAAGAGCTTACCCGAAAACACTCCTGACTTATCTCAAATGGTCACAGCCAAGTAAGTTTGAACTTCTGTTGTGCTAAGCATGGTTTTAAAAGGTTTCTGGAGATTGTCTCGAGCATTGCAAGTTCCGATTAGTCACTTGCGGCAGCGAACATTACGCCAGTATAGAATTTGAGAAGAATAAGAGGAAAACGTTGTACTGTAAAACAAAATGCTGTATAGTAACAAAAAGCAAAATAACCGAGGTCAGTAACAGAAAACTGATAAAGAAGTGGCTTCCAGCAATTCCAACACAATACCCGTGCACCAACTTCAGTTGTCCACAGTTTACTTTTAAATTGAACACAGTTAAAGAAGAACCACTTGGACTAAATATTGGCTGATCACGCTAAACAACAAATAAGGCTAACTTTTTCTACGGAACCCTCTACTGCCATTAATATACCAAAAGCTATTTTTGTCCGCATCCCAGTTTGAAATGTGTAACTTGGCCCTGTTTTACCCTGCTTCAGTATTTCACAACTATTCACCGAAGTGGAGGCGAATTCCACTCTTCACCGACACTGTTTTCAGTGGATAGCCAGCGCTAAATAGTTCCCTTTTTTCTCTCTCTGAGAAAAAAAAAATGTCGCGCGAAATCCACAACAATGCAGGGTGGTGAATAGCAGATGTTTGAGTGGCCAGTCAGAGCGTACGAAAAACACTATCCACTGCTTTGATATGCTTATCACTTTAGAACTGTTATCACTCGAAGCGTGTATGTATATCGTGTATTAATTACCGTATTGTGACATTGTTAATCTTTCTATATTCGGCCTCTTCCTCCCCCTCCTTGGGGGGTGCAGTGGTGTAGTGTTCAGTGCGTTGGACTTAAGATCTGAAGGTCGGTGGTTCGACGCGCAGTCCCTGCCATCGTATTGTTTCCTTAGACATGAAACTTTACTCCAGATTGTCTCTCTCCACCCAGGTGTATAAATGGGTACCGGTGACATGACATACTGCTAGGGGTAACCCTGCGATGGACAAGCATCCCATCCAGGGGGGAGTAGCAATACTCTCAGTTACTTCATGCTACAGAAACCGGAATAAGCTCCAGGCGTGGTGCCTCCTTAGCTCGTGTGCGACGTTACCTCTTCCTCCCGTCACCCCTAAAAAAGTTCCTCTCAAAGAGTCGAAACGAATACGTGCACCTGAAGGATTAACTGATGATTTGCAGTATTTTAAAGGTTGTTTTTGGTACTTTAAGGTTGACCGCTGGCACAGAGAACACGTTGTTTCATTATGTAAGCTGGGACTCGTTCCATGGCATCGTGGTTTGTCCAAGCGAAGGTGATGCCCCCAGCACGGGAGGGGTGGTGCACGCAGAGGTGGTAAACACTTTCCACAAAACGTGTATGTCCATGCGTAGATTGTTTTCTCCTTATTACAAACAGGTGAGCTGAATTAACCTTTTCAAGCTCAAACTGAAATTGCTGTCAGTACTTACTAAGAGACTTGGTGGTGTAGTGGCTAGTTTGATGAAATATAATTGTCAAATCGGGGTCTTTTCCCTCGCATTTTGCTCTTAGACAACACACTCAAATGTATACCTGTTACGAAAGAGTTACAGAAGACCTATCGATGCATAAACAAAAATTACTTCACTTAACAACGAACAGCTTTGTAAGAGCAATAAACAGCACTACACAATAGCATTACTTTCATCCACATACTCAAAAGTTGTGCCTTGTTGGTCATAATAAACAGCACCAAGTTAAAGTGCTGTGCAAAAGTTAGATCTCCTTCGGTTAGCCTGATAAAAAGAGGCGCAAGAAAGTGCCGTTCATACAGTAGCTTTCATTTAAATGTTATACCTTAGGATTTCATAGTAATACCTTGTACATCGTAATAAACAGCACCACAGGAGAGTGCTGATCGGCATCGGTAGCTTTCATTTAAATGGTCACACTTAAGGATTTCATACCCAGACTCAAAAGTTAGAACCACCTTGTACATCGTAATAAACAGCACTACAGGAAAGTACTGCTCAGTAGCTTTCATTTAAATGGCCACACTTTAGGATTTCATACCCAGACTCAAAAGCTAGAATCACCTTGTACATCGTAATAAACAGCACCACAGGAAAGTACTGGTCCGTAGCTTTCATTTGAATGACCAAACTTAAGGATTTCATCCACGCACTTTAAAGTTAGAACCACGTGACGTGTTTCAATTTGTCAGGCTTCTCCTGCCCATTCACCGTAGGAAGGCATTTAATTTTCTTCTCATTCGCAGCGGTTAAAACAGAAGGATCACAAGACACGTTTTGCGAGCACCGGAATGCATGGTGTCATTGAACACGGCGTGCTGTTCCATCGGACACCAGAAAACGCCGCAGAGCAGAAGAAGGCTGGCTCAGTTCTTAAATACTGGGTCATCGGGTACGTGTAACAAATGAAAAGCAATATTGATGTCTTTCTAAAGTCGAACATGGTCTTAACTTGGAAGTTTCCAAGGCTGGTCTAACAACACACCTTTACCCTTTTACGATATTTCAACAAAAGCAGGGCTAAAAATTAACTTCAGTGCTTGGTCGCCACTCGGGCCAGTATCCCTGAATTCTTAGTGGCTCAGGCCAAAATAAAGTGGCCCTCAAATTTTCTCTACTAACACAAAAAAATTTTAAACCATTTTTACTCGAATAAACGCCTCATGGATGTTTCGGCCCATGTTTTCTAGTACGGTGTTCGACTGACACGCTAAAAGAAATTTGCTTGATCTTGACATTGTCTTGAAAGCTCACATTTGCCAGTGTACTGTCGAGAAACTGGTTAAATTGCTATATTAATAAAAACTTTGTTCGGTCTGTGTTGGGAATCATTCGTCTCGTTCTTCCTTACCCTGTAGGTCAGAACCTTTAGGTTCTGACTTGGTCCATAAACTCCCAAAGAAAAACTGGACCATTTTTTCCTAATACGGACAAAACGATCTTCTCAACGTCTATAAACTACAGTATCACGATTTCTTTCGAATGCTTTTGAATTCAGGTGAAAAGTAAGTCTATTATATCGAGCAGTGTTGAGTGATTTTGTCGATATTCATGTTTGAAAACGTACCGCATCTCGTGTCAATAAAATCAAAATGGCGTCTACATATCGGAGCGATCTAAAAACTCGATCACGAACGGTTTGAATTTTGCACTTTAGAACGAAACTTTTACTACAATTGATGAACTAAGAGTCGAGGAAAGAAAGGAAAGAAAAGAAGGGTACTCCAAGGAAAAACATTTTGTTTTATTGTTATTGTTGTTCTTTTCGTACTTCTCAAATCGTAGTCGCCCTTCGGTCGATCAAACCTCAACTTTTAGTGGCCCTGGACACTTCTTAGTCACCACGGCCGACCGTGCGACCGCCAAATTTTAACCCTGAACAAAAGTGCTCAAGATAAAAAGGAGAAAAAATTTTCTTTTTCTAGCACATCGAGAAACAGGCAGAACCACAGTAAAGTACTGCTCAGGAGCTTTTGAGTGGTCACATTTTAGAAGCTCTTCCACAGTTTCAAAATTAAGCTAGGGCTGCCTTACAGTACCACAGTAACAACGTGCTAGTGACATTTGAGAGTTTCATTCACAGGCTCCAAAGATAGAAACGCCCTGCACAGCATAATAACAGTACCACGGCTCAGTAGCTTTCATTTGAATGGTCACACTTATGGATTTCGTCCAGAGTCACAATTTACAAGCCACCTAGTACAGGATCACAGGAAACAGTATCACAGGAAAGACGCGGGAAAGTGACACACACGTACTTTTATTTTAATGAACACAACTTGCGATTTTATGCACAGACTGAAAAGTTGGAAACGTATTACATAAGTCAATGTTTGACTCTTAGAGTGAAAAGGTTAACCTTCTAACTTTTCTACCGCTTTGTACAGGCGCCTTTTCCCAGGGGACCATCCTCGCGAGCTGTATGTGTGCCATCACCAATCAGTGCCTCAGTCTGCCGTGGAGTTGGCCTTCAAGCTGGGTTTTGGTGTTTGACCGTGGTTTACGCAAAGATAATGGACTGGAATCAACCCTAAAGCGTCCCATTACATGGGTTTGCGGAAAGTGATTTACTTCGACAACAAAGGAGGAATATCAAAACGGATTCAGGATCAAAGAGAAACGGGAAAGAGTAAAGGCTACTCTTTCGAGAAGTAACTTAATTCTTGTCAAGGAACAGAAAAATCATTCACTGAAAACCCCGGCATTTTTCTCTTGAAAGAAGTTTGGGTTATACGGTTGCCACCTTGAATACTTCTGGAAAGACAACGTCGCCATCTAAAGCGACCGTCTAACTTGACTTGATTTAAGTGCTCGCTAATATGACATTTAAATTAAAAAAAGAATGAAATCGTTAAGAATCCTAAGAAATCAGAGTAAATTGCGAAAATCTGTGATAGCGAGACCATTTATTCTTCATTGAGTAGACACTGATGTCTTTGTGACTAAAATGTCGCATGACAGAGCCAAAAAAAAAAAACGCTCAAGATAGAGGTGGTTAAACGTGGAATTTCATTTTTTTTTTCCAGTGGCAAGGAACAAAGGTTTTTCTCAGTCGCAAAAACAATGTAGGTAAGGGTTTTATTTGCGTTTTTAGACTACCACGTTTATTTCGTTTTCAAATTTAGTTTGAACAAATTCTCTCTCTCGCTATTAGAGAGAAAACTTGCCCCTAACTATAGCGAAGTGTTTCATCCCGGTAAACAACCGCAGCCGGGTCACCGTAGAATAACGGTGTCGCTGAGAAAAACACTGTATCTATATCAGTATAATGTTGATATTAACCAGATATATATTACGTTAATAAACTTATTGAAATACACTGTACAGGCGATGCTGATATTTTTAAGTAGGATTCTATTGCGTCACAGTAGCGGGACAAATGTCGCCGTTGTAAGGGAAGTGGTCATAACAAGTGTACTCGACGAGGACCCACCTTGTGTAGAGGTAGGGGGGCTATGCAAGATCCCACCTGTCTGATTAGACAAATGGACAAAATTTATTGGCCTCAAAATTTGAGTTGAGACTTTCATATTAGGTGTGCATGAAGCTTGCATTACTGGAGCAATGGCACAGGGAGGTTTGAATCTCTTTCTTAGTTTCTACTCTTGATAGAGTGAGGGCTATGCAAACAAGACACCATCTTTTAAGGTGGGGGTAGGGGGTACATGAAGAGACCACCTGTCTTTTTGTGGAATAGTGGGTCCTCTCTGAGTACAATAGTTTTGACCATTTCCCTAACATCCGCATCGATTTTCAAATAGAAAACCAATTTTAATTAATAGTTTAGCTTAGCGAAACGGAATAAAAACACGGCATGAAGAAAATTGACTGTGCTTCTAGTTAAAGTCAGCGCGTTTGGTAATTATAGTAATTATTGAGGGTCATATTTTTACATGTTGGGTTCACTTTGATTCGTAGCATCTATTCAGATGCTCGTCCATACATCTTTTAGTTGTAATGGTGCAACGTTTATTTTCGCTTTAGCCTCTTGGCTTCTGACTGCCTTTAACGAAACATCTAAATCTGACAATTATGAACAATAGGTATACATGACCCAAGTAATTTAAAACTATACAAAGATGCATATAAAAAAGTTACAGTGTCGTTATTTTTATATAAGGAATTGCACATCCAAATACTGAAGATATCTTAAATAAAACTGACAAGTGAAAAACTATTTAATCATCGTATGGTTATTAAGAAGAAACTGTGAAGAGTGGTTCTAGCTAATGGGCCAGTTTAAACAATTTGACGTTTTGCTTACGTCAAAAACCTTTGTTCACAACTGCGAAGCGGTCATTAATATACAACTAGCACAGGTCAGCAACACAAACAGAGGATGGTAAGCCTGTGGTCAAAACCGTTTAATAAATCGTTGTCGTCGGAAAAGGAAAAGATTTACGAAATATCTGCCAAAACATAAGGCCAACGTCGCATAAACTTGTACTTCCCAAGGACACAGGATGCGCCATTATTTTCTCTCAGGGAACAGACAACAGCAATTGAGCCGATCAGATTCACGCGTTTGTAATAGGCCACGGCGAGATTAACCTCGTTCCCAAGGAGTTTAGGTTGGGGAATGCAAGATGTCAGCATCTCGGGCCGAGTCACTATCTAGGTTACTTTACCAAGAAACCCTGTGATTGAGGCTGCGACAACTGAAGTAGGACAAAGATTTTTTTCTTGTGTACAAATTAAACTTATCAGAAACACATTTGCGCTTCGGGATGTGCAACCATGTTTGATAGACTCTCTGCGCTGCCGAGAGATCTAGTACTTCAAGCGACCGTTTGCCGCAGTTAAACAACAAGCTTCGATGATAGCCTGCATTTGATTAGAAAGTCACGATTCCATGTCTAAATTCGTTCTGGTATTAACGACACTATATGTGTTCTTATATTGTTATGTCTTGGCTTACACAATTATAGATTGCCTCGAGCACCGCGAGATTTTTCAAGGCTCTTTCGGGTCGCTACGGTCATAGATGGGGTGGTGATGGCCAGTGGCGCGCCACCTTAAAAAAAAATGATTCAAAACAAGAGTGAATTAACGTAGACGTATAATAAAATGGGCTTTGTTTCCAAGGCACAATGACTCTTTACAAACACCACAAGGTGCTTGAAACCATTAAATTATAATTAAATAAGAGATTTTTATCCAGCTGACAAAGACAAAATTGTACAAGACAGCTGGGGATGGAGATAGCAAAAGCGATGACGTAGTTTATATTTTGAACATAGTAATTATTGAAATGCCACACTTTTGCCCGCCTCATCACCCACCTAATTCAGCCCCTTCTAACTGCGGCCACTTTTTTGGCTCGGACAAACTCACGAAAATAGTTTCTTAACTTAAAACTATGTTTATCCGATCTCTGCGTTTATAACACCAATTTCATATTAATCTTTGTGATCCGCGTAACGGGGGTCTCGAGCAAGCGGGAGTCCGACTGTGTAAAAATTATTTATTATTCTGCTATTCAGGTTCGCCTCAGTCGTGTTACTAAATAATTGTCATCATTGTCATCGAACGAACCTTTTTTATGACAAAGCTCTTGCAACCCGATCATATAGAATCGTGAAATTATACTGATCTAGCCAAAATGTCAATCTTCGCATACCCTAAAACAGATCGAAAATTCGTAAATAACACTTTAGCAAAAATATCGTGTTCCCTCTCAAAATTTGCATGTTTGTTATGGCTTCTGACAGCTGTGATCGATTTTTAATAAAACGTTGTATTCACTGAATTACATGTAATTTACAGGCTTGACATTGGAAATATATGGCAATTCTTTTCGGTTTCCACAGAGAGCAAGACGATAAAATCGCAAGACAACTGATTACCACGTTTTTCACCTTGAACTCCAACCAGATCTGCATAAAACTGAGTTAGATTCATGATCGACTAATTCCGTAACTAAACTTACTTCGGTGTACTCTTCCTGACCACAGAGTGTGCTAACAAATTCTGTGACGTAGATTGCCGCGTAGAAGTAACAGAATTGGCTTCAGTTCAAGAGAAACTCAACCTTAAACTTGGTGTCTGAATTAAGGCTGGTCCGAAGTCCAGCCCAAGGCAACTTACAGAAATGCTAACTGAAGTAAAAGACAATTGCACGATGACGCGACATTGCCGAAACACGTCGAACTTTTCTCTGGCGAATGATTCAGCACTCACCTTCGCTAAAGAAGCAGAGATGCCTTTCATGGAGATCTTAAAACTAACTTTTGAGGTGTTGATTGCTTTGTTTGGAGTTATTGGCAACTTTTTGGTGGTCTTCGTTATCAGTAGACTGGGAAAGAAGAAACAACCAACGGATTTTTACGTGCAAAATTTGGCTATTGCCGACCTCGGAACACTAACATTTACGTTTTCACTAGGCGTGATCAAGGAAAAAGCGCCTTTCAACTGGCCTTTTGGGGAGTTTGCTTGCCTCTACTTGTATCCTATTCCCGAAATATTCTACGGTGCGTCTGTGTGGTACATTACAGTCATTGCTATTGAGAGATATCTTAAAGTAGTGACAGTGAAGAATATTCGACACAAAGTCAATACTTCTTTACAAAGAGCTAGAGCTGTATCGGTTTTCGTATGGGCGATGTCGTTTTTGATTTTTTGTCTTCCAGTTTACTTTGTTGTAGAATATAAAGAGCTCTCCAACGGAGGTAAAATGTGTGGTCCATTTTGGCCCCATTGGACGTTAGGATTGTACCTCGGGGGAGTTTTGACTTTCTTCACCTATATGTTGCCTCTTGCTGTCATATCTTTTACTTATCTTAGGATATCTCGTAAAATAAATAGGAGCAGTTTGTTCATCAAAGCTATGAGACAGGAACAACAACAAGGTAACACAGAAGACGAATACACATTAATGGCCAACGTTAAAAGCGCTCGTTTTAAGCACAACAAACGAGCCAAGAGAATTTTAACTCCACTCGTTGTAGTGTTTGCAGTTACAATGCTTCCTTTAAGCATTCTTCGCGTGACCATCGTGTTTTGGCCAGAAATAATCGGAACAGAATATTATTCCAATCTAATCTATGCAGTTGTCGTTTGTGCAATAGTTAACTCGTCAGCGAATCCTGTAATTTATTCAGTTGTTAGCAGGGACTTTCGTAAGGGGGTAAATAATTTATGTTGTCGCTGCAGTTGGGGAAACCTGGTTTCTGTGCGGATTATCCAGAACTAGATGAACGTTCATAAGTAGTATGTACACATAATATATTTATATAATTTTTTTCCTCCTTAGTCATGTTTTTAAATACTTCTATATCACAATTTGTTTAGTGTAAATAGTGTGTAGTTTTAACGAAGGAAGAGCCACCCTGTGGATTTCGTTAATAAACCATTATTATTATTATTATTATTATTATTATTATTATTATTATTATTATTATTATTATTATTATTATCATTATCCGACTCATCTCCGTCCCAATCTAGATCTAGATCCAGTGCGAGATCCAGATCCCACACTCGTAATTATGAGTTGTACGTTTTGTCGGAAAGAAATCACCGGTGAATACTGCAATTTATTTTGTAGTTAGCAAACACGTTTTTAGTGAAATAAATAATTTATGACACTGGCGTTGGGCATGGGTTTATACTGTCTGTGAGTCCCCAGCTGCTTCAGTTTTCTACCCAGATCCAGATACGGACTGACGAGCTTTCCCTGGCCTAGTGGTTGAATGGAGAGTTCTCCGCTTTTAAAATTTTTTTCTCGAACGTGATTTGCAGTATTTTACTCTATGAAAAATTCCGTTATCAATCAGCATTAGTTAGCAAAGTCTAGATCTTTCGTAAAGGGATAAATAATTGATGCAGTTGTCGTTAGTCACTCTCTGGATACTCCTGTCAGCGCTTTCCCCTGGATTCCAGTTGTTAGTTCATAATCACATCCAGCAATTAAAGGGACACTGTCACGGGGATTTTTACGTTTTGGGGTGAAAAATGTGCTGAAATTCAAATTAAATGCTTTTTTTTACGTACACAGAATACTCCTAGAACGTCAAGAAAAGGAAATCAATCGGTTTTCTCAAAGGAAGAGCAAACCATTTTTCCACGAATCAAAGGGAAAACTTGAAAATATCAGCCTGATGTTTTCAAGTTGCAACCATATCCATCCTAGCGATCCGCAGCAAAACACACTCAATTATAGTCTCAGAGAACTGGTAGAGTAATTTTAAACGAAATTCAACCGTTGTTTTTGGATTTCCGCTGATTATGTTATTTTCTTTTTGCTTTTCAAAGTTATTTAGATATTGGTGACAGTGTCCCTTTAAAAATGAACGAATTATTAGCGGTGACTTTGCCTTACATCTACTTCAACGCGCAATTGTGTACAGCTTTAAGGCTCGTTTACACATGCGATTTTCTGTGCAATTTTTGTCGCACTTCTCTGTGGAATTTTTTTTCGCGCTCTAGCTCGCTATAAAAATAGCAAGTGTAAACTAGTTGCTATTTCTGTGCGATTTGTCGCTGCAGTATCAAACATGTTCGAGACTTGATGCAACTTGGTGGAAATTGCAGGAAATTTTGCACTTCAATCACAGAGAAATCGCTTAGTTTACACTTGCGACAAAAGTTGCATTGGAGAACGCGACAAAAATCGCATGTTTGAATGGGCCTTTATACTTGTCTACCAAATTATCTCTTGATACTTTCAAAATTCACATCAATCGGTTCAAAACAGCTTTGCTACAGCTGTGATTTACAAGAAACCAGGTAACCAGGTTCGAGATTCTTTCACCATGTTCTTACTTCATGTATTTTAGATTTTGTAGTTTTCCCATGCATGTCAATATTGATCACTTTTTTCATTGTAATTTTAACGCTTTTTTCTCCTTGACGTACGTTTGTAAATACGAAATTTGTCCATTTTTCAATTCTTGTTATTGCAATGGTCACACATCAGCTTATTAAACCAATTATTATAATTGTAAGACAATGCTCTACTGTCAAGTTGGTCTGTATGATAGGTTGTGGAGTGCTTTGCAATAAATTTTCACCGCACCGACTACTTGGAATACCACCTCACCATCCCACGTCCATCTCAACCCCACACTCCCTTCCACAGAAGCTTCTCTCAAAAACTCTGGCGAGCTTGTTTAAGCCCATAAAAGAGGATTACCAGCTCACTGGCTCTTGTGGAAGAATAAATCAAAATAAAATAAAAGACCTTGTAAACCTGGTTCTTGGCAAAATCTGTCCACTGATCCACTGCAGGCTCACATAGTTACCCAGACTTTTAGAGCGAGGCTAAACTCTGGTAAACCTGAAATATTTTTACTGGCTGACATCTATCAGTAACAACACTTATTTGAGGAATGTATGTTTTATTTCATTCCTAAATAAAATTCTGTTATTTCCAAAATTTATCTCTGATTTAACCAATATAACTATTCTTTTTTTTCACTAAAGAAATTGTGGTGCTGCGTCGGTAGGGAGGTGAAACACCAAATTTTGGATTTATCAACGGAGTTGATGAGGTCAGTCGGCCACCGTAACCAGCTTTCAATTTCAATCTCTAACTTGCCTTATCAACTCAGCTGATAAATCCAAAATTTTGTATAGAGTAGGTCAACCTTCAAGTTTCTAAAACCGCCCCCCTGAGCCTTAAATCGACAAACCAAGCCCATATAATAACAAACATTGACACAGTGTTCATGTTTCTCAGCGTTTTTATTTGACTTTCATCAGTTGAAAAAGCCGTAAATATCGAATTATGAAACAGTTTCATGAGACCTGCTAACAACCTGACACCAGTCGTTCCTTGCGAATCCAGCATCTATCTGCATTAAAGCTAGTTACGCTGTTAGTACTTGGTAGTAATTATCTGCCGCATAATTTGCCGAAGTTTATTATCCTTACCGATTCAGTGTATCTTTAATATTGCTTTTCCTTTCAGTAAAACTGTGATATATTTTTTCCACTCGTAGGGTGTCACTTTATTTCATCAGCACACAGATCAAATCTGAATCAAGTGTCAGATTTGACCTGGGTGCCGAAGGAATACTTCGAGTACCCGCGTACATTCAACACAACATCATTGTCCTAACGATAAAATACCAGAGCTTGACTATATATAGCAGGACTTACAATACCTAGAATCCCCGACGGTCTAAGATTTCAACTTAACTTAGCTCCAGCAAAGGTACCCAACTTTCTGTAAATCGGAACGGAATATATAGGACTGAAAAGTTTAGAAAGTTTCCGCAACAATAATTTTATCTCAAAAATTAAACAATCGCACCCCAGTCTCTTGGCTATTATTGTGTGTCGGCACGTGATTTATTTAAAGAAGAGGCCTCCCTCGTACAAGCCTGGTGGTTTCTGAAGGTCTCCTCGCCACTCTTACTTAATATCTTACAGATAATTTCTTCTACCAAATTCAATTCACGTCACAATCAGGTAATTGTCCAATTAGTGACGCATAAATAAAGACTTGAACGTATCATGGACTAGACTGAATCTTATGTGTAGTTGATTATGGAAATGAAGGTTTTATCTAATTTTACCGATCTTCATCTTGTGCTGTTAGTTGTTGAGACCACTCCTGGTGGCCACACTGAAGTTGCTAGATATTGATTGTACGTATCTCTCCGTGAGCGTTTTTTTTCTCCCTTTAAAATTTTTTTGGTCGGAACTATATATTCATTTACCACAAATCTGTAAGCTAAAACTTCATAAGTCACGGAAACTTTCTTTTCTTCTGTTAATAACCGAGGAGAAAATGTTCTTCTTTCGCATCAGTGAAACTCTTCAGCATCGAGGGCTTGAACTGAAATTTAAGGTTTGACAAAACAACACTTTTGGCTTTCTTATCATTGGGAGTTGGGTTTTTTTTGTGCCCTCTCCTCTCAATAGACCTTTTGGCGGTTAAGAAAGTATCCTGCTGAAAATGTTTGTTCCTCAGGTTGCGGCTGGATGTTATTTTTTGTGAAACTAATGAAAATTAAGATCTCTCAACGGTAATTGAAAACTAAAGTTTGAAGTTTATGTTGCTTTTAGATTTTCGTATAATGTACCAAGTTAGATCAGAGCATATTGAACGTAGTAAAAAGTCATAGGATTTACATTTTTTTCAGACCTCTTTCTTCCTGAAATAATGAATCAGTTTCTAGTGGGCTATGCCTAAGCATGCAGTTACCAATTAACCTGTTGTGCAAGTACGTTGATTACTAGATTAACAATTAAAATTCAATTCGAATTTTTAAAAAACCAAAACAAAGCGCAAAAAATTCGTCACTGAAACTCACCACTATGCATGCTCTCAAAAACAATTTCCTGAAGGTGTAAGATTTGAATTTAACTGCCCTCAGAAAAAATCTACGGCTGAACCTTGCATGTAGCTAGAAAGACTTAACGTAAATTACTTTACGTCACAAACGTGTAAATGTCCATGCCAGTGATGCATAATAGTAGTGACGCATAATAGAAGAACTTGGGTGCATCATGGTCAAGACTGGTGACAGATCGTGTTTAGGATGGACAAAACAACCAAAGAATAATTTGTCTAGAATCCACCGCATTTGACCAATAAAACAATTTAAACTTTAGCTAAGAATATGTGAATCGCAGAACCTCTCGAGTTTAGCGATTTAGTTTGTACTTCTTTGCTCATCCGTTTCTTCTTGATGTCGTCGTCTTTTCGCTGAGCACTGCAGGCGACTTTCCCTTCGCCGAGAGCCGTACAAGTCGCTCTATACGTTATTGATAATCAGACAACAGTTAACATTTTTGAGACAAGAAAACTCAAGATCGAAATAACATGAAAGTGATGACATCCAGATGCCATTCAGTGATGCTGGAGAGTTGACCTGTGCTTGTGACTGTTATCTGGCTGATGTCCTTAGAGCTTTTTAATTGCAATTATTTCATTGATAACGACACGTATTCTAATTGAGTACCTCCGCCCCAATTTCGGCGCCTTAGCGCTAGCGGGCAAAAATTTTCCAAAACCTAACTGCATCGGTTGGGGGGGGGGGGGGGGGTGGGGGGCTTGAAATTGGTATCGGTAGCGTGCGGAAAATTGTTATGCCTGTAAGTTCTTTGATCAGCAGCTGCTAACTGAAAGGAGCTAAAGGCCCGGGATCTGGAAACAAAGTGCTCTAGGGCAATGTAGTTAATTTCAATTGCTTCTTTTGTTTATTATTTGAATGAATGAATGACTAACTTTATTTAAACACGGTCGGTCGACTTATCAGGACTTAAAAACCACTAAAATACATTAACACTTTGATAAAACCCAATTAAACTACGAGCCTGCTTTACATAAGTGCCGTGTAGATAGATCTCAGAAGAATTGCTTGCAGCCAGCCCTGAATGTCCGAAGAGAGTTCGCCTGCCGCAGCTCAAGGGGAAGGCTATTCGAAAGAAATGCTCCTGAGTAGCTGAAACTATTTTTCATGAAGTTTATACGGGGTAGAGGAATAGCAAGTTTGCCATTGGTGTCTCTTAAAGAGTAACTGGAGACATTGCTACGAGCGGTAAATTTCGAACGAAGATAATTAGGTGCTAATCCATTGAGTGACTTGTAGCGGAGCCTGCCGGCAAAGCCCGCCAGCGGAGCCCCATTGCTAAGCAAATTTGGTAACCTATCGATCCGAGAAATTTTGATTGTGACGTATAGTCACGTGACCGTCCGTCCGTACGTGCGTACGTCCGTCCGTAAGTCCGTCCTTCCGTCCGCACAGACTCTGCGAGAGAGGGAGGGGAGTCCCAAGACAACCCGACAGGGGGGGGGGGGGTGGGGTAGAGAATGCCATCTTTTCTTGGCGGGAAATCTCGCGGTGCAAGTTTTATACTTGACAAAAAAACATCTAATATCTATAAATGGAAAGAAAAAGTTCAAAAGAATACTGGTAGAAGGCGAAAAGTTCAAGTTACAAAAGCTGCATTCAAAGGACTTCATCGCTTTGTTTTCTTCACGGCGGAGAGCTTGCCCTATTCTGAAACATAACCGAGTTAGTGAAGTTTTTAAAGGGTCTAAGGTACAAGATTTTGAGTATTACGGTCAAAGAAATTACGTTTTGAAATGGAAATTTAATTTATGTCATTAGAAATGTGTCATTTACTTTTGCCTTTAAAAAATTATTAGAAAACGCCCTCAGATTTGTGACAGATGTAGTCTTGAATATTTTGCCATGCTCAGCCGATTTCACTCTCACAGACCGACCCACGACCGACCCACGATTTTGGAAGTGTAACGCGAATTGCATTTAAGTATAAACTTACGGGTTTTCGAATAAACTTTTTTCAAAAATAATTTCTCTGTCCATGATTTTGTGCATGTTTTTTCACAACAGTAGGTCTAAGCACAGTCGCAAGACAACTAGCTGCACAAGCATCACTTCAGTGAGATTACGACGAATAATTGCTTTCAATTTTGACTGTCGGGTACATCTCTTTGTGCAATTGTCGATTTTCTTGTCCTAGAATTTTTCAATAGTAATAACCTTTTAAGCGAAGCAGTTGTCGGTTTAAAGCTATTTTATCCCAAAAGCTTCCGAAAACAGTTTTGTGCGTTCCTCAAAGCGGGTAACTTTATATAGGCTTACTTCGCATCCGCAAAACTTATGCCAGCATAATTTAAAGCGTGTTTGGTGTTTGTTTGTTTTGAATCTTGATGGTCTCTAGTTAGAGAGCGAAGCAGTTGTCGGTTTAAACCTATTACATCCGAAAAGCTTCCAAAAGCAATTGTGTGCATTTCTAAAAGCGCTCAAATTTCAAACAATTTGCAGCCGCAAAAGTTATGCCATAGAGTTAAGCATGCTTGGTGTTTGTTTGTTTTCAACCTCGATGGTCTCAAGTTAGAGAACGAAATATAAGGGTTACTTAAGTAACTATAAGCGAAGCAGTTTTGAATTTAAAGCTATTTTATCCGGTAAGTAATGAGTGTTCCTCAAAGCGCTCGAATTTTTTTCTCGGCTGCTATAAAAGCCTACGCGACATTTCTTCGATAAGTTTATTACAAGCGCTTCGAAGCTCCCAAAATCCTTTCTTTCGGATAATCCCAGTAAAATGCCGGTGAAATGACAGTATAAATTTTTGACCAGACTAATAGTGGCAGCTCATGTTATTTGTTAACATCCGAACGCGATGGGAATTTCATTCAAGCGAACAGCCAATAATCCAAGGAGATTTGACAAGCCTTGACAGTTAATGACAGAATATGGAAACATTGCAAAAACCAAGCAAGACCGCTCGTGAGTGAAATATGTGTTCAGTTTGATGCCCGAAAAAAAATTATCTTGGGAGCTGTGCTCAGCCTCTAGAATGACCTCTCGAGCTTGGTTTTACAGAACAGATCCCCAAAGTATTGGAGGACAATTCGAACACTTTCGGGCTTTTTGAGAAACACTTTTCGAAAGTGAACGAGCCAAAAAAAGCCCCGAAATATATTTCACACCGAAAAGTTTCAGGACTATTTTTGAGAAACGAACACCAGTTTATTCCTTGGCGGCTACCTTTTAGGCTTGGCCAAACCTATATATTATACCATTGTAGCTTTATTAATTTGTCTTTGCGTTTCAAGTTTTCTCCAGCCAAGTTTATCGATAATAGAGTCAGCATTGGTGTCATAACTTGCCCTTAAAAGAAAGCGGCGCCGCACGATTTTGGAGTTTCTGAGGTTTGATAGAGAGAGTTTTATTACAGCATCCCCAAATCTCGCTACAGTAATCGAAGTGTGGCTGAACTAAAGAAGTCTACATAGTTTGAAGAGTGTCAAATGGAACAAAAGCTCTAGAACGCTTTAGCACTCCGATACCAGCAGCAATAAACAACTGGAGACATTACTATGGTAAGTAATAACATAACGTTACAGGTAAAGGCTTTTTAAGGTGGTCTTATACCCAAAAAGTGAATTTCTTTAGAAAAGAACTTTGCGGGAGACTTTTACCATCCTTTTATAGGGATTCACGCCCTGACTTCAAACTAAGTCTTTTCAGGTCACATGACATAATAGTTAATGATTAACCAGCCTTCTGAGTAAAAAATAGGGGGTTCATTGTAAGCACGATATCTAACTAATGCACGGTTGGATAAGTATGAAATGAACTTAGATCTGTCCACAGATGAATTCTTCAGGGGCTAAACCTCGAAAATTAAGCAGCCTGGCCTCTTTCCAATTTATTTTTATTCTTTTTTTTTTCCAGAAAGTAAGGTAGAAGGAAATAAAAAAGAGGACAAGGATTCACTTACTGAGAAGCAGTTCATGATCGTGAGCATTTTTTAGGTTTACCACCTAGGAAATTAAGTCCTTTAATCTTGCTGAAAATTTCAGAACACTAGGTTACAATGCCCCGGAGATATCGTGCTCAAAAGTTCATTCAGTTCGAGAAATTCTGTTATTGGAGAAAAACAGTCTTAAAGATAAGGGAACGGATTCTGGACAGCTTATCCGTCGCTCATTATCCTAAAACTATTGTCAAATTCAAGTTGCCACACTAAAATACAAGCTGAACGGTAATTTGATGCAAAAACCATCGTTTCTGTAAGATTTGTGTCATGTTTTGTCAGTTAAAACTCGGACCTCAGGACTCTCTCCTCAGTCAGGTGTTTCTCCACAGTAGTACCAGATGTCATTTTACAGAGAGGCGGGGGGGGGGGGGGGGTTAATGTTCTTATTGAGGCTTGTTTGTGCGCATTTAATAAATGTAAACAGTTGTTGCTATGGCCGTTGCTATGGAAAAAGTCGCATACTGCTGATTAGATTTCTTAAATCTCGCTGCTTTAATGCTGGAAATCGAGTGAGATTATTTCAAGACAGCATTCCCAAGTGTTTAAAGTTCACAATTTTGCCATTTAAAAAAAGTGACTTTTGCAACATAACATCACCTTTTTTGAGTATAAGACCACCTTAACCAAATGACAAAACCACATGTTGATCAATACGACCACCTGTTAACAACAGGTTCACGACTGACAGTGTTAAAACCTGCGGTATTTACTGCAAAAAGCTATCCCCATCATCTAATAGTTTAAGTTTGGTGAGAGGACCTGCCATTACTTGTGGATCCACATCCTGATTTTATTAACCCTGAAATGATATTTGAAAAATCTGCTCTGTGAAGCCGATTGATCGCGGCTTTCTCTTTTCTCCCCAGTCCTCCCCTTCTCCTCCCCTCCACCGCCCCAACTGGAGACACCATCTCCACCCCGACAATGCCCAAATGGATGGATAGGTTTCTGATATATTTATCCGAAGAGAGGCCTGATCCAAGGACAGTCACGCGATCACAGGATGCATGGTCAGTAGCTCGCTTATATTTACCTCTCGTTTACTACCAAGATACTAGATCCAAACAAAAATCAAGAGACGGGGCGAAGACGAAACAAGAGGAAAACCTACTGCTGATGTCTTGTAATCACAAAAGCCAAGAACAATAATACTTTATTCGGTAGGTATTGTTGAATATCAAGGTAGTTGGCGGTTTGTTATGCTGTCGTTTGTAGTGTATGAAGCGAACCGACTCTTGCCAGGCAAGTGAAGTCATTTGCTTTCGCGGTTGAACTACAGAATACAGAGCCACTTTTAACGACTACCATACGAAGGGATTTGTATCTCTCAGACCTCGCTACTCAGCAAACTTAAGCCTGCGAATACAGCCCCCTCTCATCGCTTCTGACCGCTGGGGCAATTCACGCGAGGACGTGAATGCCCCGTATAGCGACCGGGAGCGATGGGAGGCGGCTTTATTCGCATGCAGGCTTCTTGGTAAACTTGCTCCGTGCTATACAAGTCAATAAATACCTCATGTTATGCGACAACAACGACAACAACAACAACAAGCTTTATTACCAAATAGAAAAAGGAAAAAAAGTTAAACTTTACAATATAATATATTCATACAAAAAGAGGTAATGTTTACTCAGGATAACTATAAAGCTAATCGAGCTGAGTAAAAGACCGAATGGTGTCAGATAGCTAAAATTCCCTTTAACTATTGCGATTTTCAGATCTCCTCCTTTTCGTTTCGTGGCACAGCTAATTCTGGAGATAATGAAAAGATCTGAAAAATTTATTCATGACCATTCGTGAAAGCCAATATATTCCTGTGATTTTGTCGCGTGGGCTTGAAGCTTTGACTCGACAACGGAGTACCTGTAATTGTTATATAACATGCAATTACTCTGACTACTGGCAAGCCAAACGAGCCAGCAAATGCATGCTCCTGCACCTCATAGTTGCTCCTCGTTTCGTAGGTAGCTGCATGCAAATTCAGCCTTTGAAATTTCACAATTTGCAACTTAAATATTTGATCACTTATCTATGCTCTCTTAGGTGTCTAAACAGAGAATACACAATTCTGCTGGCCGTTAAATCTTAATCTCATACAGCCTGTAATTGCAAGGTCCTTCGCGGAGGAAAACATAGGTCTTAATCCGTAAAATTATATATGTCATTTGGACAGATCAGGTCGGATTTAGCTTTGTCTCTTTGTCTGTTCACGGTTAACAGTCACGAAAACAATAAACAACGAATAGATCGATCTAAGCAAAGCTTATGGAGAAATCAATTAGTTTATAGAGAAAAGTGATAGGATCTCCTGTAAAACCTGCACAACCACAAAAAAAAACGCAAGATGGGCAGCAAATTTGCCTCTTGGAAAATTAGGAACGAGGATCACGGATTAAGAACCAAGGATCGGAATCTTTGTGTTAGCCGTATACGTTTATTTTACTGAATGTTTTGTTTTTGAGACGATTTTTTTCTCCGCATGTTTTGTCTTTTTAATCCTAGGCAGCAACTTGATATTCTTTTACCTATCTTGTGTTAGGAGCATATCATAAAGCTTCTGCTTGTGTATAAAGAGAGCACAAAAAATGCTTTTCTCCGTAAAATACTTTTCCTACGTACTTTTCTCCGTGAAATCTTTGGTTCTCCGTAAGGTTCTTGTCAAAGACTAAGTAACACAGTTCTTAATCTGTTACGATATGTTATGTTAAGCGGGGAACTTATGAATATATCGACGGTCCCTAAACAGAGCATACGAAGTACGACCGTTTCACTTGCAATCGTCGTACTTCTTTCCATGAAATCTTCAACACAGACAGCCTGTACTCGTAAGGTTCTTGCAGGAGGCAAAAATAGTTCTTTGAGTAAAGATATGTCATTGAGAGACATTTGATCAGATCGGATTTTAAAATAGTCTTGCAATATGTAAATTCACGTTGGACAGTCACGAAAATAATAAACAAAGAATAGGTCGATCTTGAACAGCAAAGTATTAAAAAGACCTCACGGCAACGACATAAAGCTAACGGAAAAGCAATAAGTTTATGATGGCAATTACAAAATCTCAAGAAGAACCTGCACAACCACAAAAAATATATACTGTGTACATACAGCGGTGAAATATATACTGTGTACATAAATTTTTGACCAGACTAATAGTGGCAGCTCATGTTATTTGTTAACATCCGAACGCGATGGGAATTTCATTCAAGCGAACAGCCAATAATCCAAGGAGATTTGACAAGCCTTGACAGTTAATGACAGAATATGGAAACATTGCAAAAACCAAGCAAGACCGCTCGTGAGTGAAATATGTGTTCAGTTTGATGCCCGAAAAAAAATTATCTTGGGAGCTGTGCTCAGCCTCTAGAATGACCTCTCGAGCTTGGTTTTACAGAACAGATCCCCAAAGTATTGGAGGACAATTCGAACACTTTCGGGCTTTTTGAGAAACACTTTTCGAAAGTGAACGAGCCAAAAAAAGCCCCGAAATATATTTCACACCGAAAAGTTTCAGGACTATTTTTGAGAAACGAACACCAGTTTATTCCTTGGCGGCTACCTTTTAGGCTTGGCCAAACCTATATATTATACCATTGTAGCTTTATTAATTTGTCTTTGCGTTTCAAGTTTTCTCCAGCCAAGTTTATCGATAATAGAGTCAGCATTGGTGTCATAACTTGCCCTTAAAAGAAAGCGGCGCCGCACGATTTTGGAGTTTCTGAGGTTTGATAGAGAGAGTTTTATTACAGCATCCCCAAATCTCGCTACAGTAATCGAAGTGTGGCTGAACTAAAGAAGTCTACATAGTTTGAAGAGTGTCAAATGGAACAAAAGCTCTAGAACGCTTTAGCACTCCGATACCAGCAGCAATAAACAACTGGAGACATTACTATGGTAAGTAATAACATAACATTACAGGTAAAGGCTTTTTAAGGTGGTCTTATACCCAAAAAGTGAATTTCTTTAGAAAAGAACTTTGCGGGAGACTTTTACCATCCTTTTATAGGGATTCACGCCCTGACTTCAAACTAAGTCTTTTCAGGTCACATGACATAATAGTTAATGATTAACCAGCCTTCTGAGTAAAAAATAGGGGGTTCATTGTAAGCACGATATCTAACTAATGCACGGTTGGATAAGTATGAAATGAACTTAGATCTGTCCACAGATGAATTCTTCAGGGGCTAAACCTCGAAAATTAAGCAGCCTGGCCTCTTTCCAATTTATTTTTATTCTTTTTTTTTTCCAGAAAGTAAGGTAGAAGGAAATAAAAAAGAGGACAAGGATTCACTTACTGAGAAGCAGTTCATGATCGTGAGCATTTTTTAGGTTTACCACCTAGGAAATTAAGTCCTTTAATCTTGCTGAAAATTTCAGAACACTAGGTTACAATGCCCCGGAGATATCGTGCTCAAAAGTTCATTCAGTTCGAGAAATTCTGTTATTGGAGAAAAACAGTCTTAAAGATAAGGGAACGGATTCTGGACAGCTTATCCGTCGCTCATTATCCTAAAACTATTGTCAAATTCAAGTTGCCACACTAAAATACAAGCTGAACGGTAATTTGATGCAAAAACCATCGTTTCTGTAAGATTTGTGTCATGTTTTGTCAGTTAAAACTCGGACCTCAGGACTCTCTCCTCAGTCAGGTGTTTCTCCACAGTAGTACCAGATGTCATTTTACAGAGAGGCGGGGGGGGGGGGGGGTTAATGTTCTTATTGAGGCTTGTTTGTGCGCATTTAATAAATGTAAACAGTTGTTGCTATGGCCGTTGCTATGGAAAAAGTCGCATACTGCTGATTAGATTTCTTAAATCTCGCTGCTTTAATGCTGGAAATCGAGTGAGATTATTTCAAGACAGCATTCCCAAGTGTTTAAAGTTCACAATTTTGCCATTTAAAAAAAGTGACTTTTGCAACATAACATCACCTTTTTTGAGTATAAGACCACCTTAACCAAATGACAAAACCACATGTTGATCAATACGACCACCTGTTAACAACAGGTTCACGACTGACAGTGTTAAAACCTGCGGTATTTACTGCAAAAAGCTATCCCCATCATCTAATAGTTTAAGTTTGGTGAGAGGACCTGCCATTACTTGTGGATCCACATCCTGATTTTATTAACCCTGAAATGATATTTGAAAAATCTGCTCTGTGAAGCCGATTGATCGCGGCTTTCTCTTTTCTCCCCAGTCCTCCCCTTCTCCTCCCCTCCACCGCCCCAACTGGAGACACCATCTCCACCCCGACAATGCCCAAATGGATGGATAGGTTTCTGATATATTTATCCGAAGAGAGGCCTGATCCAAGGACAGTCACGCGATCACAGGATGCATGGTCAGTAGCTCGCTTATATTTACCTCTCGTTTACTACCAAGATACTAGATCCAAACAAAAATCAAGAGACGGGGCGAAGACGAAACAAGAGGAAAACCTACTGCTGATGTCTTGTAATCACAAAAGCCAAGAACAATAATACTTTATTCGGTAGGTATTGTTGAATATCAAGGTAGTTGGCGGTTTGTTATGCTGTCGTTTGTAGTGTATGAAGCGAACCGACTCTTGCCAGGCAAGTGAAGTCATTTGCTTTCGCGGTTGAACTACAGAATACAGAGCCACTTTTAACGACTACCATACGAAGGGATTTGTATCTCTCAGACCTCGCTACTCAGCAAACTTAAGCCTGCGAATACAGCCCCCTCTCATCGCTTCTGACCGCTGGGGCAATTCACGCGAGGACGTGAATGCCCCGTATAGCGACCGGGAGCGATGGGAGGCGGCTTTATTCGCATGCAGGCTTCTTGGTAAACTTGCTCCGTGCTATACAAGTCAATAAATACCTCATGTTATGCGACAACAACGACAACAACAACAACAAGCTTTATTACCAAATAGAAAAAGGAAAAAAAGTTAAACTTTACAATATAATATATTCATACAAAAAGAGGTAATGTTTACTCAGGATAACTATAAAGCTAATCGAGCTGAGTAAAAGACCGAATGGTGTCAGATAGCTAAAATTCCCTTTAACTATTGCGATTTTCAGATCTCCTCCTTTTCGTTTCGTGGCACAGCTAATTCTGGAGATAATGAAAAGATCTGAAAAATTTATTCATGACCATTCGTGAAAGCCAATATATTCCTGTGATTTTGTCGCGTGGGCTTGAAGCTTTGACTCGACAACGGAGTACCTGTAATTGTTATATAACATGCAATTACTCTGACTACTGGCAAGCCAAACGAGCCAGCAAATGCATGCTCCTGCACCTCATAGTTGCTCCTCGTTTCGTAGGTAGCTGCATGCAAATTCAGCCTTTGAAATTTCACAATTTGCAACTTAAATATTTGATCACTTATCTATGCTCTCTTAGGTGTCTAAACAGAGAATACACAATTCTGCTGGCCGTTAAATCTTAATCTCATACAGCCTGTAATTGCAAGGTCCTTCGCGGAGGAAAACATAGGTCTTAATCCGTAAAAATATATATGTCATTTGGACAGATCAGGTCGGATTTAGCTTTGTCTCTTTGTCTGTTCACGGTTAACAGTCACGAAAACAATAAACAACGAATAGATCGATCTAAGCAAAGCTTATGGAGAAATCAATTAGTTTATAGAGAAAAGTGATAGGATCTCCTGTAAAACCTGCACAACCACAAAAAAAAACGCAAGATGGGCAGCAAATTTGCCTCTTGGAAAATTAGGAACGAGGATCACGGATTAAGAACCAAGGATCGGAATCTTTGTGTTAGCCGTATACGTTTATTTTACTGAATGTTTTGTTTTTGAGACGATTTTTTTCTCCGCATGTTTTGTCTTTTTAATCCTAGGCAGCAACTTGATATTCTTTTACCTATCTTGTGTTAGGAGCATATCATAAAGCTTCTGCTTGTGTATAAAGAGAGCACAAAAAATGCTTTTCTCCGTAAAATACTTTTCCTACGTACTTTTCTCCGTGAAATCTTTGGTTCTCCGTAAGGTTCTTGTCAAAGACTAAGTAACACAGTTCTTAATCTGTTACGATATGTTATGTTAAGCGGGGAACTTATGAATATATCGACGGTCCCTAAACAGAGCATACGAAGTACGACCGTTTCACTTGCAATCGTCGTACTTCTTTCCATGAAATCTTCAACACAGACAGCCTGTACTCGTAAGGTTCTTGCAGGAGGCAAAAATAGTTCTTTGAGTAAAGATATGTCATTGAGAGACATTTGATCAGATCGGATTTTAAAATAGTCTTGCAATATGTAAATTCACGTTGGACAGTCACGAAAATAATAAACAAAGAATAGGTCGATCTTGAACAGCAAAGTATTAAAAAGACCTCACGGCAACGACATAAAGCTAACGGAAAAGCAATAAGTTTATGATGGCAATTACAAAATCTCAAGAAGAACCTGCACAACCACAAAAAATATATACTGTGTACATACAGCGGTGAAATATATACTGTGTACATAAATTTTTGACCAGACTAATAGTGGCAGCTCATGTTATTTGTTAACATCCGAACGCGATGGGAATTTCATTCAAGCGAACAGCCAATAATCCAAGGAGATTTGACAAGCCTTGACAGTTAATGACAGAATATGGAAACATTGCAAAAACCAAGCAAGACCGCTCGTGAGTGAAATATGTGTTCAGTTTGATGCCCGAAAAAAAATTATCTTGGGAGCTGTGCTCAGCCTCTAGAATGACCTCTCGAGCTTGGTTTTACAGAACAGATCCCCAAAGTATTGGAGGACAATTCGAACACTTTCGGGCTTTTTGAGAAACACTTTTCGAAAGTGAACGAGCCAAAAAAAGCCCCGAAATATATTTCACACCGAAAAGTTTCAGGACTATTTTTGAGAAACGAACACCAGTTTATTCCTTGGCGGCTACCTTTTAGGCTTGGCCAAACCTATATATTATACCATTGTAGCTTTATTAATTTGTCTTTGCGTTTCAAGTTTTCTCCAGCCAAGTTTATCGATAATAGAGTCAGCATTGGTGTCATAACTTGCCCTTAAAAGAAAGCGGCGCCGCACGATTTTGGAGTTTCTGAGGTTTGATAGAGAGAGTTTTATTACAGCATCCCCAAATCTCGCTACAGTAATCGAAGTGTGGCTGAACTAAAGAAGTCTACATAGTTTGAAGAGTGTCAAATGGAACAAAAGCTCTAGAACGCTTTAGCACTCCGATACCAGCAGCAATAAACAACTGGAGACATTACTATGGTAAGTAATAACATAACATTACAGGTAAAGGCTTTTTAAGGTGGTCTTATACCCAAAAAGTGAATTTCTTTAGAAAAGAACTTTGCGGGAGACTTTTACCATCCTTTTATAGGGATTCACGCCCTGACTTCAAACTAAGTCTTTTCAGGTCACATGACATAATAGTTAATGATTAACCAGCCTTCTGAGTAAAAAATAGGGGGTTCATTGTAAGCACGATATCTAACTAATGCACGGTTGGATAAGTATGAAATGAACTTAGATCTGTCCACAGATGAATTCTTCAGGGGCTAAACCTCGAAAATTAAGCAGCCTGGCCTCTTTCCAATTTATTTTTATTCTTTTTTTTTTCCAGAAAGTAAGGTAGAAGGAAATAAAAAAGAGGACAAGGATTCACTTACTGAGAAGCAGTTCATGATCGTGAGCATTTTTTAGGTTTACCACCTAGGAAATTAAGTCCTTTAATCTTGCTGAAAATTTCAGAACACTAGGTTACAATGCCCCGGAGATATCGTGCTCAAAAGTTCATTCAGTTCGAGAAATTCTGTTATTGGAGAAAAACAGTCTTAAAGATAAGGGAACGG
This sequence comes from Siderastrea siderea, assembly GCA_964030785.1. Lineage (NCBI taxonomy): Eukaryota > Metazoa > Cnidaria > Anthozoa > Scleractinia > Rhizangiidae > Siderastrea > Siderastrea siderea. Next base: position 23,797,396 of record OZ034972.1, read on the forward strand.
ATTCTGGACAGCTTATCCGTCGCTCATTATCCTAAAACTATTGTCAAATTCAAGTTGCCACACTAAAATACAAGCTGAACGGTAATTTGATGCAAAAACCATCGTTTCTGTAAGATTTGTGTCATGTTTTGTCAGTTAAAACTCGGACCTCAGGACTCTCTCCTCAGTCAGGTGTTTCTCCACAGTAGTACCAGATGTCATTTTACAGAGAGGCGGGGGGGGGGGGGGTTAATGTTCTTATTGAGGCTTGTTTGTGCGCATTTAATAAATGTAAACAGTTGTTGCTATGGCCGTTGCTATGGAAAAAGTCGCATACTGCTGATTAGATTTCTTAAATCTCGCTGCTTTAATGCTGGAAATCGAGTGAGATTATTTCAAGACAGCATTCCCAAGTGTTTAAAGTTCACAATTTTGCCATTTAAAAAAAGTGACTTTTGCAACATAACATCACCTTTTTTGAGTATAAGACCACCTTAACCAAATGACAAAACCACATGTTGATCAATACGACCACCTGTTAACAACAGGTTCACGACTGACAGTGTTAAAACCTGCGGTATTTACTGCAAAAAGCTATCCCCATCATCTAATAGTTTAAGTTTGGTGAGAGGACCTGCCATTACTTGTGGATCCACATCCTGATTTTATTAACCCTGAAATGATATTTGAAAAATCTGCTCTGTGAAGCCGATTGATCGCGGCTTTCTCTTTTCTCCCCAGTCCTCCCCTTCTCCTCCCCTCCACCGCCCCAACTGGAGACACCATCTCCACCCCGACAATGCCCAAATGGATGGATAGGTTTCTGATATATTTATCCGAAGAGAGGCCTGATCCAAGGACAGTCACGCGATCACAGGATGCATGGTCAGTAGCTCGCTTATATTTACCTCTCGTTTACTACCAAGATACTAGATCCAAACAAAAATCAAGAGACGGGGCGAAGACGAAACAAGAGGAAAACCTACTGCTGATGTCTTGTAATCACAAAAGCCAAGAACAATAATACTTTATTCGGTAGGTATTGTTGAATATCAAGGTAGTTGGCGGTTTGTTATGCTGTCGTTTGTAGTGTATGAAGCGAACCGACTCTTGCCAGGCAAGTGAAGTCATTTGCTTTCGCGGTTGAACTACAGAATACAGAGCCACTTTTAACGACTACCATACGAAGGGATTTGTATCTCTCAGACCTCGCTACTCAGCAAACTTAAGCCTGCGAATACAGCCCCCTCTCATCGCTTCTGACCGCTGGGGCAATTCACGCGAGGACGTGAATGCCCCGTATAGCGACCGGGAGCGATGGGAGGCGGCTTTATTCGCATGCAGGCTTCTTGGTAAACTTGCTCCGTGCTATACAAGTCAATAAATACCTCATGTTATGCGACAACAACGACAACAACAACAACAAGCTTTATTACCAAATAGAAAAAGGAAAAAAAGTTAAACTTTACAATATAATATATTCATACAAAAAGAGGTAATGTTTACTCAGGATAACTATAAAGCTAATCGAGCTGAGTAAAAGACCGAATGGTGTCAGATAGCTAAAATTCCCTTTAACTATTGCGATTTTCAGATCTCCTCCTTTTCGTTTCGTGGCACAGCTAATTCTGGAGATAATGAAAAGATCTGAAAAATTTATTCATGACCATTCGTGAAAGCCAATATATTCCTGTGATTTTGTCGCGTGGGCTTGAAGCTTTGACTCGACAACGGAGTACCTGTAATTGTTATATAACATGCAATTACTCTGACTACTGGCAAGCCAAACGAGCCAGCAAATGCATGCTCCTGCACCTCATAGTTGCTCCTCGTTTCGTAGGTAGCTGCATGCAAATTCAGCCTTTGAAATTTCACAATTTGCAACTTAAATATTTGATCACTTATCTATGCTCTCTTAGGTGTCTAAACAGAGAATACACAATTCTGCTGGCCGTTAAATCTTAATCTCATACAGCCTGTAATTGCAAGGTCCTTCGCGGAGGAAAACATAGGTCTTAATCCGTAAAAATATATATGTCATTTGGACAGATCAGGTCGGATTTAGCTTTGTCTCTTTGTCTGTTCACGGTTAACAGTCACGAAAACAATAAACAACGAATAGATCGATCTAAGCAAAGCTTATGGAGAAATCAATTAGTTTATAGAGAAAAGTGATAGGATCTCCTGTAAAACCTGCACAACCACAAAAAAAAACGCAAGATGGGCAGCAAATTTGCCTCTTGGAAAATTAGGAACGAGGATCACGGATTAAGAACCAAGGATCGGAATCTTTGTGTTAGCCGTATACGTTTATTTTACTGAATGTTTTGTTTTTGAGACGATTTTTTTCTCCGCATGTTTTGTCTTTTTAATCCTAGGCAGCAACTTGATATTCTTTTACCTATCTTGTGTTAGGAGCATATCATAAAGCTTCTGCTTGTGTATAAAGAGAGCACAAAAAATGCTTTTCTCCGTAAAATACTTTTCCTACGTACTTTTCTCCGTGAAATCTTTGGTTCTCCGTAAGGTTCTTGTCAAAGACTAAGTAACACAGTTCTTAATCTGTTACGATATGTTATGTTAAGCGGGGAACTTATGAATATATCGACGGTCCCTAAACAGAGCATACGAAGTACGACCGTTTCACTTGCAATCGTCGTACTTCTTTCCATGAAATCTTCAACACAGACAGCCTGTACTCGTAAGGTTCTTGCAGGAGGCAAAAATAGTTCTTTGAGTAAAGATATGTCATTGAGAGACATTTGATCAGATCGGATTTTAAAATAGTCTTGCAATATGTAAATTCACGTTGGACAGTCACGAAAATAATAAACAAAGAATAGGTCGATCTTGAACAGCAAAGTATTAAAAAGACCTCACGGCAACGACATAAAGCTAACGGAAAAGCAATAAGTTTATGATGGCAATTACAAAATCTCAAGAAGAACCTGCACAACCACAAAAAATATATACTGTGTACATACAGCGGTGAAATATATACTGTGTACATAAATTTTTGACCAGACTAATAGTGGCAGCTCATGTTATTTGTTAACATCCGAACGCGATGGGAATTTCATTCAAGCGAACAGCCAATAATCCAAGGAGATTTGACAAGCCTTGACAGTTAATGACAGAATATGGAAACATTGCAAAAACCAAGCAAGACCGCTCGTGAGTGAAATATGTGTTCAGTTTGATGCCCGAAAAAAAATTATCTTGGGAGCTGTGCTCAGCCTCTAGAATGACCTCTCGAGCTTGGTTTTACAGAACAGATCCCCAAAGTATTGGAGGACAATTCGAACACTTTCGGGCTTTTTGAGAAACACTTTTCGAAAGTGAACGAGCCAAAAAAAGCCCCGAAATATATTTCACACCGAAAAGTTTCAGGACTATTTTTGAGAAACGAACACCAGTTTATTCCTTGGCGGCTACCTTTTAGGCTTGGCCAAACCTATATATTATACCATTGTAGCTTTATTAATTTGTCTTTGCGTTTCAAGTTTTCTCCAGCCAAGTTTATCGATAATAGAGTCAGCATTGGTGTCATAACTTGCCCTTAAAAGAAAGCGGCGCCGCACGATTTTGGAGTTTCTGAGGTTTGATAGAGAGAGTTTTATTACAGCATCCCCAAATCTCGCTACAGTAATCGAAGTGTGGCTGAACTAAAGAAGTCTACATAGTTTGAAGAGTGTCAAATGGAACAAAAGCTCTAGAACGCTTTAGCACTCCGATACCAGCAGCAATAAACAACTGGAGACATTACTATGGTAAGTAATAACATAACATTACAGGTAAAGGCTTTTTAAGGTGGTCTTATACCCAAAAAGTGAATTTCTTTAGAAAAGAACTTTGCGGGAGACTTTTACCATCCTTTTATAGGGATTCACGCCCTGACTTCAAACTAAGTCTTTTCAGGTCACATGACATAATAGTTAATGATTAACCAGCCTTCTGAGTAAAAAATAGGGGGTTCATTGTAAGCACGATATCTAACTAATGCACGGTTGGATAAGTATGAAATGAACTTAGATCTGTCCACAGATGAATTCTTCAGGGGCTAAACCTCGAAAATTAAGCAGCCTGGCCTCTTTCCAATTTATTTTTATTCTTTTTTTTTTCCAGAAAGTAAGGTAGAAGGAAATAAAAAAGAGGACAAGGATTCACTTACTGAGAAGCAGTTCATGATCGTGAGCATTTTTTAGGTTTACCACCTAGGAAATTAAGTCCTTTAATCTTGCTGAAAATTTCAGAACACTAGGTTACAATGCCCCGGAGATATCGTGCTCAAAAGTTCATTCAGTTCGAGAAATTCTGTTATTGGAGAAAAACAGTCTTAAAGATAAGGGAACGGATTCTGGACAGCTTATCCGTCGCTCATTATCCTAAAACTATTGTCAAATTCAAGTTGCCACACTAAAATACAAGCTGAACGGTAATTTGATGCAAAAACCATCGTTTCTGTAAGATTTGTGTCATGTTTTGTCAGTTAAAACTCGGACCTCAGGACTCTCTCCTCAGTCAGGTGTTTCTCCACAGTAGTACCAGATGTCATTTTACAGAGAGGCGGGGGGGGGGGGGGTTAATGTTCTTATTGAGGCTTGTTTGTGCGCATTTAATAAATGTAAACAGTTGTTGCTATGGCCGTTGCTATGGAAAAAGTCGCATACTGCTGATTAGATTTCTTAAATCTCGCTGCTTTAATGCTGGAAATCGAGTGAGATTATTTCAAGACAGCATTCCCAAGTGTTTAAAGTTCACAATTTTGCCATTTAAAAAAAGTGACTTTTGCAACATAACATCACCTTTTTTGAGTATAAGACCACCTTAACCAAATGACAAAACCACATGTTGATCAATACGACCACCTGTTAACAACAGGTTCACGACTGACAGTGTTAAAACCTGCGGTATTTACTGCAAAAAGCTATCCCCATCATCTAATAGTTTAAGTTTGGTGAGAGGACCTGCCATTACTTGTGGATCCACATCCTGATTTTATTAACCCTGAAATGATATTTGAAAAATCTGCTCTGTGAAGCCGATTGATCGCGGCTTTCTCTTTTCTCCCCAGTCCTCCCCTTCTCCTCCCCTCCACCGCCCCAACTGGAGACACCATCTCCACCCCGACAATGCCCAAATGGATGGATAGGTTTCTGATATATTTATCCGAAGAGAGGCCTGATCCAAGGACAGTCACGCGATCACAGGATGCATGGTCAGTAGCTCGCTTATATTTACCTCTCGTTTACTACCAAGATACTAGATCCAAACAAAAATCAAGAGACGGGGCGAAGACGAAACAAGAGGAAAACCTACTGCTGATGTCTTGTAATCACAAAAGCCAAGAACAATAATACTTTATTCGGTAGGTATTGTTGAATATCAAGGTAGTTGGCGGTTTGTTATGCTGTCGTTTGTAGTGTATGAAGCGAACCGACTCTTGCCAGGCAAGTGAAGTCATTTGCTTTCGCGGTTGAACTACAGAATACAGAGCCACTTTTAACGACTACCATACGAAGGGATTTGTATCTCTCAGACCTCGCTACTCAGCAAACTTAAGCCTGCGAATACAGCCCCCTCTCATCGCTTCTGACCGCTGGGGCAATTCACGCGAGGACGTGAATGCCCCGTATAGCGACCGGGAGCGATGGGAGGCGGCTTTATTCGCATGCAGGCTTCTTGGTAAACTTGCTCCGTGCTATACAAGTCAATAAATACCTCATGTTATGCGACAACAACGACAACAACAACAACAAGCTTTATTACCAAATAGAAAAAGGAAAAAAAGTTAAACTTTACAATATAATATATTCATACAAAAAGAGGTAATGTTTACTCAGGATAACTATAAAGCTAATCGAGCTGAGTAAAAGACCGAATGGTGTCAGATAGCTAAAATTCCCTTTAACTATTGCGATTTTCAGATCTCCTCCTTTTCGTTTCGTGGCACAGCTAATTCTGGAGATAATGAAAAGATCTGAAAAATTTATTCATGACCATTCGTGAAAGCCAATATATTCCTGTGATTTTGTCGCGTGGGCTTGAAGCTTTGACTCGACAACGGAGTACCTGTAATTGTTATATAACATGCAATTACTCTGACTACTGGCAAGCCAAACGAGCCAGCAAATGCATGCTCCTGCACCTCATAGTTGCTCCTCGTTTCGTAGGTAGCTGCATGCAAATTCAGCCTTTGAAATTTCACAATTTGCAACTTAAATATTTGATCACTTATCTATGCTCTCTTAGGTGTCTAAACAGAGAATACACAATTCTGCTGGCCGTTAAATCTTAATCTCATACAGCCTGTAATTGCAAGGTCCTTCGCGGAGGAAAACATAGGTCTTAATCCGTAAAAATATATATGTCATTTGGACAGATCAGGTCGGATTTAGCTTTGTCTCTTTGTCTGTTCACGGTTAACAGTCACGAAAACAATAAACAACGAATAGATCGATCTAAGCAAAGCTTATGGAGAAATCAATTAGTTTATAGAGAAAAGTGATAGGATCTCCTGTAAAACCTGCACAACCACAAAAAAAAACGCAAGATGGGCAGCAAATTTGCCTCTTGGAAAATTAGGAACGAGGATCACGGATTAAGAACCAAGGATCGGAATCTTTGTGTTAGCCGTATACGTTTATTTTACTGAATGTTTTGTTTTTGAGACGATTTTTTTCTCCGCATGTTTTGTCTTTTTAATCCTAGGCAGCAACTTGATATTCTTTTACCTATCTTGTGTTAGGAGCATATCATAAAGCTTCTGCTTGTGTATAAAGAGAGCACAAAAAATGCTTTTCTCCGTAAAATACTTTTCCTACGTACTTTTCTCCGTGAAATCTTTGGTTCTCCGTAAGGTTCTTGTCAAAGACTAAGTAACACAGTTCTTAATCTGTTACGATATGTTATGTTAAGCGGGGAACTTATGAATATATCGACGGTCCCTAAACAGAGCATACGAAGTACGACCGTTTCACTTGCAATCGTCGTACTTCTTTCCATGAAATCTTCAACACAGACAGCCTGTACTCGTAAGGTTCTTGCAGGAGGCAAAAATAGTTCTTTGAGTAAAGATATGTCATTGAGAGACATTTGATCAGATCGGATTTTAAAATAGTCTTGCAATATGTAAATTCACGTTGGACAGTCACGAAAATAATAAACAAAGAATAGGTCGATCTTGAACAGCAAAGTATTAAAAAGACCTCACGGCAACGACATAAAGCTAACGGAAAAGCAATAAGTTTATGATGGCAATTACAAAATCTCAAGAAGAACCTGCACAACCACAAAAAATATATACTGTGTACATACAGCGGTGAAACATCCAGTATCGATCACAACACTCGATTCTTGGAAATTTAGGAACAGGGAGCAGAGATCAAGGACTAAAGTTTGGAATATTTGTCTAAGTCAGTATATGTTTTTTTTATTATGTATTTATTTGTTTATTTATTTAATTAGTTATTTTTTGAAAAGATTTTTTCAATATTTTTGTTAGTTAACTTCTTACTTCCTTAAAACATACCGTATTTGCTCCCTTTTCATTAAAATGCCCTTAAAACATGCATCTTGATTCATCTTGATTTTTCTTCTCTCTTTATTGCCTTCGCAGTGGCACTATTTCTGTGGTACTATTTTTGTCCAGGTTTTCTGTGCATGTGCAATCCTCTCGGTTCGATTCCTGGAAGCTGTTGTAAATCCCTAAATAACATTAAAATCTAAGGATGTTCTTCACCAATTCAAGTTATTCACCCACCAAAAGGTTCATACAAGAAAATGTGGCTTCGTTTGCAGACAGGCTGAGGTCAAGGACTGCAACTATAATATAGTTGCAGTCCTTGACCTCAGCCTGTCTGCAAACGAAGCCACATTTTTAATATATTATATTAAAAATTTTTCGAACTCAGAAAACCTATCAGTTAAAACGAAGTGATCCTTCTGTCCTATAAAACCGTAGCAAACGGAACATCCTAGAATTCTTAGCGCCAAGTAATAAGAGAAAAAAATTTGGTGCAACTTGTTGAGCAACAAATGTTGCGTTGCAAGTTGAGATTGTTTGTTGCGCGTGTTATCACCTCCTCACACAAAAAGTACTCATGCTGCAGAAAGTAGAAGTTGCTTCTACTTTTTGAAACATAAAAATCAAGCTTGTTCCTGGGTTCTCTCCTCTTCCCAGGGGACGGGAACAGAAAAGACCCTGGGAAGGAAGTTGCAAGAAAATTTATTGAGTGAGGGGTGGTACTGCACGCGCAATGCACAATCTCAACTTGTAACGCAACTTTGTTGCGAGACAAGTTTGCAAGAAAATGTTGCCCAAATTACCTGGCCTTTAGGCAACAAAACTTGAGTAGTCTTGCCATCGACAAGAGTGTAGATAGCTAAGTTAAAGAGTGTGATCCCGACCTTAGCTGCAGTGTTTAACAATTGGTGGCTTTAGGATGTTAACTCCCTGAGAATTATTACTGAATAGAAGACACGAGAAGTGGACAGCTACAAACAGTGACACACCTGATGCACTCACATAAAAGCTACGTACTAGCAGTAATCAAAGATTAAGAGATTGCGTTCGATTGGTTGCATTATATCAGACAGCCAACACTTCTGGTTCCCAAGTTGTCACCAAGGAGATGAAAGCCTTTGAGTCCTTTGTTTTCCCGTAAATGAAAGCATGGCTCTGAGGTCGGGGTTACATATTGTTTTGACTGAGAATTGCTGTGAAAAGATTTGACGGCGGTGAACAAATTTTCTGCTGACAACAAATGTCCTTGAAAATGTGCTGAAAATGTGTTTCGGTCAGTCGAACAGCGAGTGCCCAACTCAGCTATTATCACTTGCCTGGTTAGCCAGCACAAAAGCTCCAAAACATGTACTAACAAAGGACTTGAAACTAAGGGGCTGTTCACATGATACCAGAATGAGTTTCATTCCGGAATGAGTTTCGTTCCAGAATGAAGTTCGTACTGCATTCACATGACAAAATCGACCGGCTCAGCCGTCTTGAAAACGACCGTTTTGTCCGCCATCTTGAAAACAATACGCATGCGCCACTTGTCCCAGACTACACGGTTTGCGTTCTCATTTCGGAACGGAGTTCATTTTCAGTTTACATGATACCAGAATGAAATGTCATACCAGAACGAGAATTTCATTCGGATTGAAAACCGGAATGAAGTCATTCCGGAATGAGTTGTGCGGGAACAAAATTTCGTTTCGGTATCATGTAAACAGATACAGAGAAATATATGGGGATGGAATGAACTCGTTCTGGAATGAGAGTCATTCCGGTATCATGTGAACGGCCCCTAAATTACCAGCAATCTTTGATTACCTATTTACAAGAGCAAATTCACACGAAAAATTTTCTATGACAAATGACATAATCAGACATTTGTGGCAAACCAAATTTGACAAAATGTTCTCATCTACACGAGCAAATAAGGTTTGCCATAGAAAATTTGCCGGTGTGCATGCGGCTTTGGGCTCTACACTGTCACAGGCAGGCATCTCAACATACAAAATAACTGCATGGAATCAATTCAATTATAAGCCCTTTGGTGGTTTGTGTACGACTTTACATCGATGAATTTGCCAGTGATATGTTTTTAAAATGACCATCAAGGTATGCACATTAACAAGAAAATTTCAAGCACTACATAACAACGATTATTAGTATCAAGAAGCATTTTGATGTCTCTGCTGACAAACTGATTCACTCGCTAACATTCCTCGTGTCAAAAATAACAGAGGCTAGGCTGTCGCGTGTCTCGATAAACAGAAGTGTCCACTTTCATCCTGCAATTAAAGTAATAGCCTTCCTATCAGTCTTTATCGTCATGACTTGTAATAACAACATGACCAGTTTCTCGCTCTGAAAGTCGGCAGAAATCCCTCTTCAAATTCTTTAAAGTCGGCAACAAGGAATAGCAAGATCTCCGTACGAATTCGATGCTTTCTCGAGCGCTGTAAATCCTACCTCCGCCGCTTGTGTTTGCAAGTGGGCTTCAAACTGTGTCTTGTCAACAAACATGAAAGTTTTCCCGGAAAAGTCTTGTGAAACGTCTTGTGAAAGCCTTTGTGGTCCTCGGCAGAAAATTATCAATAGTCCGTTCGAATTCTTCAAGAGTGACCGTACGAATAATCGATGTTTTCTCGACCGCTTTACATCCTAGGTACGCCGCTTGTGTTAATAAGTGGACTTGAAACTGTGCCTTGTCGACAAACTCGAAAACTATACTAAAAAAACTAGAAGAAAATACCGAATTTGCTCTTGGAACCACGATCGCTCTGGTGACATTATTTACGTTTTAACGCTAAATTGACCGTTTGGGGCCTGGGTGTCATGAAAGCGAGGGCAAAGTCCATACCAGTTTCCGGCCGAGCGCAGCCCCCTGCAAAAATCTTTTTTTTTGGGGGGGGGGGGGGGGCTAATTTGGCGTCGACGACGACGACGCCGATTACAAAAAATCTCGAATTTTTCTGCCTGCAAGATTAGGACTGCGTTCTCCTTCGTCGAACGTAATAATAAACTTATTGATAGTTCTCTTAATGGTAATTAGGGTCCTTAAGTAACAGGGACGTGTAAGGTGATTCTATTCAATTGCATTGCGCATCCTTTCTGCGCATCATTTTTTGCGTGATTAGCGCGCGCACGAGCGCGTGCGCGTTCGGAACTTGATAGGTTTTATATGGAAGCTGAGCTATTCAGAGAAATATATATAGATATAAATGGTCGTTTTCTCCCAAACGAACTCGGTGACCCCACTTTTTTATTCCATTTATTTAAGGAAAATACGACTTAACATGATATATTCAAATTTGAAGTATTTTTCATTATTCAATTTTGAAATATTCCGTTTAAGGTGGCTCCCTAGAGTTTCTACAAAAGTGACTATACGAACTGACAAGACTTACAAAAGAAACTCTAGTTCTGCTGTCTTGCAGTCTTTGTTCCTGAGATTTACCAGTAAGGTTACCAACATAATTACCCTCAATTTTTCAGTTTTTGCTTCTTAGGCATAGGCCGTTGTCATGGCAACAGAACATCTAAAGAATGACGGATATTTTCCATTAATTTGTCTTTTTTCTTAAATATTTTGATTTTCCCTCGGTTAAATTTTTTTAAACTTTTCTATTCTGTGAAAATGATTTTGACTAACATTTTGCAGGGGAAAAATATGGGTCGTTCAGACAGATTCACCGATATCACGTGATTTCTTATTTTTAACCATTAGACTGAATTGTTCTAACAGAATTTTTCCAAAAAATGACATGTGAAAGGTAGCGTTAGTATCTGAAAACGTGCAAATTTAAAAAAAATTCACCGAAGGAAACGCGAGAAAATTCACTGTTAACTTTGCTTTTTTTTGGCTATGCTGACGTCATTAAATATCAGGAAAAACATATGATTTCATGTGAGCGCGCGCAGATTACTACAGCTCGCATCATCAGCGCGCCCCGGTCGTAAAACTATAGGGAGCCACCTTAATTCACCATTAAAGTCAGATTTCAGGCGTTTCACTGGAACAGTGCAGACGCTCGATTTGCCTATTATTTCAAATTAGTTTCATTGTTACGGCAATTTTAAGACGTTTTACTGTAACACTGTACTTCTATCATAAGAATAATGCTTAATAATAATAATGCTTTGTTGAACTAATGGGTGTCTCTAGTATATGGAAAGGTTTTTTAATATTGCTGTCTAAAGATAGCAAAGTACCTATATACTACAGCCCCGTAGCGTGAAATCAGATACGGTGACCGCCTCTTTTTATTCTATTTTTTTAATATACTAGGTGTAATTAGTAACTGTGCAAAGTTTCAACAAATTCTCATTACAACGTCTTTTTCGATGGAATCACCTTAAGTCCCGGAGTTTTCAGCCGGCAAGCGAAAGTCTCTTGTTCTCTGTTGGCACACTTTTGCTCCACATCACGGCTAGGAAAGGATAGTAAAAAGGTCCTGTTTGCTTATTTAATAAGGTCTCTATTCTATTGTGATATTGCTTTCTGTCATTGTTTCCGTTTTCAGACAGCATACTCAAATAGGACAAAACAATAACCATCTTGTACCATAAATCTGCCAAAACAGCTCCCGATATGTCTTCGTCGTCGGGGACATCCCACGAACAGCGCCAACCACAGAAAGCCACGATAGATAAGATTTGTTCACGAGGAGACGACTTTTTGAATGATGGGCGTTTCAAAGAAGCAGTTAAAACATACACAGAAGCGCTTGCAGCAATCAAGGGAACAGACTACCGAGATCCACATCTACTTATAAATCGAGCAACTGCCTTTCTCGAGTTAAAAAGATTTGAAGAATGTCTCCAAGATTCCGAAGAGTACATTAAGATCATGCCTACCTGCTGGAAAGGATACACCAGGAAAGCCGTGGCTTTGAGTTGGTTTAATAAACTGTTTCCGGCTTTATGCTCTGCAGCCGTCGCATACTATCACGATGCAAAATCTTGTCGACAGTATGAGGCTTTCCAAAGTCTTTTCAAAGATCTGGATGGAAATTGGGCTGTTGCTAATTCCTCTGAAACACTGAAGGCTTCTCTAAGACGAAATGAAAATTCCTATACAAGAAAGGACATTTTGTTGCTGCAAGATGGAGAGTATGAAATCAGCTCGGAACCACGACTCATGTTAGACACTTCTCTTGTGGCGATAAGCATTGTTGAAGGTGTTACGTTGAGAACCGAGTTACTTTATCTCACCAACAACTGCTGTTTTCAAAACATTAACTTTGAAACAAAGAATGGGGTTCTTATTCCTCCGCAAGCAGACATGGAATTCCAACGATGTGCCTTTCATTGCAGTTCAGCCGACAAGCCAGCCATTCAAGTTGGTGGAACGGCTACTTTCTTGGAATGCAACATAAGTAACAGTAAGGGTGGTGGGATAATAGTGGGTGCTGGACCTACGATCAACTCTTCGGCCTCCCTGATAAAATGTCGCGTTATTGGAAATGGAAGTACGCCCCAAGTCTCGTCTGGAATAAGAGCATTCGATAATGGCATTCTTGTGGTCCATGAATGTCTTGTTCATAGAAACACTGAAGGAATCCGCACATATGACAGTCGCAGATGTGTCTTGGCAAAAGAGGTAAAAGTGACTGGCTCCCAAATATCTGACAACAAATACGAAGGTATTTCTGTGTCTGGAGCTCCAAATGGTACCCCTTCATCTGTGGTAATTCAAGACAATAAGATTCATCATAACGGCGGACATGGTCTTCGTGTATCTCACTGCGTGAATGACATACGTGTCCAGAAAAACATGGTATTTGAAAACTTCAGGTGGGGAGTTTGGGTGAAGAACAACTCTGGTGGTTGCTACGAAGGCAACGAGATTTGCAACAACAAGATGGGCGGAATAAGGGTTGGAAAGCAAAGTCCAGGAAAGCCAGCTTGTGTGGTAGAACACAATGTAATTCGGAACAATTGCGGACCGGCTTTTCACGAAGAGTTTCGATACTTCGAAGGATATTCTTACCCGAGTCAACTGCAAGATGTTATTGAGAAGCAATTCGTGGAAAAGCACCTGAAACAGATGGGGTTCCGTCAGGGCAACGTACACGCAGGATCGGATATTTCTCTCCCCAATATGGTGACAACCGAGTTTAAGTCCAACAACGAGTGTTTTCAGAATGGCAGTGAGCACAGCAACCTACAGACTGCAGCTTCGAAGCCAAGGTGCGCCTATTGCTTTCGAGATGATGTTGATGTCGATTTAACATCATGTAAGCATTGCAGTGCAGCGATGTATTGTGGAAACGCATGCCAGGCACTGCATTGGAGAAGGCACAAGGACGTTTGTCAAGCTGCTGGCCAAAGAAACTTCATCGTTGTTTCCATCCCGGTTTGTGAACCTGGTGATGTTTATTCCCGGGTTTCTTCAACGCATCTAGGATTGGAGTCAACAGACCCACGTTCTGCAGACCCTCCTCCAAGAGATGGCAGTCGGTTCATCGTAAAACTGCAAACACACGACGAATCGAGGGATGTCATCACTTTTGATTCAAAAGAATACGACAGTACAGCTTTCAGTCCTGAAAAAGCCACTGTGATTGTTTATGATCGTAGCCGAACAGTCGAGTTTGAAATTGCCGATAGGCCAAAGATCTATCATTTAATCATGGAGTATGGAACGATGGGTGCAAGCATGTATCTCAGCAAGAAGCTGTATTGTTGGGCGGCATTTAAAGATGATGAAACGCTTCGAATTTTCACACGCGAGTTTCCACCAGTGCAAGAGTGGTGAGGGTGCTGACCGTAAGACATCTGATCTGTGTTTTTAAGAAACAGAAGACATTTTCCGTGTTTCTATGACTATACACATTGGAAGAACGGAAGGAAACTGTTGTTTAAACACGAACCGTAGGCGAGTGTTTCCACTAAATAGAAACCTCTTAAGAGTGTTTTTATTTTTTCTAGTGGAAACACTGCTCGGCCACGGTAATTTTACCGTTATCACGAATACGCAAATGTGATTGGTTCAGTCTTCATTGTCTATTTACCAGTTACACATCTCGTTTTGTATGAGCGAAGTGTCAAGGAGATCTAATTGCTTTGATAGGCACGCAAATAGTCATAAAGGAAAACAGAGATATTTAGGTCGTATTTACAAAAATCTATATATGAAAATAATTTTATCTTTCCAATGGTTTTCTCTCAGCGAATACAAAATGACATTCAGCCGATCAGATTCACGTATTCGAAATAATTTAAACTGAGCACGGCGAATGACTACTAATCTGGTAGACAATGATAGAAAACCATCCACAGGTATGTCGCTATTTGTATGGAAAGTAAGCATTTAATTTTCTTTGCACATAAATTTTATGACCTTAACATCGCCGTTTTCCTAATGCAATCGTTTATCTGTCTACTAAACAATTCCAATTCCACTACTATCGGATTTTCTCGGAGCGAAAATCAACCGTTGTCCATTCTTTCATAGGAAACTCGGCCTCGTAGTATAATAAAAATATACATTAAATAATATTGAACAATAAAATAAATATAAATAATAAAATATATTAAATAAATATACATCAGTTTATTAAGTAAACATTAAATCTGAAATAAAATAACGTTAAATAAATAGTAGTAAATAAGATATGTATTAAAATCAAGCGACCTTCAGGTGGGAGAACGAGTACCAGATTAAGTATGAGTTATGAAGGACTTTTCAAACCTAGTGTGCGTGCTTTAGATTATCAGGTCTCACACCAGTCTAATTCACGGAGCATTCTTCCATAATGGTTAGCAAAAAGGAGGAATTAGAGCTCAGAGAACATCACTCAGTTGAACTGCAAAAGCCGCACTCTTGGTCTCGTACTCGTACTCTGATATGAAGGTCGCTATTCTTACGAGTGAGCGCTGCGAATGAATTAGATTTCTATAGTTGAACACTGCAAGGGAAATTGGACATTTCCGAACAAATTCCGAAGGTCGTGAGAGCATTTCCGAACATTTTTGAAAAATTCCCGGTTTTGGAAGATTGCCGAATGAGCTTCGCATGTTTTTCCCAATTTGAAATAGCGGATTTGACTACGAACAGATGTAGTGCTATAACGGGCCAGCCGTACGACAGTGATTTGTGCTTGCCGCCTGCCTTTTTATGTACACAGTTTAACAAAGAGGCAAATTTTTAAGTAGTTTTATTCGAGTTTTTGAATATATTTTAATATAATCGATCGTGACGAAGTTGTTTGTTAAGCCCAGGGTGTATAACCAAGATTTCAGAGCTTTATTTTCCTTCGATCTATCGCTTTGATTGCTTTGGCAGTTTATTGGATCCAGTATGTCCGGTAGCTCGGTTTATACCGCTGGCCAGACGCCAAAAAAAAAAAAAAAGAAAGAAAGAAAACAAATTACAAAAATCTAATTAATTTTGTAGTTAGCCATTGTATATGTACTTATTTAACGAGTGCGGAAGATCTTTGCGATGATGGTAGCAAATAAACCAACCGCAAAAGCCTGAAGTTTTCTTGACAATTTAATTTCGTAATTAAATTTTACAAAGTTGAAAAACGTGTTGAACTACCATTTGCTATTCTCCTCGGAGCGAGGCAGCGGTCGCGCGCGCTAGTCCGCGCTAGACTCCGCCTATTTGTCCCAAGACAAAACTGACCAGGAATAAAAATAAACAGACCAAGAATAAAAGTAAATGAATAAATAAATAAATAAATAAATAAATAAATAACTGAATAAATGAGAACCAGCCGAGAGAGAAAATTGAATGATCACATATAAAGTAAACAGGAAAAATCAATAGAACTTTTAGGGATTAATATAGAGTCAATCTTGTCTTTGACATGAAAACAACGTATAAACTAGACCACTGGTATTCTCTGCATAGCATAGCAAGGTGCTAATATTAGTTATGCATTAGTTTACCCATATCTTATAAAGTACATCTTATATTATGAAAACATCACGTGGGCAAATACATATCCGCCAAGATTAGCTAAAAAATCACCAGGCTTCAACGAAGAATGGACTCTATTGTTTAAGAGATTATCAATTTGACTTACAGATTAGATAAATAACAAGGCAATAGCCACATTCATGTTTCTATGTTTTTATGACGGGCCTCCTATTTCATTTTAAAACCTGTTAAAACGGAATAAAGAAGCTATGAAAGCCATGAAAGTACCAATCTTAAAGGGACTATGGCACGGTTATTTTAGGACTTGGGGTCAAAATTCCGCAGTTAAATCAAAACTAAAACATTACCCTACACACAGAAGCGGAACTTGGAACACTAAGAGGAAGATATGTAGTGAATTCTTGAAAGGAAAACAAAACATTCTCAGTTTATAATAGTCTTTGCTAGACTAGCGGGAAAACTTAGAAAAAAGCGCTTATTTGTTTTGTTGTTGTTGTTGATTTTTTTTTGGCAATCCGTTTCCATCCTAACCCTCCGTGGCCAACGGAAGTTATCTACAGTTTTAGTGTACTAGTAGAGTAGTTTTAAACAAAACTGGGCCGTTATTTTAGGTTTCCATCATTCTCGTCCCCAGAGCTGCGATCCTTTTGGCCAGCGCCACGGATCGAGACCTCTGGCAGGGGCCAGGGTAACGCGCAAGTGCTATAGCTGCCCATTTTTGTAACCGATGGTAACCGTTATTGTTTCAAATTTCTGAGGCTGCGCACAAAAGCCGGACGTCCGTGATTCGCGGACTTACTGCTTCGGTCCCTGCCAGAGGTCTCGATCCGTGGCGCTGACCACAAGGATCGCAGCCTCTGGGGGCGAGAATGGGTTTCCATCAATACACATTTGTCTTTAAAATGCTTAAAATTCGTGACATAGTCCCTTAACGTTAAAAAAAAAAACAACTATATAACTAAATGATCAACAGTGTAGTGAATGATACTATGTATTAAGGAACTATAAACTAGTAATGGCGTGCAGAGGTAGTACAGGGGAGCTAGCAAATTGTATATCAACAGTGCATTTGTTTATGACAACGTGTGATGTCAGTCACTATCACGATAATTTAATAGACGATTGTAACAGGGGCTCTTCTTGTAAAGCCCAGGAGGGTTTGTTGAGAGCCCTGCTCCATCATAAAGATACAATATATCTACTGTAAAACATTATTAAGGGGAACAAACAAATGATTGGCTGATTGATTGACTTTTGCATTTTAAAATTAGTTATTTCTTTCCTCTTGTATTTGGAGTTACTTAGTAGTTGGCAACTCGTGTCATTATATTATGCTATGTCTTTGCAAGGTTTGTTACAATCTTCGTGTAACTTGATTGTGATGACATAATAAAAGTTAATAAAGGGAGTGCACGCGGCACGGTCGTAGCACCAGCGTGATTCCTGTAAGGTGTAATCAAAAATACATTTTTTTTTTAACTATCCCAAAGTCTAGCTTGGTGATCATCGATCCGCTGACCAGGGCACTCCATTCAATCTTCACAACGGTCAAACGTAAGACGCATCCTCCTGAACCTTGACGTTTGAATCGGCTTTACCTCGGTGTAAGAACCTGTGAAACCCACCGATGACGTAAAATAAAGGAAACAAAACATTTCGCCCCGACAAAACTTGTAGATGACAGCTACTCCATTTTGAACACAAACTCAACGTAAAAAGCTTAAGTTTTCAGAAATGGCGTTAAGTTTCACGGTTAAAGTGAAACTTTCGACATTTGTCTGTATTTTCCTATGTAAAATTATGGCGGGAAATGCACCCGTGTCGTGCGTTTGATCGCTGTGAATCCTTACCCTTTCAGAGCGGTCAAACGCAAAAAGCTAAGTTACTTCCGCTCTTCCAGAGCCTTGAAGTTTGAATCAGTGTAAACATTTACGTGCAGTTCGTATGAAAACGATGCAGACAATGTCGTGATGAAGCAAATTTCGCGCCGACAAAACTTGTAAATTACAGTTAACTCATTTCAGTTACATAGTTACTCAACGCATAAAGCAGGCTTACGTTTTCTGAAACAATGTTAAGTTTCTTTATTTTTGTCTTTTATTTTGGTCAAACGCGTCGTGCGTTTGACCGGCAGCGGGCAAACGTAATACGCCTGCGCAGTTTTCGCCAGAGCTTTGGAAAGAAAAATTCAGACAAATGTGGTAACCTTCACTTAACCGCAAACGCTGTTTCTGAAAACGTAAGCTTATTTTTATTTAGTGTGTGTTCAAAATGAAGTAACTGTCATCCACACGTTTTATTGGCCTGAAATTCGGCTCGCCGGGGCATCTGTCGTAATGTTTTCATTGAACTTCACTCTTGTAAACTTATGAACTGTTTCAAATATAAGGCTCTGAAAAACCATGATGTTGCTCGGCTTGTTGCACTTCATTGAGTGTTGTAAAGGTTATGAGCGAGGGTAAGCGGTTGCCTCAACAGCATCCAACTGAGGGGCTGGTTGAAACCGTTCATAAGCCTGTCTCCGCCACAGGCCCTTCGCAGAGGACACCTTATGAGAATTAAGAGCGCCTGGAAACGAGTGAAGCGCGAGACATTGTGGTAATTAAGCTAGACCAAGCATTTTCTCTTTCCCCAATAGAACACCACGGTTCCTTTCAACACATATATCTAAATCTGAAAAAAGTTCGCTTTTTTATATCGACACGATCTACTTAAAGTTCTTCATTTCTCTTTTTGTTTTGTTTTGTTTTTTAAATAAAATTGTAAACTGAAGCTACTTAAAAATCGCTTCCAAATTTTCAATTCAACTGTCTTACCCTCGGAGCAAAAGCTGCTAACAGATGTATTGTGGTAAATCTATTTCGTAACATTAGAGGCTGTGAATGAAATCCTCAAGTGTGACCACTCAAATGAAAGCTATCGACCAGTATTTTCCTGTGGCGCTGTTAATTATGCTGTTGAAAGGCGGTTATAGCTTTTGAGCCTGCGTCTGAAATCCTAAAGTGCGAAAGCTCAATTGAAAGCTATTGAGCAACACTTTCCTGTGTTAGGTTTATTATGCTGTGAAGAAGTGGTTCTAACAATTGAGTTTCAGTAAAATAAATCGTGAATTGTAAGTAAAGTCTCTTGAACAAAACTTGAGCAGTACTGCTCTGTTGTAGACGTTTACTATGCTGTACGCAGGACATTTGATTTTGTAAATAAAATCCTACCCGGCGACCACTCAAATTCTACTGGCCAGTACTTTCCTGTAGTAATGTTAATTATATTGTACAAGGTGCCTGTTAAAATTTGAATCTTGGAACGAAATCGTTAAGTGTAAATGACGTTTCAAGGTACATTCCATTTTTTTTTCTCTATTTCGAATAAAAGTGTAAAAGCCAAATATGATTTGCGTCTTTCCGAGTCGCGAAACAAAATTATTTTGTTTATGTGGGCGAGTGAAAAAGGCCGCATTTTTACGGCTACTTCGTTAATTGTTATTTTGGCTCCATTTAAATTTTCCTTTGCATTTAACGAACCTTCCACGTCCTACAAATGACACTGGCAGCTGTCAGATATATCATTGCCTTCCGTGAACAAACGGACAAGAACAACTTACATTTTCAAAATATTTTAATCGCGGGGAGAAATTCGATTTCAGAATGTAACCAACGTTTTCAAAATTTCTAGTCGTGTTTGGTGCCCTATTGTCGTAAAGTGTATGCAACCTCGTAATTTATACGCAACCCACGCGTTTGTAAATTAATACTGCACTGCCGGTCGATTCGCAGTTTTATTGAACACAAACATGAAAATTTTCCTGCAATTGTTTGAGACGCTATTAATTTTTTCAAATTGACTTTTGTAGAAGACCGACGCTGTTTTGTCTACCGTTCTTTCACGTTTACCGGGGATGTTAGCGAAATAAATGACTCAATGAAAACAGTAAAAGCCGGGTGACGACGCAACGTATTGAACGGTGCCCAAAGGTCGGGTTCCTTTTGTTTTGAAATGCAAATTCACTTTAAGCGTAGTAAATATACTAAGCAAAAATAAGAGACGGTAGTAGATTTTAGGTTTGAAAGGTGTAATAAACATATCAGTGAAACTGAGACGCTTTGAATTTCGCCTAAGACCTTGCTTCGATTTTAGAAATTGATTCGGACGAATACGCTTTTGTTTTCAGAGTAATAAGCTTTAAAATATGGCGGGGCACTCTCTTATTTTTTTTTTGCTGAACTAAATTACTACTCATAAAAGGTTCATTTGAAGATAAGGCTAAAGTTTCGGCAGCAAATTACTAAAAGTTATCTTTACTTTTAAAAGCAAAAAGGCGTGATGCGTTTATTTCGTTTGAGGCTTCCCCTGCATGAATAGAAAATAACAACACGGCGAAGGCAGATGTTTTGAAAAAAAAGAATAACTACCGCAATCGGAAGGAACAATTGCGCGTGCGTACTGCATAGAGTAATTATTTACTTTTCGCCAAAACTAGGTAGTATTCAACGTTCAAGTTTTCTTTCCCTTCTCTTCGCCTCCAGTCTCGAAAATATGCAATCTCCGAAGGAGTCACCGCCGGATCAGAATCTCCCAGCTGTTGTAGAGCTGAATGTGGGCGGTCAGTTGTATACTACGTCTCTACCAACGCTACTGAAAGATCCTGACTCGTTACTTAGTGCGATGTTCAGTGGCAAACAGAAGATCCCTCGAGATTCACGCGGCCGGTTTTTCATCGACCGCGACGGTATGCTATTCAGGTACATTCTGGACTACCTTCGTAACTCCAAGCTAGCATTGCCGGAGAACTTCAACGAAAGAGACCGACTGCTTGTTGAAGCGGAGTTTTTCAGGTTGAAGGGTATAATTAAAGCTCTGCAGCGCGAACAGGAGCGAGTCAAGGCCGGTCGCGACATAAATAGCAAGCCATCTGGATTTCTGTCCATCGGAGTTCGTGGGACCTACGCATTTGGCCGCGATGGCGTCGCTGATGTGAAATTTCGCAAGTTGCAGCGGATTTTAGTCTGCGGCAACGTGGCGTTGGCGAGGGAAGTGTTTGGCGAATGGCTAAACGAGACAAGAGATCCAGATCGAGATGACGCTGTGCAGAGGTACACAAACCGGTTCTACCTTAAGCACAATTATCTGGAAAAGGCCTTTGACCAGTTGCATGATAGAGGGTTCAAGCTCATCACAAGTTCAGCTGGAGGGGCGGGCTACGATCCAGAAAGCGAGGAAACTAAATGGAATCACTTCAACGATTATGTGTTCTTTAGGCAATAATTATTCCGTTCTAGTGTTTGGTGCTTGTACTTTTCACAATGGAAATTTATCACAGACGACACCCTATGGACATTTCTCTGTTGCGAAGTTGGTTGATTTCTAGCGATCGAATACGGAAAAAGAAAGGAAAGAAACTCTGGAAACATGGTCTTGTTGAACGAGGTTAGAGTGAATGTATCGTGAATGTTTACAAAGAGAGACTTTGACAATATGCTTTCTATTTTTTATGAAGACTGAAAAAGACAATATTTCTTGGAGGTAGCATAAAGCGGTGCTATTATAATGACCGCTCGTACGCTACAACAATAGTTTTCTTTTCATTTATTCACTCGCAGTTGAACGACGGTTACCCGGTTTCGAATGAGAATTTCACGTTGCGTAAATTTACCCTTTTCAGTCGCTTGCATAGGCGGTCAGGGGGGAAGCGAAGAGGGTAAACAAATGCGCAATAGACAAGAAGATTCTTTTCAAGAACTATTGTTTTGCAGTGATCGATTTAGCAAACTGATCGACGTGAATTCTGTTGCTTTCAAGGGCTGCATGCATGAAGGAACAAACAAACGCCCAGAAAGACGGCGAACGTGAAAAGAGATCGCATCGAAAATTCATTCAGACACAAACACTGTAAAAAGGACAGAATTAATAGTTTCAATTAGAAATAACAAAGATATACAAATGAAATTTATCGTCTTAGCAAACGAATGCTACTGATACACAGAAAGATTATAATTTAGGGATAAGAAAAAATCTACAAATTGATCTATAATATGTAAATGTAAATACTAGAGCGTTTGTAAATTGTCACTCTTAAATTTGGCTTCAGACAGACTAAATACACGAGGTGCTATCCCTGGCGGATTGACAACTTTCAAATACGTAGGGTTTAGGTAATAAATGTTCAACTCCTACAACAGTTTCCAATCACAAATATTCTATTATTTAATACTTTGATCAAAAAAAAACTATACAATAAAAGAGGACTAGGCTGAAAGCTATATTCATCGTATAGTTAAAAGGATTTCTTTAAAGCCGACAAAGAAAACTATACAACTCAATTAGCGGAGGCCTGCTAAATAGACCGGCGTCATTATAAGAAATGTTCTGGGGAAAAAATGAAAAAGAAGAAGTCGCGTTTTTTTTCTCGTTAATTTCGAACGCCAGGCGAAATACACAGTCCGCCATTTTTTCTATTATCGTATCACTCGAATTTGTTGCCGCAGTTTTCAGTTATTTTGCAAATTCAATTATTATTATTATTTTTTTTTTGGGGGGGGGGGGGTTTCGATTAAGAAATATGGATACTTTTTGAAAGGATAAACTTCGCGCTATTGCAGTAAAGTAATCTAAATTTCCCGACTCAAATGTCCTCACCTTTAACTGAATTCAAACGAAGTTTATTTTGAAATTTGCGTATCTTTGAAGTCTAGCATTGGTCGCAGTGTCATTTTTAGTTCACATTATGATTTTTATAATGGTGTGAGTTTTTATCGAAAATGCTTGAACGCATAGCAATAAAAAATTTTAGCGCAATTTGCTTCTTTTCGGTTCTTTAAAAAATCACAAAAAAAAATTAAAACTGGCGTAGAATGTTATGCCCAACGTTAGTGCATCGCTCCTTTAATTTGTTCCTCCCGAAGGAAATTGGAGGAAAAAAACTGGTTTATCCAATTTTAAACCCAGATTTAATTTAATATTGGAAATAAACCGTCAAAAAATTGGACATAGCAAGTTGTGAGACGAAGCCAGTAATATATCAAAAATTATTAAGCAAAGACGGATGAAAAATAAATATAAACCCAACGGCTGAAGAGAGGGGTTTGGACTATTAGTGACTGGATAGTAAGGTTTGACGGGTTTCTTATGCAAATTATTACAATTTTCGACTCTACAGTTTTCTTTTCTTATCCTTTTTTTGTGTGTCACGTGCCGGTTTATTTAACTGAAAGGTTTCATTTTTTTTTGTCTCAAGCGGAACGCGAAACATGTTTCTCAAGTCGGCGACAATTTTTTGTTTGTCAGCTTTATTGCCGCGTGAATTTATTGAAAGCCTCCAGTTTGTTCTAATTGCAGTCTAAGGTAGATGGTTTAAGGCGCTTTCGTTGACGGTTTACAGAAATAAACGGATCACTGTCAACACTGGACAGGTGCTTATAACTAGTCATGGCTGTCGGGATCATCAAGGACATAAAAAGGACTAAGACAAAGCAGGTCCAAGGTAGCTTGTTAAAACCTAGCAGAAAAGCTGGGTTGAACCAGGGTTTTAGCGCTTTCAAGAACGTTATCAAGGCTGAAATTTTCTTAAGAACGGTATTTTTTCCCCAGTTGATTTAAAAGAAAGATCGAGGCATATGCACAACAAATAACATTGCTCGTAGTAGCTTACGTTCTTCGTGGAAATTTTAGTAATTCAAAAGTCGTAGATAGGTACACCGTGTTGCACTTTTTCTAGTTCACTTTACCATGCAGCTGTTTCGAAATTGGTTCCGGCGGCAATAAGATGATTTACTGCAAAACACCTTTTTTTTCTCACGGGCAGAATATAAGAACATTTTAACAACATTCCAGTCTCAAATTATCAAACAATTCGATTAAGAATGTCCAGCCTCGGCACAAAATGTAAAATGAAAAATGTAAGCCTGGTTCAAATTCACTTAAGCTTGGAAACTCGAAACGAGGCCCTTGAATTGAAAGTTGCGACTCCCCCGAAAGTAAATGGGTAAAACTGGCTGATAAATATGACTGCCAATAAATCACGAATTAGTGGCGGCCAAAGGAAACTATAAAGTTTGGCGGTAACTAATGAAGTCTTAAGTATAGTTGTCTATAGACAGAGCAATCCGGAAAGTAGGAGCCCAAACAAATAACTTTATCTTCTGTGTTAATAGCTTCTCTAACGACGTTGATACAAGGAAAAGCATTTATTCAAAGAATTTACACTGAATAAAACACGTTTTTAATGTTAAAATCGGCCCTGTACCCTTACATAAGCTACTGGGCTGTAATTACTCAAAACTTCAGAAACTAAACATTTCGATCCGAAAAACTCTTTAACCTGCAGAATGTTTCAAGAAATTATATTCAGTTCTTATTGCTTTTTAAACCGGATAAATGCTGAGATCTTTATGATCCTATGAAAAACATTGCCGCTG
Source organism: Siderastrea siderea (assembly GCA_964030785.1). Classification (NCBI taxonomy): domain Eukaryota; kingdom Metazoa; phylum Cnidaria; class Anthozoa; order Scleractinia; family Rhizangiidae; genus Siderastrea; species Siderastrea siderea. The sequence goes on from OZ034972.1 coordinate 23,822,189, forward strand.
GATTGCACTCAGCTAAAAGTGTTGACAATCGATTAAAATTGACTTGAAACAAACCGAAATCAAAACAAGACGCCTCGGGCTGAAAATGTCTTAGCCGTGAAACCGAAACCGAAACCGAAACCGAAACCGAACGACCACCAACGAAAGGCTGAAAAAATAAGGACTCGTTCCTAATCCTTTTCTAACTTACTTTGTAAAAATCGCAGAGTCAAGGATCAACTGGCGTGGATTTCCACAAATATCCCACAACCCACAGAAAAAAAAGCGGACTTCCCAAAAACGAATGCGACCAAACCAACATGGAGCGACTGGGAACGAGTGTACGGGCGTTTTCCATTAACAAGAAATTTATGGAAATTTCGGTCGAAAATTTTCGTGCGGTTCAAGCGCGTACCATTTGCATTACTTCATTACTTGTCCCCGCTTTTTGTCATCCGTGCAAACCATTCAGATATCACACACCAGCACGTGCCCAACTTAAATTTTGAAACAATGGTTTAACTTTGGTGCGCGCTTTCTTTAGTGTTCTTGGACTTTCTTGGCATTAGCTTCTAAGGATTCCTATTAGCATATAAAAATCGCGGTTTGTGAAATCACTCTAACGCCCGCGAAATCGGCTGTCAAAGGCCTGGAACTGGTATTAAAGAAGAAGCTTAGAAAAATGGAATACTAATTTCCGTTTGAAACATCCCAACCGTGAAAACGGGACCACCTTTTTAGAAGTTCGTTTCTCCCAAAAATATTCCACTAGAACGACCCAAAAAGTCATGTTCCTTTTACTTTCCGATCAGCATTTCCGGAAACTTTTTGTAAATGGAAAACAACCTACATGTACAGTGACTTTACGGGGCATAACTCAAAGAACACCCATCCATAAACTTATGACGTGTTGTTTCGATGGTCTTTTGGACGTTTGTAACCTCGAACGATTTAAAATTACAGGATTAAGACAAAAACCGAGCTGATCAAAAAAAAAAAATAAAATAAAAATATACATACCTAATTGCAATAACGTTGTCATTTTAAATGAAAAAAAGAGAAAAGAAAAAGCCAAAATGGCATAAGTCCAATCAGCGTAAACAATTTAAAGTTAAACTCGACTTACCGGTAAAAAAGGTTGGTTCCAATTCCACGCCTGTTGTTCCAGACAAGTTATTAAACTATTTACTCGTTTCGCGTAAGAAACCGGCTCCATAACTTCACACAGGAGTTTCTTCTTTATCAGGCATCGTGGTCATTTACTGAAGTGTTACAAGTGGAATACCAAACAGCGGATCGAAAATGCACCTAAATAACGAGTAAAACAATAAATAAATAAATAAATAGATAAATAAATATATAAGTTAATTGCTTGATTAATTGACTTAGCAAGAAAGTGGCAGACTTACCTCAAACTATTCGCTTTCGCCCAGCTGTCATTCTCTCATTTTTGCGTCTTAAGATGGCAGGAAGGAGTGAGCACAAAGTTAACTGGACATCTTTTGAGGGAGTCTTCCTAATCTGGGATCTATTTCGTTTCCATAATGATCAGACTTAATAGCCTGCCTAAAATGTCGCTCCCCCCCCCCCTCCCCCATACGCTTTAGGAGATTCCTCGCAAAAAAATTGAGTTACCTCCCAATTTGAAATTATTAATCATACAAATCCTTAGAATTCCAAACATCATCCTTTTCATATTAGGAATTTGTAAATCTGTAATAAAACATTTTTGGTGTTCCCATAGACTCAATAGAAACAAAGTAGAAGCTTGGGAGATGGAGAAACTTTTGTGGAAACAAAAGCTGAAGGTATAACGACATAACTAAACATTAAAACACTCCACATTTTATTACAGGTTATGAAAATAACGTTTTATCCTCGTGATAAAAAGAGCTTGTTCCATAATATTCACACAGAGTAAATTTCAGGAAGTAAACAAAGGTAAAAGAATAGATAACATATCAAGATACTTATTTTCACTTTTTACACAAAACATTGAAGTCATGTAAATAGAACTTTATCCTTATAGGATGACCTTGCTCCACAATATTCACACAAAGAAGAATACATAAAATACCTCATCACTAGCTTGTATAACAGGCATTTATTTAGCCTAGTGCAAAGCGTAAGTGATTAATGGAACTCAAACTGTAAATGTTTTAAAAGTACTCCTGTGTTTAAATAAAGTCTTATGTTATGTGTTATGTATGTTATCCAGAAATTCTTTACTCCGGACCATATAAATTTGGTACAGTCAACTGTCATCCCTTAAAGAGCAGGAAAATAAGAATTACCGCTACTAATAAATATACCAGGTTTTCTTGATAACTACTTAGCAAAGCTTGCTACAGTAAGATATTTGAAAAGCACCAAGGGGATTATAACTATTGTTTTTTCATTTCCACGATCACCTGTCTTTAAAGTGACCGAGGCATACAATCGTTTGCAATCCTAAAACTGTTCCCAATTCACCACATTATTAATTATTCACTGCACAGATTAAAATTTCTCAAGTTAGATAGCCTGCGAATACATTTACCTCTTACATTTACCAGCCGCTTGCGAGGGGCATTTATGTGAGAGAATGACTGTCTGCTTATACGTTGTAAGGGTAAATCTCAGATGCCATCTCATGTGAACACCCCTAGCCAGCAGAAGTGATAAAAGGTGGCTGTGTTTGCAATTGTAGGCTACAACTTAAAGGGCATTTGAAGTGTTGAAACGGGTTAACTAACATTTTAAAATTCTTCAAAATTCAGTGTGTTTCAATCAGTTTACTTTGTACTCAGATTTGACTCTTTAAATGACAGTAAAACATTGCTCTGTTTTTGCTTTGTGTACATCATAGTTTGGTCTCTGATTGTGATAAAATGCCCTTGCCTGCCAGTATGAGGGAAAAGCATAATCATTATGGCAGCCAGTGGCATTTTCTTATAAGCCCAAGGCCAAACCACACCAAAGAAAATCGGAGAAGTAGTTTACCTCTGAATTCATGGTACATGTAGTACAGAAAAGTACTTGTAAACAAAAGCAACCAAAAAAAATCATTTAATCTGTTTGATGCGTTTTTTTTTTCAGTTTTATATATATAACTAACGGTTATCCCCCATTCCTTTTAACTAGGTTATCAGTCTAACAGGTGGCCCAGAGGGAAGGGTGTACTCAATTAAATTTCAAAGGATACATTCTGTCCAAGGTTCAAAACCCTTACCATTTCATACAAAAATTCTTTCATCAAAATGATAGCCTTTTTATATACTAGAACATCAACTGAAGGGCTCTGTGCTAAAATGGCCTACAGCACACCACATATGTGACTTTTTCAAGCTAAAACTTACATATTTTTAAAAGAAAAAAACTTAACAGTGCATTTCAGCTACCTTTTTAAGTCGATACTAAAATAACTGCCAATTTCCTAAACCCTATTTCATAACACAAGTAAGAAGAGGGAACCCCGTTAGGTAGATTCCCCCATACAGTGTACAGTCCACTTTACAGAGCACCTCCTCCCCCAAGGATAAAGTGAAGAAATGAATATAAAGCCTTACTGCACATATGGTGTAATTCCTCCAGGGACAATGCAGTGTACATAAAAGAAGGGTTAACCCTAAGTCATTAAATAGTCTACAGATGACAAAACTGTCTTTAGTTAGTTTTCGCAAGAAGTTAATTCATAAAGAGTATGATAGTCACATTCCTCTGTGTGTACAGTACGAAAAATACCCTACAAGCAAACGTTCCTTGGTGGGCCAGCACCAAGTAACTCAACCTCTGCACAAAACCATTCCATTTCCTATATGTCATACACACTATTAGTTTCTGTCTTGGATATTTTGCATGCATGCTCTTCTTCTAACAGAGTAATTTGAAACTTCTCTCTCAAACTATGGATAAATCATACAGTTCTCCAAACACACAGTTTTTACAAGTGCTGTCAAGTCTTTCTACTCATATTGTAATATGAGAGAATTTTTGCCAAAAGAAAAAAAAGATGAAATAACTGCAAGTTTTCCATGTCCAACTATGCATAGTTTGCAAGCATATCACAGTACACACTCTTCTTAACAACCTTACAACCTTACAACATGTGTAAACTTTGAACCAGTCCAAAACCTCTTGAAAGAGCTTGTTGTTCATGAATTTACATGCATTCATCCACAATCATGGACAGCAGTAGATTACAGAATCAGACAGTTTCGTGCAGTTTACTTATTCTTCTGCCAGCTATAGGCCAAGCAAAAAAATTTTTCACAAGTTATATAAACATATACATGTACCTGTACCCTAAGATCAAGCAAGAAACAAACTAAAATCTCTTGAATCTCATCCCCAGCAAAAGTCAAACACTAATGATAAATGGTCAGAAGGATACTGTAAACAGGGCAACCGATCATCAGGTACATTGCTACCATCTGGGACCTTCAGACAACCTGTTACACTAAGGTTAGCTGTGTGCCAAATGTAGTCAATAGTGTGTTCAACTTCTTTATCAGGCCGAATCTTCCATGTAGTGAATTCAGGATTTGCTCCTGTTGCACTCACATATGCATTTTTCATGCACAAGTATTGATTTTCCTCCATCAGTTGACAAACTGGTTCTGTTGGTTCAGCATTAAAGTCTCCAAAAACAAGTACAGCCCTGTCGTCACTAAGGGACTCTGAAATAGATTTCAGCAGTTCACTTCCTTGGCTCTGTCGCAATTCTTCAAACTCTTTTTTGGCCTTCAAATGAGTAACAGCACAGCAAAGTGTCCTGCCTTGCACTTTGTCATGTAAATTTGCAATCAGTGCAATTTGACTGGTCAAACGACCATCAGAATCCTTCAATGTCACATCTTTATGGTTTACGAGAGAGAATCTCTCTGCATCATAAAATAAAGCACAGCCATCAGGGCCAGAGTTGTTGGGAAACTTCAGACAGGGTGAGTCTCTTTTGGCAACAAACAATCCCTCATATCCAAGTTCTTTGAGGGATGGCAGATAATAATCCTCAAAATGATCAACTTCTTCTAAAGCTATGACATCTGGATCATAAATTAGAATTTCTTGAAGTGATCGTAGTTTTCTATTGGACCACTGGAGAGCCTTTGAGGGACATTTAATAAAATTTTCAGCTGGGCTTGAACCACTTAAAGCTGAAAAAATAAAATTAACATTGGAAACTTTTAATTGGGTAATTTTTCTGAGATTCTTAATTTAAGGATCTGCTAAAATTCTAGTGCAAACAATGAATTTTCCCCCAAGTTAAATTTAGGAAAAGAATGACCAGAAATAAGCTAAGAAATGTGTTATACTTTGGATGTCCTTTAGATCTATCCATATAACTATTCCTTTATACATGTACAAACATTTTTCAAGTTTTCCTCTATATGAGACAATTCAGGCTAAATTAACAATGCTTAAAGTAATCAACAGGGAGTCTGCGGACTGATTCTAAACTAAACTGCAGGTGCATATTTATTTATTCCGAGATCCTTAAGTTTCATTATGTCGCAAAGAACGGTCATATTCATTCCAGAACGAGTTCGTCCTGGTATGACAAGCGTTAGTGCCACAAAATTGTGCCAAATACAATAGGTTGTGAAATATTCCCGATCCAACAACCCTGATCTCTCTGGTCCCTCACATAGACAATCGGGAAAACAAAGTTCACCGTCCAAACTTAACTTAAAATCATAGCTTTTGAAGTTTTGGTCTGCAAAACGAGATCGAAACTTTGAAAACAAAGTGAATTACCGTCAGCAAGAACATTCCACTGCATGACACGGAATTCCGATGTTTTTCCACCTGAAACTTTCTCTTCGCTCTCACAGCTGATAAAAGGTCTTTCCAGTAACGGAGGAAACTTTTCAAGAGCAGATTCCAGACGGCTTAAAGCTTCTTTTCGTGCGAAAAATACTCCAGAACCAGCCGCCATTTTGTTCTACAACGAAGACCGCTGGCTGTCGACGAGTTTGTTCTTGTCACGTGATTGGAATTTGAGAAGTTAGTTTACAAGCTCTCGAGTCGTTCTCGAGTCGAGAGCCTTGCTTGTCGTTCTCAGCGTCGTCCCCCCTCATGCAGTCATCTTATTGGTCAAGAAGATCCGGAAACTCTTCGGGGATTTGCCGAGGATTTTACCTAAAATGGAGCACTAGTTCCAAGAAGTCACGAGATCCGTGCGTACAAAAGGGGCTTTCAGAACTTCTCGAACTTAAGACTTTCGTAATTTCAGTGGAGGAGCCACTTTTTAGCCTGCAAAAATCATTTTAATATCTGCCATGGCGTCGAAGCGGGGCTGTGCTTGCTGCAGCAGAAGAGTTTTGATCATATGTTTTGCTCTTTCTGGAGTCGTCCTTCTTGTCCTTGGACTGGTGTTCAGTGTTGGTGGTGTGTTTTCTAATCTTGTTAAGGACAAAGTCGACGAGGTAAGTAACGAAGGATTCCTTTTGAAATTTTGAGCGGTACCTCGATTTATGTTGCATTCGAGTATGCTGTTTATGTCAGCTCAAAAAGACACTTCTAAAGGGCATTGTGGTGTTAGGCTATTTATGAAGATTATTTTAAGGTTACTTTTGAAAGATAACAAGTTTGTTAATTGGTAATAAAAAACAAATATGTAAGTTATTTGCAAGAGAAGAGCCCTTAACTATTGAACGCTTGATACGTGCATTTGCCTGTCCTTTTACATGTATTGCAAAAGCGGAGCGATCGCAGAATACCCCGCATCTCTAGCTACACGGCGTAGCCAGCTACGCGTCTACGCGGCTACACCGTCATAATTTATTCATACCCCTCAAGTTCTCTGGAAAGTGGCTACGCGTCTACGCGGCTACGCCGTTATAATAAATTCAAAAGTCTCGAAGTTCTCTGGAAAGTGGCTACGCGGCTACGCCGTTATAATAAATTCATAGATCTCTAAGATTTCTGCAAAATGGCTGCGTGTCTACGCGGCTACACCGTCATAAAATAATAAATTATTTTATATCTCTATTGGTTCTCAGGAACGTGGCTTAGCGTTACGTTTATAATCGGTCTTTGGATAGACGTATTTCGTTTCGTTTCTGTTCTTTTTTCACTGCAACAATTTAAACCTTTTGCTAATATAGGAATGAAGATTTTAGAACGAGTCATGTAGACAATAGGCTTATATTTCTGGTTTACAAAGAAATTTTTTTCACTTGTCAGCTATTCTCAAGTTATGGACACACACTTTGTTGAAGAAAACCACAAGACAAATCATAGCCACTGAAAATGTTTATTCTATTACTCGAAACGCGTTACATCTAGGTTGGTAATTCATTTGTCCATTCATTGTACAAGAGATCGCAATTCAAGCTTACAAATACCGAATTACACAAAACCAGCTCAAATAAGCAGTCAAAACGATAACTTACATATTTTTGGGCATCTCCAGGCTTTATGTTCGAACATCAAGGTCATGAAAACGAACAACCTTCGCATCACTGCTCAAAGCACAAACTGCGAAAACCACATGGCTGATCAAGATCACGTGACCCACACAACGGGGATACAGAGGGGCGCGGGCCAACAAACTGTTATTTGACACACCTCCTTCATGTGGGTGCAAAATTGAAAGATTCCTCATAAATATTGTCTATTTTAAAAACTATCAACCAGCGATTAAAACACTTTGAAATAATTGCTTGATTTGTCTGCACTATACAAATGATATCTCATTCCCGGTCCTTTACTATACAGCTTCAGTTGCGGGGTATTCTGCAATCTAGCCGCAAAATCTAGCGCTAATACATGCAAGAAAGGACATGTTCATGTACTAAATTATTTGTATACATCGATTGCAAATATGGCGGCAGATGCACGAAAGCGAGGCTTTTTGGTGACAACCGTTGCTAAGGGCCGATTCACTTACACTGTACATGTACTCGTTCTCTTAGGGGCTGTTCACATGATACCAGAATGAGTTTCATTCCGGAATGAGTTTCGTTCCAGAATGAAGTTCGTACTGCATTCACATGACAATATCGATCGGCTCAGCCATCTTGAAAACGACCGTTTTGTCCTCCATTTTGTAAACGATACGCATGCGCCACTCGCCCCAGACTACACGGTTTGCGTTTTCATCTCGGAACGGAGTTCGTTTTCAGTTTACATGATACCAGAATGAAATATCATACCAGAACGAGAATTTCATTCGGATTGAAAACCCGAATGAACTCATTCCAGAATGACTTGTGCGGGGACGAAATTTCGTCTCGGTATCATGTAAACAGGTACAGAGAAATATATGGGGATGGAATGAACTCGTTCTGGAACGAAAGTCATTCCGGTATCATGTAAACGGCCCCTTATACGAGCTCCAGTTGTTTACACTTTCATTCAAGCTATTTCTTCGAAGATATCTCAAGAAAAGTCCTATTTGTGAGAAGATATGGTTTGTGAATCATTTTTCAATACTTCTGAGGTGAATTTAAGGTCAGTCAATTAAAAACAGTTTCGTTTAAGCTCTTATTGTTATTGAAATGTATCCTGCAGGAATGCTATGGCGGCCGCCCAGTCGCTATTTTAAGTTCCGCAACTACAATCGCTTGCAATCGTTTAATTTACTGTGCACGTACAAAACCCTTAGCGAACGATATAATAGACATTTTGGCCGATGATTCAAGGCCTAGCTATGTTTTCCTCCCTCGCAACGTCATCGTAAGAAACTTGCGTGCGTCACACGAATCCGCCTTCATCGAACATACAAATCTCGATCTGCAGATTTTGTGACTGAAGTCCAGTGAAAATTGTTTGGAAATCGTTAATTACGTTCAATTTTGCTTGTCGTCTGAAATTGACCAAGGAAGTGTGTTATTTAAATATGCCAGAAACGTGCTGTGTACTGTTGTGCAACAAGACTGGTTATCGTATACATTCGGATGGGAGAAAAGTCACCTTCCATATACTTCCAAAAGATCCATCAGTTCTAAAGGTGTGTGTTGCTATTTTGAACATTTGTGATTTATTTATGTTGTTTCGAGTACAAATTATTATTTTCGACCGCTTTTCAGGAGTGGATTACCAAAATTAGAAGGGATGTGTCGCCTGACTTCCAAGTCAATAAGCGGACCAGAATTTGTTCATTGCACTTTAAGCCATCAGATTTTACTACCACTATAACTGGTTGTCGAAAGGTTAAGAATGAAGCTACAGTGTATTCCGTCGAAATTTGGGTGGTCTCCCGCATCTCCTAAGTGAAAATCACCTTGTAAGAGACTATGGCCTTCTCCCACAAAAAAACAAAATTCTCCTGTCAGTGAACATATGAAGGGGGGCATGGCTGATGAGCTGGGAGAGTCGCCAATACAAGATGAGATTGCTAGGCTTTAGAGGAAGCAAGGCTCTTACATGTAGACTTGAAAACAAAGAGCTTTTAAAGATGGTGGATGATCTTGCTAGAAACGTTTTCGGAATAGCACAATTTAAAGACTCAGACTCAGACATAAACTTCTACACAGGGTTTCCCAATCATCAAACTTTAATGGCCTGCTATAAATTTTTGAGTCCAGGGGAAAATGGTGAGAACATTGTTTATGTTACCAGCAGCACTGATGACAGTTTCACTCCTACAAACAGCGAGGAGATCCCGGGGAATAAACCTGGTAGACGGCGTAAGCTGAGTACTCTAGATGAATTTTTCATAGTTTTGATAAGATTGAGGCTTGGCTTACATGTATTTGAGCTTGACCTCTCTCACAGGTTTAAAGTTCATGTGTCAACTGTGAACAGAATTTGTATTTCCAGGATCAATTTTATGTACCTTAAATTTGGCCACCTTAACATTTGGCCAAGTCGATCTGCAATCGACAAGGCCATGCCTCAATCCTTCAATGAGAAATATCCCTCCACAAGAGTCATCATTGATGGCACAGAAATAAAGTGTCAAACTCCATCCTCTTTGGTTCTCCACAGTGAGACATATTCCAGCTACAAGAGTCACACCACTTTCAAGGGTCTGATTGGTATTTCTCCCAGTGGTCACATTACTTTCATATCACAATTGTATGCTGGAAGCGTCTCCGACAGGGAAATAACAGTAAGATCCGGACTTTTAAAACTGCCTTTTTCTGCTGGAGAACTATAATTGTGGCTGACAAAGGATTTAGTATTACTGATCTCCTTGAGTCTATATTGGTGTTGGGCTCAAGATTCCACCATTTGTTGGATCCAGAAGTCAACAAAAACCCTTTCGAAGTTATTGCAACACAGGAAATTGCCTCTGAGAGGATTCATGTTGAAAGGGCAATAAACAGAATCAAGAATTTCCAGATATTTAATCAAATAGTTCCACTGTCCTTAGCTGGAAGTCTCAATCAAATGTGGACAGTATGTGCTATGCTTACAAATCTTCAAAATCCAATTATTTCTTAGTAATAGGCCCAGAACAGAGACATTGTAAAACTGTTTATCAAAATACAATTGACATTAAAAAAAATATGCAAAATTATTAACACTGTGTATGTATTCGGACAATACACAATACAAATACACAAACAAGTACGGAAAATAACTACTTGGAGTATACTGGTTTTAAATGCTACTCAGTGCTGCTGATTGCTGCTACTGTTACTACAGTTTCAATAGGGTATCAGAATTAGAAGCCGAAGTAACAGAACATGCTTCTGCTTGTGCAGCTAGTGTTTGTTGCTCAATAGGATTATTCTTTAAATATTTTGCATAATGCTTAAAGAAAAACTGCTCCAACTTCAGTAACATACTGTTAAACAAAAATTGGCATCAAAATATACACATTCAATGACCATTCCCTTGAATGTGTATGTAACAAAGTCACACCATTTTGCACCTGTTATGCCCATCTGCCCTTGAACTTGTGCGTAATATTTGTGGCACTTTTTAAGCTTTGGAAAGTCGTCTTTAAGTTCAAGGTGAAACTGACTGGCACCATGGCATGCTGTTTCTGGGGTCACTGCCCGATGTTTGTATGGACACTTAATTTCAATTAAACCAAATGCATCCTCCTCACTGCCATCTGGAGAACAACCAAGGAATGGGCAGCCAGTGTTGGTAACACATCCTGAGGGAAAGGTTTTGATAGAATGCCCACTGTGTTTTAAGTAATTGCAATATTGCTTAAGAGCTGTGCTCTCATGTTCAATACCATGCTTCAAGGATTCTGGCATGTTCCTTGAGAAAAGATAGGGTTTTTGTTCAACCAGCCCTTTAAGAAAAGCACTGCTTATTGATTTCCGACTCAGAGTATCTCCAAACTGAGATGCAGTAAGTTGTGTCCTCCTTTGTGTCCACCACTGATCACTAGTTCTTTGCAGAAGGGTCTCTTGTTCAAGTTTAGCTGCTTCTGCTTCACTTAACTGCAGGGAATCAAACAGGGATTGGTACTCTGGTGTACATTGTGTAACTGCAAAGAGGGGGCCGACTGTTGATATTGGAAAGGGTGGATAAGTAACTGGTACTGGATCAATGTCAGTGGACCCCTTAGACAAATCGACATTGCATGCCACTGTAAAGTTACCTTCAGTGGGTGCCAGTTGATAGCTTAAATAACCACCCAAGGGGGCAGGGCCAGCCTTGGTTGGCACCATGGCTGTGGCTTCATCCATGTACAAACTAAGGCCAAAATTTTTGTTTGATCTGTTGCAAGTTACTTTTAAAGTTTGCTATTTCTATACCATGGGCGGCATTTTCATGGCCTGGTACAACGAGCAAGAAATTCGAGGTGAGTTTTTGTTGAAGTTCCACTATTCACGACCAAATCCAGCCTTGGTTTTTTAAAAACCATGTCCATTAATGGTTCATATTAAGAAGTTTTTTCCCTCTTGGATTATGCCACTGCTGTGGAAGCGATGTACAAGCCAGGCCATCGGGGATCACTTTCGCCTTTGTCATATAGAAGTGGGAAATTAAATACATTAACCCTATTGCATGATTGTAGGACCCCAGCGCCCCTGCAACACAGGTGCACAATGATCCTAACGCATGATGTGGTTCTTTTAAGGAAATTGCTAAGTCTAATTTTGTGGGGGGGGGGGGGGGGGTGTTCTGCATCACTCTTTTGCAGACTCCGATAGCAGAGGGCTCTGAAATAAAAAGTATTGCTCTCAGCATGCTTCTTGGCAAAAACATTGTGAAGGTATCCCTCTATAAAAAAGTTGACCCGACGTTCAAAAGGCTTCATGACCGTATAGTCAGCTGTCTGCTGAATATTTTTGCCAGAGGTTCGCAGTTATCAAACAATGGAATTAAACGTAAAAGGAGGAAGGCCATCCAAGTATTTTGTCATATCCTTTTCTAGAGGGCAGGATGAGGAGGATGGGGTGTCTTGTGAGTGATCAGGTTGTGTGCCTGTTGAAGTAGCATTAACTGACTTCCTTTGGAGTACCTCCTTTGCTCTACAAAAAAACACGAAAAAAAGCAACGTTCGGTACACCAAAACCTGCATGCACCCTTGCGTACAAGTGATTAAGGACAGCTAGAGTTCAGGACTTTTAAAAGTTTAGTTCTAGTAAAAAAAGACTAAGGAAAACTTACTTTTCCATGTACTGTGCCTTGACTTTTAACCCTTTCAAGCTCACATTGTTGTTGCAAAGAAACTGCTTGAGTTCCACGACACTCTTGGCATGCATCTTTTCCAAAGGTCTGTCCATTTTTTGTTTTGGTGTCAAATGTAAGCAGAAGACCACTAACCTGTGATATTATTCTTTCTCCTTTATTAAAGTCACAGAACTGTGTAAGTTGGAACTTAACTGTAAGCTAATAATACATTTTGGACAGGTTACCATTTCATTAAATCAGATTAAGCTTAAATGACAATCTCGCACGCATTTCCCTGCGATGACATTGTGAGGGAGGAAAACATAGCTACATGTAGGGCTTGAATCATCGATGAATCATCTGCGAAAGTGACCACTTTATTGTTCGCTAAGAGTTTTGTACATGCACAGTAAATTTAGTGATTACAAGCGATTGTCGTTGCGGAACTTAAAATAGCGACCGGGTGGCCGCCATAGCATTCCTGCAAGACACATTTAAATAACAATATGAGATTAAACAAAACTGTGTTTAATTGACTGACCTTAAATTCGCCTCAGAAGTATTTAAAAATGATTGATAAACCATATTTTTTCACAAATAGGACTTTTCTTGAGATATCTTCGGAGAAATAGCTTGAACAAAAGTGTAAACAACTCGCGCTCATATAAGAGAACCAGTAAGTGAATAGGCCCTTAGCAACGGTTGTCACCGAAAAGCCTTGGTTTCGTGCATTCGCCGCCATATTTGCAATTGGTGTATTGCCTAATATCCCCAAATCTTAAAGTTGTCTTTACACCTTTGTACACGTACGTAAGCTTTCTCGCAATTCTCATTCAAGATCACTACAAAGTCAGTGTACATGTAGCCTGCAGTAAAATGGACTTTTGTTTGCAAATCTGTCTTGTTGCAGTATGTGTCAATTAATTTAGAAAAAACTTACTGAACCATAAAATTCTTGCAATGAGATGTGTTGTTCCACAAATTATCCCCTCTCATGGATGGTTTTTTAACCCTACCCCACCCCTCTGGAAAATATTCCAGTTAAGCTTCAGTTTGGCTTTTGTTTTGACCCATCTTCCCAACCCCTCACCCCAGTGCATGCATGGAATACCCTTTCTTACATAGTTTGGCCACCATTTTTTCAGCCAACTTTGATTAGCAAATTATCATTTGATATTTTAAGTAGGAATATACAGTATTTCATTTAATTTTGGTTGTACATGTAAGATTTTCATGTCACCTGTACATGAAGATGTCCACAAGTGTTGAAAGGCCTATGGTACTCATGGTGGCAGTTTTTCGTGTTTCATTTACTTAAAGAAATTAATATGCTTAGGTTTTTGTCCTTGGACATTACTTAGTTGTTATTTAAAGCTCAGTTAATATGCTTAGGTATTTGTCCTTGGACATTTATTTAACTGTTACTCAAAGCTCACAGTTTTCCTGAGGTTTAATCTCAGTGAACTATTCACCTCTGGGAACGCGTGTACCTGTAATACCCACAGTTGTCACCATCATCATCTTCGTTGTCGTAGTCATCATTATTATTATGGTTAGAACCATTAACTTTTTTCATGTTGCCCTGTCTTATGCAACAGTACAGTGGCGGTCTCTGCCTAGGTTCTCAAACTGGTCCAGCGTTATTAATTTTAAACATTGTTCTCCCTCCACTATGTGCCTGAGCCGTGTTTGTCTTCCTGCAGATTGAGCTCTATTTCTTCTGCTCTTAATGTTACACTGTACACGAGCCAGTGCAGTATTCAGCTCCTCATCTCTCTCCATAGCACTGTGCATGTTCTCATCACTTGTTCATTGATGAGCTCTGCTTTACTTTATTCTTTTCTCCTGTCTTCCTTGTTGCCCATGTTTCTTTTGCCAAGGTGTACATGTAGATCTTGAAGATTTTCCTTAGAAAAATCTGTTGGAAAGACTCCAGCTTGCTTTTATCAGCCTTGCTCATTCAGCAGGTCTCAGAACCATTCAGCAAAACAGATATTACAGCTGAGTGTTAAATAAACGCTAAAATTTCTTAAGCCCTGGCTAAACAATCAAAACATTTTTGTCCAACATCATGTTTGATGAATATGTTTTACTGTTTAGCTGCCTCTTTCAACTTTGTGATTAAATGGTTTTCCATTGTCCAATGTTTGGTCAAACATTGTTTGCCCATTTAGCCACTGAACATTTTGTGTGACAAACAAGATGTTGGACGAAAATGTTTGATCGTTTAGCTGGGGCTTTAACTGTTGTCTGCTTCTACTCAGATGAGCATGTTCCAGTTTTCTGTCTGGCAAGATTTTCAGCTGAGTACATTTTGTCAGTAGTGAGTAAATTATTAATTATTATTATTATAAAATTATCATGATAATTTACTTTTTTTAAATCTAAGTTATTCATGGATAAAGAAAGAGTTGTATCCATATTATCATGATGAATGTTACAGTGAAGTTGTTATACATTGTAATTTCTAATGTTTTGCCCCTTTGATTAATTTGTTGAATGAATGCCCGTTCTTTCTTCCTTTTTCAGAATGTGGAGTTAAAACCAGGCAGTCTAGTTTATGAGGAATGGACAAAAGCATCCACTCCTATTTACATGAAGTACTTTGTGTTTAATTTAACAAATCCTGATGAGGTAATGGACGGAGCAATTCCAAATGTCACCCAGATGGGACCTTATTCTTACAGGTACAGTGTACATTTATAAAAAACAAAGGCTGAAAATTCTGAAATATTGTCTTCAGTACTGGCCATCAAAGGGTTAATTATAAATTTTAAGTGTTTTAATTTAGTTACTGTTAAGGTGCATTGATCTGAAAGTTATGGTTTGGTTTGGTTTGGTTTTTGTTCATTTGTTTGTTTGTATGTTTTCTTTTTCATCAATTTTCCTTTACTGTGTACCTCTTTTAGGTTGTTTTACGCAATCCAAAAAATGCTGTCATAGTTTTGTAGTGACAGGCTCCACAAATTTTTAATTATTTTATAATTTTTAGTCTTTTTTAATGTTTTCTGTAATCCCATCCTATGTACTAATAAAAATTCACCTACTGCAAAAGTATTAAGTGCATGTATATTCTTTTTATCCTTTTGTTTTTGTTTTTGTTTTGTTTTTTGCAGAGAAATAAGATCAAATGAGGTGCTGAACTGGACCAGCGATAAAAGCATTGTAACTTTCATGCCAAACAGGACGTACATTTTTGATCCAGACACATCTTGCACTGGATGTGATGACAAAGACGACTCTTTTGTTACTGTCAACATTCCACTACTGGTAAGAAAACAGGAAAAATTCACATGCATGATTACCCTCTGGTTGCACTGGTAGAAATCCTACATTTGCAAGATCTTTCAGTATCCTGTAAGGATCCTACCAAGGGTTACGTAATAAATGGCAGAAATCCTAGTCCTGATTTGTAAGGTTATGATCCAGTAGGAACCCTTGACCTTGTGATCATGGTGCAGTGCTTGACCAACTGACTTAACTCAGCCCATCTGGGAGTTGGTCAATTTATTGTGAGTTGTTATGTGGCATATTCAGATGAAAGGAAATTTATGAAATGATCATTTCATATAATATAATAATAATTTTGAATTTTTCAGTTTCATTCATTGCCACTCTGTAGGCACCTTTTTCACTTGCGCTGGTCAATTAGGGTGCACCTGCACTAAGTTGACCAAATTTATTTGTCATGATGAAATTAGTTATTTTAACCCAAATGCAACAACCATGTCTGCATGTTTTCAATGAAAAATAATAAATAAATAAATATTAAATAAATGAAATAAATAATATAAATAAATAAATAGAAAGCCACACAAGTTAATCAAAATGAAATGGAACCTACTTTTAGCCACTGAAAACCAACAAAGGTCAAATGTAACTGTCTGATGCTTCTGTGGCATTTTGACCACTGGCATTAACCTGACGAGGTTAGAGGCAGGACAGTGGCCCTTTTGAAGGTTGGTATGCTTTGATAAAATCAGATTAAGGAGTTGAAAATGGTATCTGCAATAAAATGTATATTAATCACAATTTTTGAATGCAGCATACAATGTAATTGCAGAGTACACTTGTAGATAAAAATTTGCTAAGTGTGGATGGGCCCTTATTAATTAGATTAGATGAATGAGGTCATCATTTGATCCTTTTCCTTTTATCTCTTTGCAGACTGTTGCATTGTGGTTAAGAAACACTGACTACATAAAGCATCATGGTATTTGCTTGTTAGGGCTGCAGGTTGAAGCATTTGTACAAAAAGTCAAATTGTTTCAACGCAAGACTGTCCATGAAATTCTGTGGGGATATAGTGATTCATTCCTTGAGTTTTTAAAACACCCACCATTAGACTGCCCAGGCCAAGATGGATTGTCATCCTTTGTTCAGTTGCAGGTTTGTGAAATTGTGATACTACATTGGACATGTAACTTGAGAATTCTGTAAAGGTAGTCAATTAATATGGTTGTATCTGATTTTGTATTATCTGATGTATTTCATCCAGTAAGAGCATGCAAACATTGGCTTGCACCACAAAATAGTGGCCAAATGACAATTAAGGCCATCATTTTAATGGCTGCTATAAGGTGTGGTTCCACTACTGTACACATGTATAACAAAATTTGTTGTTTCTAGTACAATAACACATATTACGGCATCAGCGCTGTCAATACTGGACAAGTGGATATTAGCAAACTGGAGCAATTTACTATGTGGAGAGGAGAACCGTAAGTAGTCATTTATTAGATTCAAGAAGAATTTGTTTAGTTTTGTCATTGTACTCCAAAATTGTTGGGGGTGATGGTGTAGTGGTTAGCGAGTTGGACTTCAGATGTGAAAATCAGTGTTACAAAGCTTAGTCTCACTGTGATGTTGTTGATTAGACAGAAAACCTTGTTCCGCGTTCTCTCTCTACCCAGGTGTGTACATGGATCCCGGCGGCATTGTAATGCTGGGGGTAACCCTGCAAAACTCGCATCACTCCAGGGGTAGTAATTTTTTTATGGTGAATCTGCACATATCATAATCCAGACTTTTCATTTGCATCAACAATTCAAAATGTGAGTTGACAAGCTAACGGTGAATTGTTTGCTAGAAAATCACTTTTCAAGAAAATGATAAATAATTTATTGTTAACGACAAACACGGTTGAGATCATTTCATGTTCTCTTGTTTACAATTTCTTTAAAACTTCTCAATACCCCTTCTTCTTTTTTCTCGCTACTTGTTAGCATATATTAATCAGTAATTGTTGTTTTATCTCTCTCTCCACTATCTTTGTATTAATCTTTGTAATTTAACATTAGTTGAGGGAGCCTAAGCTGTATAGGCCTCGTGGTTTCTTTGGGCTTCCTTGCCATTTCCCTTTATGAAGTTCTTTTTTAACGATACTGTAATTCACATTTGGTGGCAAATATTAAATAGTAAATAAATACCAGTAAATAAAAATGTAATATTTTAATTTTAAAATTTTGATATTTTTGTTTAAAAATTGTTTTAAAAGTTTAATATTTTTGTTTAATTTGTTTTCACAGCAACTTAAGTTGGTGGAATGATACATATGCAAACATGATTAATGGCACAGGTATGTACAGAGGAAATGCACAAGTGCTACTTTTTTAAGTGCAAATCATCAGAATTGCCATAATGTGGCAAAGTGACATGTTATCATTTTCCACACTTCTGTGTGTGGTGGCAGATGGTGTTGTAAAATGTAGGATTTGAATTTCATGATGATATATAAAGTTCCAAAAGTTCATATTGGGAAGAGAAAAGCTTAATATCCTTTGCGTTCATAACGAACCAGGTCACTTCTGACAAAGACACTTTGCTGAGCTCTCCTGTTTCGAGACCCTTTCTTTCTTTCTTTCTTTCTTTCTTTTTTGAGTTACTGTTCGAAGAGAAAGCCAACAAAGGTTTCCTTTTCTTGCCTTGATTTATTAGGAAGTAATTGCATGACTCTAAGTGCATGTACACTTCGAGTGATACTTTTTTAATTCTATCTTATGCGAGTGGATTGACAAAATTTTCAAACATCATAAGTAGTACAGTAATTGTATAAATTTGACTTAAAGGCCCTACATGCAAAGCCGTCTCACTCTGCGTAAACAGAAAACAACGCATTAACAAGTATTTTGCTTAAAGAGTGTGAAATTTGACAACCGAGTCTCAAAAATCGTATTCCCCTAAGTAGTTATATACATGTAAATACTCAATGTAATTAGGGGATAAAACTTCAAGTTCAATTTCTCTGTATGTAAACTCGAATAAAATCATACATGTAGCACGCCATACCGCCCCTCTATCAGCCAACGCGTGTTTTGATTGCTCGGTGGGAAAGTTCTGCGCGCGCAAGGGCATCACTTCTAGGTTTATTAAAAACCCTTTCTTATTAATTTTGTGTGGGATAATCGTCATCAAAACAATGTATAAAACAAGCCATCAAACTGAAAGTGGCAACTTAACTCACGGAAATGTGTGAAATAATTGCCTTGTTTCCTCTTTCCTGAGTATACAACAAAATAAATGATAGAGACATGGCTTTAATACCACTAAGAAAGATATTCGCAAGAACCGCACCTTCTTTGCAAATTCCAATAAAGTCAACATTTAGGCCCCGACTAAACTATAGACAACGTTGTTTGCTCCGATGTGGCTTAATTGGAAAACAGTAAGGTTATTGTTTCGGAACAAAACTTCATCCAGGAAGCAAGAATGTTTTTGGCTTGATTCAATAACATTTTCTTGCGTGCGGAAAGCAAGATTTTCCTCCGCAACATTGTCATCGCTTGGCTAAACTGGGGAACATTTGCGTCCGCAACAGGCAACGTTTCCTAGTTTAGGCACGTGATAAGCTTACTCGTTATCCTTGGCTTTCGCAAAGTTAATCTTATTGTGAATGATACACGACTTTGTATGAATGCACAACATTTGAGTTAAAAAAGGAAGTCAAGTGTACAATAATTAATTGGAAACGAAAATTTCCCGGCTGCTCTAAATGTTTTCTGGAAATATGTGGACAACACATCGGTATATAACGAAAGTGAAGTTAATTTTGATTTGTCTGGTTCTTTTTTGCAGATGGCACTCAGTTCTCGCCAAGTGTTTCAAAAGATGACACATTGTATGCCTATTCCCCGGAAATCTGTAGGTACGGGCTGCACTGGAGATAAATTTTAAAAGACAATTAAAAAAGCGTTGCTTACAGGCAAATTAGCTAACAATTAGAGCAGTTTTCAATTGACTGTAGAAAGTAATTCGGGTTTTGCTTTGGTTTTGCTTTACTTCGCTCTGTGATTGGTTAAAAAAACTCGCGCCACTTTCTCGACCAATCAGAAGTAAAACTCAAACCAATCCCGACTCGCTCGTACGCGTTTTCCCGCGCTTGGCCCCGGTTACATGTATTTGCTTCAAGTTCTGATTGGTTCATTGGATAATTTGTGTTTGTTGTGATTGGCTGGGGAAATTACTTTGGTTTTGGTTTTACGACACTCATTTGAAAAGCGCTCTATTCGTCGAAGTGGAGGTAAATATCTACCACTCTTCACCGACACTGAGGTGAGTAATAGGCGATTTCCGAGTTGTCTTAAGCCTCTGTTTGAAAGTGAGGCCTCTTGCAAAACCATTGATATGAAAATGAGTTTTATTTGCAAGTGAATGGAAACTCATGTACACGTGAAAGGTTTCGCACTTCACCTCGTTTTAAAACAGAGGCGAAAGGCATGTCGGAAATGGCCCATTGTTTTTGTATATGCCAAACCAGTGGACGGCCAGCACCAAGCAGTTCCTTTTTTCCGAGAAATGAGGGAAAACTCCCGCACGAAATCCAGACCAAATGCCGGGAGGGGAATAGCAGATATTAGTATAAACCAAACCAGTGGATAGTGTTTTTCGCGTGCTCTGATTGGCTACTCAAACTCGGGATAGCATTTGCTATTCACCTCCCCTCATTTTTCTGGATTCTGTGAGTTTTCCCTCATTTCTCAGAAATAAAGGAACTATTTGGTGCTGGCTATCCACTGATTGGTACACACTAAAATTATTCACCTCGGTGACGGTGAAAAGTAGTCGGATATTTACCCCGCCGCTTCGCGGCTCGGCAAATATCCACCACTAGTGAGGATGTTGATGAAGTCATTTCCCGCTTTTACACTGTTGTTTGTGCAAAGTTTGCCAAACTCCAGCACAAAAAAATGGCGAGCGATAGATATCTGAAGTTCACTGAAGCCGACATAAGATCGTTCACATTGAAAACGTCGTACGACTTAAACTTATCCAAGGTGTTCTTGCGTGGAAGACAAAAGGAGAGAACTTCAAGAAACTCCTGCCTCCAAACTACATCAGTTCGCGATAAAGTTTGTGTCAATATAATTTAATAGAACATTTCAAGGTTGCTTCTTCACGCCTCGTTGTAGTATCCTCTATATAAACTTTAAACTTTAATGGTCTACTTTACACTAAGACACTTTTGTCTATGTAAGCATACACTTCCGTGCGTATTCGCATATTTCTCTTGTTCGACTTTACCGGAGTGGAAGGAAGAATGCTTGTGGTCTCTCCCTAACCGAAGCAACTCCAACCAAAGCCCTTTCAAATCCAGATTGCTACAAGTATCTAACACGAAACTGTTTTGATTTGAATTTCCCACAGATCTGTTTATTTCAACTATGAATCCACAGTGACCGTCAAGGATATTGAATTGTACCGCTTCATAGCTCCAGATAAACTCTACTTAAGTGGTGATGTGTATCCGCCCAACAAAGGCTTCTGTGTTTATCCTGAGTGTTTACCAACTGGTTTGCTCAACGTCAGTCTCTGTCAACCGCAAAGTAAGTGAAAAAGGGGCCTCTTCCTCCAACACAGTCAACTCGGAATTTTATGTTAGTTGTATCCGGTGCATGGTAAAGAATAACACGAATTGCCAAAGCTCATTCATGTACCTACGTTTAAATGGTGCTGAAACTGAAGTACACGTAGACCTTTGCGTTATTGTGTAATTTCATTTAGATACCCATGCAGTTTTGCTGTTTTGTTTGTATTGTCTGATTCTTTCATCTTCCATTTCTTTGCTTCTCAGTTTCCTACTGAAAGCACTGTCTTCCCTGATCTAAGAGATTTTTGTCTTTGCTCTGAGGTTTCTTGATTCCATGCATAATCCTATAATACTACAAGAGGATGTTAGCCCACACTTCCATTACTAAAATTTGATCACCCTAGCGCGTTGTTTGATCTCTATTGTGACGAATTTTAAAATAGACCTCTTTACGCGTGGAATAATCTGAGTCAGCGAGTTATTAGCTTCACTATGGTTGACAGGATATTTATCTCCCCCATGTAAGTTTGATTAAAATTGGCGTTGTTTACATGATAAATGTTGTTTTCTAGTGTGAGTAAATTGTTTTGCAGATTATTCGGAAAAATGCCATATGGTAATCATTTAAAGCCATGTGTGTTCAAGAATACATCCTTCATATTTCACAATTTTTTTTGTTAACTGATGATTGCTTTGTACTCATTTGTTTTCTCTGTTTATTTTTCAGATCCTCCGGTGGCTATTTCGCCTCCACATTTCTATCAAGGAAACAAGTCGTTAGTAAAAGCAGTAAATGGCCTTAACCCAACGAAAAGTGCCCATGAAACATTTGTGGATATAGAACCGGTAAAAAGATGTTGTGTATAGAGATGCTCATTGTTTACAAACATTCCTTATGCTAGGTAAATGTGCCAAAATTAAGACAAAAGAACCCTTTGTTTTAATACCCTGAGAACACAACCGACGTCTCGCGAGGTCGCCACTTGAGCCCTCGCAAAACGACGTCTGAGTAATGAGCGCAGAAATTCCGTACTGATGACGTGCACTACCCAGATCTTGGTATTGCTTCTGATTGGTTGTGCCGCGAGGCACGTCATCAATATGGAATTTCTGCGCTCGTTACTCAGACGTCGTTTTGCGAGGGCTCAAGTGGCGACCTCGCCAAACGTCGGCTGTTTTCTTAGGCTATTGTTTTAGCAGCCAATAGGCCTCTGTTTGGCACATTAATATCCATAGGTGACGTAACGAGAAACGTCGCTATTGATAGTGCAACTTTTGGTGATTGTCAAGGGCCCAATCACAAGTCAAGAATTTACTACCAGGAACCCATGGAACTCAAGTTACTTGTGTTTCTAAGTTAGTTTCCTGGAAGGTGGGTAATAATTTTGGATCTCACGAAAGAATTCAATGTAATCATAAGAAGTATCACACATTTGCTGGTCACGCTGTAACAGTCTGACAGGTAGGTTTCAAAATATTGTTCCCAAAGTACAACGACCTCCCGAAATTGCTAGACTCAGGAAGAAACGAGGTGAAGCGGTTCTCTTTCAACTGTTTTAGGAGGAACCTTATGAATATCTTAGATTTAGAGGGGGGAAAACCTCTTCCAATGTTTTATATTTGTGGCAATTTTTAGATTGATCAGCCCACTTAAGTTAAACATTTTGGCTGTCCAAAAGTGACGATCCCCCGTTTGTAATGGTGATAAAAAGCTGCTGTTGATCTGTGCAAATTTGAGGTGACAGTCTCTCGAGCACTGGCCCTCGACTTGGTTCTTGTTACTCACTAATTGCGACAATCGAGAATCGAGCAATGTTTTGAATGAATGGAGACTCGATTCTCGGTACTCGATTCTCGCGAGGAACAGGTATCGAGTGTGGACTTACATTTGTGGACAGTTTACGTTTAATCTCAGCGCTCCCTCAACCACTCATTTTATTCACTCCTACCTGCAGCTATGATGCTTCAGTAAAATCGAAAACTGTTCACAGGATCTCACTTGTGCTTCTTTCACTCAATCAGATAACAGGAATTGTCATGCGTGCCGATAAAAGAGTTCAGATCAATGTGGCCTTGGAATCAGTAAACCTTTTACCGTAAGTAACAGGAAATGTTCTGTAACAAACCGCGATTTTTACCTCTTGCTTGCTCAAGATTAAATCCATGAACGATTAATATCTTTATATTCTTCTTAGCATAGATTACGACCCCAGAAATAAAGAAAATAAACTAGGTCTACCAAAACCTCGCACTAACTATCTAAAGCGTAGTTTTTTGGCTATAGCGGGCTCTCCTGTGGAATAGTCTTCCATCCAAAGCAAGAGCCATAAATCCCATCAGGTTATTTAAAGAGATCAACTCCTTGCTGTCCATGTCAGACTCCCACACGGCAAACATGTGAAACAGTTTATTCTTGTTTGTAAATATTTTTTTGTCATTAATTAGTACTGTTGTTTTTACCGTGTATAAATAAAGTTTAAAATGTAAACAATTAACGATGTCAAGGTGAAAACGGGGGTTGCTCTACCAAAGAAAAAACTGTTGAACGCTTTATTTTAGAAAATCTTTGTTTTCGCATCTTATACCTTTTCTAGAGCACTGTATGACGTATCCCCGTTCAGCATTGTTGGTGTCACTTATTAGTGTCGCCAACAGGCCTTTTTTCGCAAAATATCGAGAATCAAAGAACACAAAATGAAAGTGCTTTTGTTTTAATAGCTTTTGTTTTAATGGACACACTCTTGGTTTTCTTCCATTGACTTGAAAGTTAGCGCTGTAGGTTTGACTTTGGAGTTGTTAATTCTATTTTTACTTCTTTTTGTCTTTGCTTCGCCAAGCCACAAGGAGTTTATGTCTAATCCGTATTATTCACAGGCAAACAGACGGCAAGTTTGAAAAAGTTTTCCTTCCTGTCATGTACGCCTCTGAAGTAAGTCATTTCAACAACAACGACAACACTTTATTTAGACAGGGTAAACTATAATTACACAGAGTAATTTTCATCTAGGCCTTCGTGCAAGCAGGCCGTTGACAAGCAGGCCGCAGGATAACGATAGTCGACGTATTTTGTGTTGTAAATATTGGAATAAGTACACGTTTGTCTAACATAACTGACTCATTCGCCGGGAACCACTGCTAGCAGGGTAATAGCATAAGAATTCACGCGCTCCCTTTCTCTTGATGTTTTAACCCTTTATCGCCCAATATTAAATCCATATTCTCCTCACTATTCTCCTTATATTTCTTATCTTACTAGTTGGGAGAATTTGATTAAAAATCAAGACATTTGATCTTTGGTGATCATTTCCTTTATTCTCATGACCTGTATTTGGTCAAGTAGTAATGCTGTAAGGAGAAATAGAGCGGTTTTCAATTGAGTGTCGAAAGTAATTCGCGTTTTGCTTTGGTTTTGCTTTACTTCGCTCTGTGATTGGTTAAAACATCTCGCGCCACGTTCTCGACCAATCAGAAGTAAAACTCAAACCAATTACGACTTGCTCGCACGCGTTTTCCCGCGCTTGGCGCTAGTGACATGTATTTGCTTCGAGTTCTGATTGGTTCATTGGGTAATTTGTGTTTGTTGTGATTGGCTGGGATAATTACTTAGGTTTTGGTTTTACGACACTCATTTGAAAAGCGCTCTAAGATGCAATAGTGACTTAAAGAGTTAAGACCTTCTTTGCATGAATAGAGGTACGTAATCTAAGTTCTAGCACACATTTGAAACAGCCTCTGATGATCCCGGGTGGGGGTCTTCCTCTACATAAGCTACACATACATTTAGATACAATATATATAAGTATTGGAATCCAAAAAGAAAATTTGGGGGAACCCCTTTTTCCAGATATAATCAAGCAATACGTTACAAGAATGGCTTTTTTTATATATATCAAAGCTTCATTATCTCTGAAAAAATGCGTGCTTTATTCCAGCTTTCGTTTTGGATTCCAAGAGCCTTTGCTAAGGTCTGTTGTTGCCGTTTAAAACACCTTTGTAACAGAAGGCACTGTACTTAAAAACTTGAGTTTCTCGGACTATCCCATGATGTGTAGAACGTGTGCGCCCTAGCAAAAGGAGCCACTGTCTTTTAAAACATGAGAACTGACTGTCGGACAGTTAAAGGAGCTGTGTCACAGTATTTTCACTCATTCTTGTGATCTGCCAAAATTACTTTCACATTGAAGGAAACCTCAAAATAATAGTTTCCTAAGGTAGAAAAACACCAAAGAAGTAATAATAAACCAAAACGAGGATGGTTACGACTGAGGGAGATAAAGACCGATTACGACTGACAAACTTGAAAAAATTGGCCCAATTTTGTTCAAGATGCGTTATCCGTAACGTAGCTCCTTTAAGCAAACTTCCTGTATTGATTGGGTTACACTATGTCATTATTCTTGCAGAGTGCGCTAATCAGTGATGAGAAAGCAGCGGAGTTCAGGCACAAGGTGTACCGTGCCATCACATTTACACATGTGGCTGAGTATCTTCTAATAGCCCTGGGATCCCTGTGCATTGTTGTAGCTGTTGTGTTGGTTATTTTTTCTGTTTCGAAGAAAAAACGCATTGATATGTGCATACAGGCAAGAGAGAATTTGCTTCTTTATGATGACTCGTTTTGTTTTGTTGTTATTATTGTGTTGTCATTCTTATTGTTGTTGGTGATGATGATTTTGTTGTTGTTGTCGTTGTTTTTATTGGGATTTGGATTTGTTTGTAAACTTTTGTTTCTTAGGAAGTTCTTTGTTGCTGTTGTGGTAAAGACAAGTTGATGGTTTGAAAATGCAGCATAGCTCTAGCCCAACCCCCTACCCCCCTGTCCCCCCCCCCCCCCCGCAGCTCACGATTCAGACTAACAAGTTTACCATATCTGGAACATTATTTGGGCATGTGCCCAGCTTTTCTCACTTAACCATGGTAAACCTGCCTACTTACCTACAGTTTTGTAAAAATCGGAGAAAGGCTAAAAGCATAGTTTGGTTTAAAGCGAACAAAAAGTATTGTTTATGGCGAGTTCAATTATTAAACAATTAAACACCGAAGAAGTGTCAAAGACACAGTAAACATGTTACCATAATGAACTTAGTTCAGAGTTTTAAACCATAGTAATTGACCACTGCTAGCTCCGCATTGGCTTAACTCTTTGAGTCCATGAATGAAATCCTCAAGTGTGACCATAAAGAGGAGAGCTGCTGCGCAGTTCATTGTTTTCATCGGTAGGAAATTGAAGAAAATTTGACAACCTTGTGCTTTGTCACTCATGGAAGATAACAGGTTGATCATTCGTTATAATGTCTTCGTTGTTGTTATCTCTTCTTAGGCTGGTGACAACGACGAAAAGAAGCGACTTGTTGATGAGGAGAATGATGGGTAAGTTGTGACGTAGATTGCAAGTAATGTCGCTTATCTTTATTTATTGAATTTCCAGCTTTCTGATTGAATCACTGCACAGTGATTATCAGTGATTATAAGGGAATTGGATGTCTTGTCAAGTACCGCGATTTTCAAAAGTTTTCACCGGGAGACAAATGATTTGTCGAAAGCTATGCCAAAAAATTCAGCAACGAGCACTGAAGCTGAGAATTTAATGAAAGCTGTTCCACTCGTGCAGAGTGCGCTAATCAGTGATGAGAAAGCAGCGGAGTTCAGGCACAAGGTGTACCGCGCCATCACATTTACACACGTTCAGATTGGTTATTGTGCGGATAGGCCACAGGGATTACTATTGGTTATGAAAGTCGTTTCATATTGACAATAATAGATAACAATAGAATTATGTGTAGATCATCGCAGTGAAGGTGTTTCAACCTAAGCGGTTGAAAAGAAGAAACCTGAAAAAATTCAGGCTTGGACGGGAATCGAACCCATGACCTCTTAAAATTGGCTGATGTTGACCATTGCCTGTTCTTACTTGAGTAGAATGTTGAGTTTCTGTTGTAGTTTCATTTGTAATATTACTTTCAATACTTAAACAACATTCAAGTTAAATAAGGAGTGACTGTTTGTGACTCTGGAAGATCTTCAATATATGATAATTGTACTTGAATGTCGACTGACTTGTTTTCAACAAATAGTATGTAAACTTCCAAAATTCAGCTTGTAGGGTTCTTTTTGGTCAATTGGCCTTTTCCTGCAAGTTTTATGTAGATTTTGCAAGGACTTTTTCCCCCTAGGCTTACAGAAGGCTTTTGAAGTTTGCAGTATTTCAATATACAAGGCTTAAAATACGATGACCCACCCCTTCCTGGGGTTGAAAATAGCATGACCCACCCCATTAGGAAGGCTGAAAACGTAGTGACCCACCCCCTCTGTGCTCCGGCCCACCCCCACCTATACTTATTGACTAGTCCCTAAGCGGTTGAAAAGAAGAAACCTGAAAAAATTCATGCTTGAACGGGAATCGAACCCATGACCTCTGCGATACCGGTGCAGCGCTCCAACCAACTGAGCTATCAAGCCAACTGGGAGCTAGTCAATTGAGAGTTCGTATTCATCCCGTAGACGGAGAATGAATGAATATTAATATATGAAATTTATATATTTGAACTGCGGATAAAGATAGAATTATGTGTAGATCATCGCAGTGAAGGCGTTTCAATCTAAGTGGTTGAAAAGAAGAAACCTGAAAAAATTCAGGCTTGAACGGGAATCGAACCCATTACCTCTGCGATACCGGTGCAGCGCTCTAACCAACTGAGCTCTCAAGCCAACTGGGAGCTGGTCAATCTAGAGTTCGCATTCATGCCGTAGACGTTGAATGAATGAATATTAATATATGAAATTCATCTATTTGAACCGCGGATAAAGATAGAATTATGTGTAGATCATCGCAGTAAAGGTGTTTCAACCTAAGCGGTTGAAAAGAAGAAACCTGAAAAATTCAGGCTTGATAAATTCTTTATCCGCAGTTCAAATATATGGATTTCATATATTAATATTCATTCATTCTCCATCTACGGGATAAACACGAACTCTCAATTGACCAGCTCCCAGTTGGCTTGATAGCTCAGTTGATTAGAGCGCTGCACCGGTATCGCAGAGGTCATGGGTTCGATTCCCGTCCAAGCCTGAATTTTTTCAGGTTTCTTCTTTTCAACCGCTTAGGTTGAAACACCTTCACTGCGATGATCTACACATAACTCTATTTTTATCCGCAGTTCAAATATATGAATTTCATATATTAATATTCATTCATTCTCCATCTACGGAATAAGTACGAACTCTCAATTGATCAGCTCCCAGTTGGCTTGATAGCTCAGTTGGTTAGAGCGCTGCACCGGTATTGCAGAGGTCATGGGTTCGATTCCCGTTCAAGCCTCAATTTTTTCAGGTTTCTTCTTTTCAACCGCTTAGGTTTTTTTTTTCAACCTAAACAGCTTCACTGTGATGATCTACACATAATTCTATCTTTATCCGCAGTTCAAATATATGAATTTCATATATTAATATTCAATAGATAACAATGCTTGTTTTCTTTTCCACAGAAGTAGAGTTTACACTTGAAAAGTGTTTCCTCTGTGAGAGATGCAAGACATCAGAACCTCAAGAATGTGAATAAGTGGAGCATAAAAAATAGATTTATCACGAGTATTTTATTCCCTTATCATGGAAATTTGCTGAAATGTACCATGTAAGCTAGACTTCTGAAGTTTGCCCTGCTTAATTCACTCTTACTTGCTATACTTCATCATTGGTAGTATGAATTCAGAACATACCTCAAAAGACGTTCAGAATATTTAACACCTACGTGTGGACTTCCGAGTCCGGTTTTTCTATTAACGAAATAGTCGACGAGGTGCACCTGAGTCGACTTATTATCTCTCATATACAAAAGGCAGACGAATAGACAACAGAATGATGGCAACTGTAAAGCAATAACCTATTTTAGTGGTACATACAAAAAGAAATCAAAAGAAAATTAATAGCGCTCGGTCGTTCTCTATCAGCGAATAGACATTCATGACCGATCCAATTAATTTCACTTGTTTGTAATACGCAACGGTGAATGCCACTTGTACACTAGCGGCAGTGACCACCTCTGCTGCAAAGGTAGCGTGCATTGTAGGCTTTTGCAAGTGAGCGCTGAATTAATTCGTGTGTGCGTGATCTTGGATTAGCCAAAGCGTAAAGGGTGAGATATGACATCATTCGTCTTTCACTCATACTCCTTCGGTCGCTTTTGTTACTTGGCCCAACTCTTCTCTGTTCTCGGCCTTATCCAAGATAGTTGCTTGAAAACTCGAAGGGAAATTAGCGCTTGGTCGCTCTAATACTACAGACGTATTGGTTTGGAAACAAATAGGATTTTGACAACTGTCCTATCGGTGTTGGATTTCCTAGCGCTCTCTAGTGTTATATTGTTACACCACCGGCGTTTGTTTTTCAGAAAAAAAAAATCTACAATTTTTTTCAAAGAAGCTCACCAAAATGTGATAATATAATTATGAGTTATCAAGGAACACGTTAATTTAAAATCAGTTGTATTTTTGAGGGTTTTATTGAAAGTTTTATTTTTTACCAATTGAAAGGGGCAAGAGTTCTAGTTGACTGTTTTGTACCTTACTTTCAGGACATAAACTCAAGGTAATATTAGACCTTTTTTTTATAAAAATAGCGTGAAATGATACTTACATTAGTTAAAATTACATGTTTTAGCCTGTGAACGGGATCCTCTAGTGGGCAATGAAGGGCCGGCTCCTTCGCCCATACCCATAAGTCCCCCAGTCTTGCTTGCTCACCTCACTCGCCGAGTTTCTTGTCGATCTACTCACCACTTCAGAGCCCATTGACAGGGTAATATTAAGTGAAATACTTCTCTATGTAAGTTACTTATAAATTTAAGTATTTTAAACCGAAAAGAAATGCCAAAACATATATATTTTTATTTCATCATTTTTGAACAGAAAAACTATTATGTATCAAGTATAAGTATTAAAATACGTATTTCCCTGAATAACGGCAGAGGGTGATTACTTTTCTTATCTGCTCCAAAAGCATCAGTAGTCCTTTCGGCTTTGTATCGAAAAAGACCTGGGACGCTGCTCTACGTACGAGGGCTTCGTGAATCAAGCCCCTGGAGCGCGTTTCTCGAAAGGCCGAAAACTCTTTGGGCCCGAAAAGCTATTTGTAAAATATGAACCACTCATTCTACAAAGCTGTTATTTAGCAGGTCATCAGGTTAAGAAATGTTTAACTCATAGCAAAGTTCCATGCTTACAAAAGTCTTTGTTTACAAGATACAGTGTGAATCATCTTGCCCAAAGTCGACCCAAAAAGTTACGGGGCTTTCGATAAACACGCCTGGTTCTCTTAAAAGCACTTCAAACAATCAGGAGTAGTGTCAGTAATTATTGTACCCAGATCCGGTACGTGGTGATTGTGTTACCGGCCAATCGACAGCAAGAAAAGTTTTCAATTGCTTTTAAAAGTCCGTTGCTTTTTTGTTCTTGTTTTCGTTTTAGTTTTTGTTTCTTATTTTTTTTAAACAAATATGCGCATTAAATGCCAGTTGAGTTAGTCAAATTAAACCCTCTTCCTTTCAAGTTGAGTCCAAGTTTTATTGCATACACTACTTACTTACCGGTTAGTGAAAGGGTTAGTGGCTAATCGATACCGCATTTAGCAACATTTTCATGATCACGAATCGTGATATCTCCAAATCACAATATTTCGATACTTTCGGCACGTGTGTTGTATAAAGCACGTAGGGCGTGGGCGTAGGTTTGGTCGATACAGAGAGCAAGAGCAAGGGACGGGATCGACGCTGTCGTAAGCATCCGAGGTTCGTATGATAGAGTCCAGGCCCTCTTAAGGGTGCCAACTCGACTTGAGACAAAGTCAAAATGTTCGAAAGTTAGCCGTTCAGCCTTGGGGTGAAGCAAAAACAAAATTAAACAAGAAAGCCCATTGGGCATTTTAACCGCCCATTCTGACCCTCCCCACCCCTAGGTTTCACAAATATTAGCGCGATCCTCTATTTATACGAACCGGCGTGATGAAAAGTGTGATTGTGTGACACAATATTTTGACTATAACGTTACTGGATGACGTAATGTTTAAACTCTGATGACTCAGCTTATCTTTTTTATCGCTTTTATTTGTGCTGAAAAACTCAAATTCACTCAAACGTTGAATGTCGATATAAAGTCGTCCACAACTGAGAATGCTCACACCGGGACGACGAAGTATTTACTGTTGTGCCTAGACCTTAAATACAAACAGTGAACATAGCAGTAGAATCAAAATATAACGTTTGATAAACACGAGCTGGAGCAGATCGTCAGAGTATGGGGCACGTCAAGGCATATCTCATGACGTGATGTTTAAAACCCGGTTTGCTAACCCGGGAATCCCCTTGCAAAAGTAAACAAGCGAGCGGGGACGAAAGTCGCCCACGCCTTTGAAAGCTAAAGCGCCTGTCGAGCCGCAATCGATTTTGCGCTCACTCGCTTGTTTTTCTTTTCCTTCACTATCTCTGAACGGAAAGAGAGACTGCTCTTAGCCTTTAGCGAACACCACACGCAAACTACACAAATCCGTCGATAATATTCAGATATTTTCGTTCTTTCAATGCAAAAAGACTCGTAACACCTGCCTTATTAATTGATCTCCTTATTAATGACGATTCCTTCGTATCAACTTCTCGCCTCAAATAAACACTCGTCTCTCTCCGTTCACAAGAACTATCATGTACTGATGGTGCAATCAACTAATATTGCATCATCATACTAGTACCAATTCCTTCTCTTCCTAGCCCACGCCGGCAAAACGCAACTGTCCTTTTTGTCCGCTGCGAAATACAAGTTAGCCAATCGGAAACCTTACAAACCACTTCGCAAACCACTCCCCCCCCCCCCCTCATAAAATGCCAAGGGAAACCGCCTCTCACGCAGCACCATATTACACCGCTCCTATACAAAACGCAACTTTCAAAGCAAATCACAATTCACAGAAGCGTGATATGCTCCCGACATTCACAAATCCTTCTTACTCCCACATTTTTACACCCCTCAAAATGTCAATCCCAATAAAAAAACTCCTGCGCTAAAAAAATTTTCACCATAACCACTAACTAGATCAGACAACACAGCCAATTTCGCATTCAATCCTATTAGCTCCTTTACTCAATTGCGCATGCGTTATACAAGACAAATACAAAAAAGCCCAAACTTAACAACCCTTCGCCGTTCATATCTTAAATACTGTAAATTAAAAGACAAAAATTTAGGAAGGTAACATTCAGAAGACTTATGTGCGCATGCGTCTTATATAAGACAGTACCGCTCTTGAGTACCCGTACCACAAGCTTTACAGCACTTTCTTCGTATGTTAAGCCAACTTGCTTTCAGGAAAACCGTGTCCATTTTATAAACCGGCGGTCGCCATCATGGCGACGGCCGGTTAAAAACGCAAAGATTACATCAAACCAAAAAAAACGCTAAAAAATTTTCAGGCTTCTGCTGGTCACGTGCCGGAATGGGAAAAAACTGATACTGCTAGTAAGTATATCGATTACTTTCCAACCGCACATAAATATCGCGGCATCGGTATCGGCCTATGTCCCTATAATTTCGGGAGGAGGGCGAAGGTGTCAGCGGCAGAACACCAGACAGGCCAATCTTCCTCGTAACGGCCGCGCAAACGAAAACTTAGGACCAAATTATTTCATTTACACCTTAAAAACAAGGACGACAGGACGCATAATGCAGAGTTTTTAAAAATTAAGGCTTATAAATGGTGTTTTGTGCTTCTTTTTGGAAGTTATAATTTATGCATAAAATCTTAGTTATAGAATATGACGAGAAACAATTCAGTGTGAACATGATAACAAAGATATCTTTATCGTAGACCAAAATAGCGTTCACAGACGGACTGTCAGCCCGGGGGGGGGGGGGGTACTCCCTTATATGGCCTATACGGGGATGTACCGCTGGTCAGGGTATGGTTTTTGGCCTCTCTGTCCTAAACAGGGTATGTGATTTCTTGCGAGTCTGTCCCAAACAGGGTATATAATTTCCTGCGAGTCTGTCCTTGTTGTAAACGGGTATTGCATGTCCTAAGCAGGGTAATAAAATTCAGGTTGTTGTCTTAAACAGGGTATGTACTTTAGGATTTTTTGCCCTAAACAGGGTCAGGGTTTCAAACCCTCAGCGGCTCACCTATACCCAAATATGGGTCGAGAACCCCCCCCCCCCCCCCCGGGACTGTCAGGCACAATTCTGACGTTATTTGGATCGTTTGTGCTGTATACAAGCTAATCTATGGCGTCGCCTTCGCTCTCTTTCTATATTTTACCATAAAACCGTTTCAATTCGATTTTTGGATAGCGACACATGCGATCGAAGTCTTGTTAACCTTCTCCGACTCGTGGCCCTTGATTTCTTTCAAATCAACATCATTCATATCAAGAACTCGAGAAACGAGATCATCACTCTGTACAGAAGACGCCATTTTTAAATGCCACGCGTTTCCAGGACCAAAATGTCTTGAAAAATCGACTTAAACACCGCAAATCCTTCTCAATCCTCGATAAAACATTTTTTGGACAGCTTCCATTACGCTTACATGCCGTTCAAACTAATAAGTACCCTAGTATATAACCGTAATAGAAGGTCTACGTCGGAAGATACAATATATTGGCTTCTCGTAAGAAATGTGCATGAGTTAACCGGCCAACAGGAGGTCAACAATAATCTGTTTAACTAATTGCTACTAACTTGAATTTCGGATCAGTCTTTAAAGTATTTGGACACTTCCAACGCCTACACCCCTGTCTTCAACGTAGCCGAACAAGACATAAACATTTCTGATTACATGTAGTCACTTGCCGTAACTCGAACATTATTGGTGCAGGTGATAATGGTTTTCGGTCATCTCGCCACCAGGAAGACTCGCCACCAACCATCTCGCCACCACAAGTCACCTCGCCACCAGGTGAGGTTATCTCGCCACCACCAACCCGCCACCAGTTGACGTCATCTCGTCACCAAACATGAAAGGCAAATTTGAATAGAAACGTAACGTAGGCGGAGTCTTGTTAACAAACCTTTTTTTTAATTGTGTTGCAAATCATAAAAAGAAAACTTGTTATCAATTACAACTTGTGACTTTTTCCTTAATGACATTATTGTCGAGCAGCTTGTGATGAGTGGTCGGCAGGAACTTCAACAGTTTATGCCTTTTATATTTTTGGCCACACCAGCTCACACTCACTTGAGCACCAAAGCAACTGAAGAAGGAAACCACTCAGATTTCCGAAACCGGTCTTGCTATTTTGAAAGGCATCCTTCTTATCAAGAAAATCATCTAGCATGTCGTGACTCTGTTTTCCTCGAACATAGGTATTTTATTTCATTTGATTGAACGATTAAACGCAAACGGCCGCCATCTTCCGCTAATATAAACCTGGTAGCTTTGACACTGTCCTCAGGCTGCGCTGAACATAAAAAAGCAAGATGGCGGCGGTTCTATCGAAGCGTAAGATCTCGGCTATCAAACGGGGGCTGTAAACCATCTAAAGGCAAACTAGCCAAAAATCAGAGGTTCCACATCACATAGTGCTTGCTCGAAATTTTATTTTAGTGTATTTCCTGTTTGGTGGCGAGATGACCTCAACTGGTGCGAGATGGTTGGTGGCGAGTCTTTCTGGTGGATACCCATATGCACTTACCCTACCGTTCATCCATTGTTACTACACAGTTCTTTCACAACATAGCTAATTTTTTGACTTGTCAAATATCCTGATAATTTCAACCGCGAAATTATACATGCTAACCAACTAGATGATGTTCGCGAATTCTAAACCACACAAAAATAAAAGGCACCAGGACAATGTAAGGTCCATTACCCTGAAAAATACACATTAGTTAAGGACGGTGCCTCCTTGTTACTGCGCATCTCGGGATATTAGTGTTTTTTTTTTCTTAAGGAATTTGCCGACTAATACACCAATATTTTTAGCGCGGCTTAAGACTGCATGGGAAAAGCAGCTCTTGGCAAGGGCCAACAGAATCCAAAAAGAAAATTTGGGGGAACGGCGCATTTTTCAGAGATAACTGAGCTTAAATTTGGTAAGAAATGGCCATACATTCTTTGCATTTAAACGGCCTTGTTGGAATTATGGTTGCTTAATTATCTCTTAAAAATGTGTGGTTACCCACCTTCTTTTTTTGGGGGGGGGGGATTCCAATTATCCTTGCTAAGATCTACTTTCTCTCCATAGTCATGACCTTTGCAAAAACACCTCTGTATTAGGAGGCACCGTCCTTAAGTTACTATCCTCGAAGAAAACTGTTTTCCTTATGTCAATTTTAATACTTTCCTAATCTCACATGAAGATAGTATCCAAAGATTAGAGGACAATCACCTACGCCTGGCCATAGCATTTTAGTTTCCCTAACGTGTGATAACCTTCCTCATGCGAGTCATTCAAGTCTCCCAATCTGATCTGTGAAACAGGCAGAGTTGACTTGTCTGTCAGCAGACCGCTGTCCTCGCTCCATCCTTGACTGTATGGACAGTTACATTTTCCACCGCCGCGACACGAGTTGGTTACTCCACATTCGCACATTTTGTTATGTCCTGTTGCTCCTCCC
The DNA here is from genome assembly GCA_964030785.1 of Siderastrea siderea. Classification (NCBI taxonomy): domain Eukaryota; kingdom Metazoa; phylum Cnidaria; class Anthozoa; order Scleractinia; family Rhizangiidae; genus Siderastrea; species Siderastrea siderea. The sequence goes on from OZ034972.1 coordinate 23,858,081, forward strand.
CAGTAATCCATCCGTGTTCCGTCACGTGACACCCACCAAGCATTACCGTGCTGAACAAACCTTACGCCTCTGCTGCACTCAAACTTAATAAACTGCTCACAGGTTTGAGACACTCGAGTAAGCGTTGCTAGTTGAGCAATACTGACTCCAATGTAAGTCACATCTTTATGATAACATCCGGGACCGCCACATCCAGGACTGATGTGATTAACGTGAGTCCTGCTCTCACTGTCGTGACTAATGACTGTCACGCCAACGCCGCCCTTGTCACGCATGTCACAATACACACTGAATGGAGCCACACCTCCTTCGCCATCAGGGTCAATCATGTAATTACCAGAAGAGCTTCCGCTGTGACCTGATTTTATACTGCTGCAGGACAAGAGGAAAACTTCAACGACAGATGTTGCCTCAATGGAACGCTGAGAATTTTTTGCTACGCATGTGTAAGACCCAGCATCATTCGGGGAAAGTTTCTTTAGAAGCAGAGTTCCGTTTGGATAGGTCGGATAAAGAACATAACTTTGCCGAAGATTTTGACCCGTTCTTTTCCAAAAAATCTCTTTTTTACCCTGAGCGGCACAATTCAACTTTACATTTCCGAACTCCGAAGCAACGACTTTCAGAGGCGGGGTTAAAGTAAATCTGAGTCTGTCAGTCACTATTACTAGAGCAACAGCGGAATCTTCCCCAAGGAGATTCTTTGTTGAGCATAAGTATGCCCCACCATCTGCTTTTGTTACATTGATTATCGTCAAGTTCCCATCAACCACTTCGGTATTCTTTCTAGACATGTGATGTAACAGTTTTCGCCACATGACCTTTGGTGACGGCTGACCAGTAGCTTTACAAAGCAGGTTCACGTTTTGTCCTTCTTCTACTGTGACAGGCGAGGGGCTCTGGGTGATCTTTGCGCCAACTGCAATATTAAAAATACTCATATTAATATTCATGTACACGGCAACAAAATACAAGAGAATTGAGAAATTTTCATTACACAATTAACAGGAAGGAGTGTTTAACTTTATACTGTGTATTGCCGGGTTGCACTGTCACGCCATACAAAAATAAATTCGAAACCATTCAATAAAAGAAGCCAAGAATTTCAAATGTTATCAAAGATTAATAAATAAACAACTTCTCCAAGTCTCAGGTCTGTGCGGTACACCGTTCTTGAGTTATTTGCCAAAACGTTCCGCGGAAATTTATAAAGCTCAGTATGCAGACGCCATATTGGTGTATCGCCGTGGTACACCAATATGGCGGCCGGATATCAAAGAAAACACCTGGAATTCACTTTTTGCTATGAAAGCGATTACTTTTCGCTCGTGAGCTAGTATACTTTCACGTTAACACCTCACCTAATACCTGAAATGTTCAAACTGCTAAAAATCCTAAGGAAAGGCCTTTTTTTCAAACAAGACAGCTTTGTCACGGCGCCATCTTGATGTCACGTACGGCGGAGAACTCGAAAATTCAAAATGCTCTAGTTTAAAAACGAAGGACGCTACCGAGCTGGAAACTTGTAAAAAGATATATTTTTATGTCAACTTACACCTGTTGACGATAAAAATTCAGCAGGCCGAGCGAGTTTTGATTTTAGAATTTTATGACGTCACATGCAAACCAGCAATACCAGCCAGTTAATAGGCTTCTTCAACATGTTGTTATTATTATTATTATTATTATTATTATTATTATTATTATTATTATTATCATTATCATTATTATTACTGTCGAAGCACCTATCAACTCCCCCATAACAGCCACACAACCGAAAAGTTGAGAACAGCATGTTCATGTTTTATCTTTCTAAACAAAACCGTAACCATCATGCATTACAAGTTGTAGTTTAGTATATTAAAACCAAAGCTTGGCACATTAAATAATTTTATTTTGAGATGTTGAAACATTTTTTTTACATACTGCACAGACTGAATCCTATTTGTCTGCCCAGCATCTTGCTTTCAAAGCTTAGTTTAATGGTTTACATTATTTCTGTATTCTATAAACCTTATTTGATTGAAATACCGAAGATAATGACTTACACTAGCAAAATGGGTTTTTCGAAATTAAGAACGATTTGTGAGCTCCTACGTTAAAAGTAGCCATTGCCAGCCGAAACGGTTTTCAAAAACCATACTATCTAAATTGATATCATCATCCAGTAGCACAAAACCCAAACACAAAACTCGATCACCAAACCGTTAAAGTGGTGTTACAGTACACTATGGTAGTCTGAAGGTGACAAAATATCAAGTTTACCATTCTTTTATGTCAAGTTACATTTTTATACATCAACTATTTTATATTCGTGTCATTTTGTCGTATATTTATGTCAAAACAATTTCTTCTGTGTCAAAGGGGGGTTTTTGCTATATCAAGCGATCTCTTATATGTATCAAATAAATCATTGTTTCATACATGAAGTGGTTAGCATTTTCATATCAAGTTGTGTGCACATTTTTATACATCAAGAAAGGGGAGATGAGCTTTTCATCAGAAGTACCATCAAGGAGAGGAGTCTGGCGATGAGTTATCGGGGTTTATTCGAGAGTTCTTTGAAAAGACGGCCAGAACAGGCTACAGGGCAAGAACGTCATGCTAGCCCACATATAAGGCACTAATGTGAAGGTAAGTGAGTACAAGTGAAGGGAAGTGAGTAGAAATGAAGGAAGTGAGTACAAATGAAGGAAAGTGAGTACAAGTGAAGGAAAGTGTGTGTTAGTGGAGGTAGGTGCGTTAATCAGTTGGTGTGTATATTCATATAGGATTGTAATGTTATTAGTGCCTTATATGTGAGCTAGCATGACGTTCTTGCCGAAAAGACGCTTTTATTGAGCCGGCAGTGTAACACTTGTTTGGAAAAAATAATGATGGTGGCCAAGCAGAATTATTAGCTAGAAGGATGGAGCAATATGAGCAAACTTTACGAGTCATGTACCAGCGAATAACAGAATCGCGTTCCCACCTACATGCTCTTGGCTTTAATAATGAGAAGTTGATGGTTTCTCATAATCGGACAGGAATTGGAAAGATTAAATTTTATAGAGGGACTTTACTCTGATAACGACAATGTTGAAAGAGCAACAGGGACAGAGGGAAATCTTTGCTCCATGCCGTACCAAACGGTCGTGCAGGCAGGCCAGATTTTAATGAAAAAGTTATGGGAGCCTGTAAATGCAACCACCTCTCATCACTGTCCAAAGAGAGGGAGTGACAGTGAATGATAGACGTGGTAGATGCTACATTAGGGCAACCATCTGACTACAGTGCCAAGGTTAGTACATCTCTGATTATATTATCCAAGGCAATCCAAGGCAAGATAACCTGAGAAAAATTATGCTCTTGGCTAACAGGCATACTATTGAATCCCGGTTGACGATGGCGAGAAAGAGTTCTGCAGATACATCAAGTATTCAGGCTACAGTGTATGTCCTAAAACCTGCACCCTCTCAGAGTCCTCGAATCTGTTCTTCAGTTAGGCTTACTGTTTTTTTGCGAAACGAAACGACATGAAAATAAATGAAGACTAAAGTCAGCTAATGGTTTGGAGCGCGTTGTGTTGTCAAAGAGGAACAAACACCGGAAATGTAGAGTTTTTAAATCCAAAGATCTGTATGCTGCGAAACGAGCTCTTCGTCTGATAGGCAGCTTGTCACGAAGAAAGGAATAAGTATTAAAAATTAACTTGTAAATAACGTCAAAGGCCTAGTGGACAAGTCACCGGCATCTCACGTCAACGAGCCGGGTTCGACACTCAGCCGGAGCAGGTACTTTTTTTCTTTTTTTTCTTTTTCTTTTTTTTTTTCATTTCTTTTTTAATTTAACGACTTGAATGAGAGTATTTTCACAAATTAATAACTGCCAGCAAAAACAAAACAAAAAAAAAACAAAAACAAAAAACAGACAAAACAAAAAGTGGGGCTCCGCTTTTAGGCTTGGCTAAATCTTCATGCAATGATGAATTCTGGGCAAAAAGCGGCGAGCCAAGAGGTCAGAAATACTCCATTTCGCAAATTACGACAGCAGTGTAAACAGATGAACACTGATCGACGGTCTTCGTTTTCGAGTAGGGTCTTCGTTAAGTGTCCGTTAAAAATGGATGTAGGATATCTCGAAACTGAGATTTTGATCGTGTTCGAAGACCAACCTGCCATATCCAAACACGTCCAAATTTTTACGAGCATTGCCGAAAACTTGCCATTTCGGTAAGTAGTCAATGGAAAAAAAGTCGTCAAGCAATGTTATCAGGCGTGTGCATTGTTTTCAGGTTGACAGCGGACGGTTGTCACGCTACGCTATTTCATCCAGCTCGCACGTTCACTACGGTATGTTATTTTAACCCGGTCAAAAACCCAATCAAATCACACACACACAAGACCCGCACCGCAACAAACGGCATAATGTTGGCTCAGTGTCTCACAATTAGGATCAAAATACAGATCTGCAATTTGCGAAACGGAGTATTTCTGACCTCTTGGTTCACCGCGTTTTGTTCAGAATTCATCATTGCAGGGAGGAATGTTTACGGAGAGTGTTAACGTTTGTAATGAAACAGGTTAAAGTTCTCCGTGATCTGACAAGATCACGCTTGGCAAAATACAGATCTGTAATTTGCGAAACGGAGTATATTTGACCTCTTGGCTCGTTGCTTTTTGTTCCGAATTCATCATTGCAGCGAGGAATATTTAAGAAAAGCGTAAATGAATGTAGTGAAATATAGGTTAAAGTTTGCTGCGATCTAAGAAGAGCTCGTTTCGCAATATACAGATCTTTTCCTCTAATTTTTTGACAACACAACGCGTACCGAACCATTAGCTGACTTTAGTCTTCATTTATTTTCATTTCATTTCGTTTCGTTTCGCAAAGTGCAGTAAAGTTATAACGAAGGCTGGCCTGCCTGCACGCCGTTTGGTACCGTAGAGCAAAAATTTCGTCTGTCCCTGTTGCTCCGTTCTCATCTTCGGCATTGTCGTTATCAATGGAAAGTCCCTCTAATTTTCTAAAATCTCTCCGATGGAAACCATCAACTGCTAGCAATAAATCGAAGCGAAGAGCATGTAGGTGGTAGGTGGGAACGCGATTCTGTTATTCGCTGGTATATGACTCGAAAAGTTTGCTCATATTGCTCCATCCTTCTCCGCTAATAATTCTGCTTGGTCACCATCATTATTTCTTCCAAACAAGTGTTAAACTGCCGGATCAATAAAAGCTTCTTTTCAAAGAACTCTCGAATAAACCCCGATAACTCGTCGCCAGACTCCTCTCCTTGATGGTACTTCTGATCAAAAGCTCATCTCCCCTTTCTTGATGTATAAAAATGTGCACACAACTTGATATGAAAATGCTAACCACTTCATGTATGAAACAATGATTTATTTGATGCATATAAGAGATCGCTTGATATAGCAAAAATCACACTGACACAGAAGAAATTGTTTTGACATAAATATATGACAAAATGACACGAATATAAAATAGTTGATGTATAAAAATGTAACTTGACATAAAAGAAGGGTAAACTTGATATTTTGTCACCTTCGGACCAGCATAGTACACAGTGAGAAATTTCCTTGAAAGGAACTTCATATGGCTACTTATTCAGAGACGTACCGTTTGCACATTAAGGTCTTCCTATACAGGCCCCCCCCCCCCCTGTTCCTATATATTAATACCAAGGCACACTATTCTTATTTGCATCTTTTTTACACGCAAAACTCCCGATGCAAACGTTAACCGGTCATTTTCAAAACGCAAAATTTCCCTCTTATCAGAAGCCTTCTAAAAATAAACCGAAATATTAATATCGTGTAATCATCTGTAATTATTTGTAATGGTATTTCAGCCCAACCTCGTCCCCAGGGCCTTTTCCTCGTTCCACTGAAATGACGGATTGGAGAAACCCCTGACGAAGGCTGCTAAAATGCCTCCAAAAAGTCGTTAGAATGTTGTCACGTTAACACGATGAAATGTCTTCGTTTCGTTTAAACAACGGTTTCAGATTGCAGAAAACAAACAGGGCCGCCAGACGCTGGAAACAACCTCCGAAAAAGCCATTTCATCATGAGTCACGTGACCAAATACTCCACGATTCTTGGAGTATTTCAGCAGCCTTGGCCAGGGGTGTCTCCGAACGCCATTTTGAACGAGGAGAAGGCCCTGGGGACGAGGTTGATTCCAGCCTGAATACAGTACCTTATTAATCATTAACATAATATCTGAAATTCAACACCAACCCCGCTAATCGGCGAATAACCCTGCTTTTCACTTATGAGGACCGTAAATGCCATGTCAACTGCGTCAGTGTTTGAACGTTTTCGCCATGAAGCAGACGTTTTGTCTCAATAAGGGAAGGTACCTTTTTTCTTGGGGGGGGGGGGGGGGGCTGGGGCCTCGGAGGGGAGGGTCATCAGTGAAAGTGAGCACCAAAAGGGGAGGGCCATACCTCATGTGAGCTATTCAAGGGAGGGTCATACATCTTTTCCAGAATTTTTAATGAGAATTTTTGTGATGTTGCTTTCCATTTTTCTTACAGATTAAGTTTTTCTTTTCACCTACTTTGATTTAATTTGGTGTTTTATTATAGGTACTAGGTTACATTTTTACATGTATATTATGCCATGGTACATAGTTTTTCTCGGAGGACTCGTGTCCTTTTCCGTCCGTATCGAGAAGTACTTGACTCAGGTATCGTTTCTTCAGCTTCTTGCTGTTGGTTATCCGCTGCCTGATCTCCTGGGTCGTTTAGTTCTGCAGAGTTACTAGTAGATCCAACAATGCGCTCTACCCTGTCGGAAATGTCGGAAATATTTGTTTTTGAGAGGCAGATTTCGCATGCTAAACAACTAAACCTTTCTGTTCAAATAACCAACAGCAATGCCGGCTAGTCGGAGAAAGAAGCGCGTGTATTTTCCCTTAGATATTCTATGTTCAAGACTTTTATAATACTCAAATACTTCCATATTCAAACTTCAGCTATAAAACGTAAATATCCCACACTGATTGTTCACATTTTCCTTGTTTCAGCACCCACTGATTCAATATCGAGATATATTCATATTCAAACACTTTGCGTCCACAAGCGAAACGTTCTGAGGTTTCTACAGCATGGAACATACCATGTTGTAGTGAGGGGAGGGTCGCGCTTTTGTCAGTCACCTAAAGGTGGGGGGTCAGGAGTTTTTTTATTAAAACGCAAGGGAGGGCCAACACGTTTTTGGAAAAAAAATACCAAAATTCCCCAGCCCTCCCCCCCCCCCCCCCCAATAAAAAACGTACCTTCCCTAAATTGCCAAAAAAAATTAAGCATCGGTTAGAGATATTGAGAATTTTTTAAAGCCATAAACTCTGGCTTGTCGCACAGAAGCGTAAATTTTTACTAACTCGGCTTTTTATTCAACGCACGCCAGTGGGGTAATCGTTACGTGTCCAGACTCAGTCTCTGCAGGCGGAAAACCATTGTGTATAGAAGACTAGAAACAAACAGACACCGTTCAACGTCCATGACGGATCTTTGTGTTGATTTCTATAGTATCTGAGGAAGACCTAAACCAATAATCCATATAATTTAAGCACTTATTGAAAGCAAATTTGCCGCAGTCAGATGTTATATCCTAGACGCTAAGGTGTTTTGTTGTCGCCTCAAAAAACATTCTGTATTTCTTCCTCATTTCATGTAGGCAATATAGGCTTCAGCGGGCTTCAGCGCAACAAGAAATGATCCTTCCCCATCCAAAAATAATGTTTCTCCAAAAAAAGCCTTCGTACATGGAAATTAAAAAAGGCATTGTCAAGGTCATGAAGGGGAAAGGAAGGTTCAATGTCTCTTCCCGTGAACATTGCCACAGTATTCCAAAGGCGTTTGTAAGGATTGTAGAACAATCACTGATGTCTGGCCATAACATTTGAGTTTCCCTAATGTGTGATACCCTTCCTCATTGTGTCCATCCAAGTCTCCCAGTCTGATCTGTGAAACAGGCAGAGTTGACTTGACTGTCAGTAGACCGCTGTCCTCGCTCCAACCTTGACTGGGTGAACAGTTACACTTTCTAGATCTACCACTGGAACATGAGTTGGTTACTCCGCATGCTCACGTACCATTATGTCCAGTTGCTCCACCCCAGTAGTCCATCCGTGTTCCATCACGTGACATCCACCAAGCATAACCACGCTCAACAAACGCTACGTCAGGCCTACATTCAAACTTAATAAACTGCTCACAGGTTTGAGACACTCCAGTGAGCGCTGCTAGTTGAGCAGTATTGACTCCGGCGTAAGTCACATCTTTACGGTAACATCCGGCACCATAACATCCAGGAATGTTACCAACATGGGTCCCATTCTCACTGTTGTTACTGATGACCGCCACACCAACCCCAACCTTGTCACGCATGTCACAATACACACTGAATGGAGTCACGCCGCCTTTGCCGTCAGGGTCAATCATGTAATTACCAGAAGGGCTTCCGCTGCGGCCTGATTTTATACTGCTGCAGGACGTGGGATTTTTAAGTACTTCAACCACAGATGTTGCCTTGATAGAACGCTGGAGGTTTTTTGCTACGCACGTATAAGGCCCAGCATCACTCGTGGAAACATTTCTTAGAAGCAAATTTCTATTTGGATAAGTTGGCCGATAATAAACAACATACTTTTGTGGGAGATTTTGGCCCGTTCTCTTCCAGATGATCTCTTTTTCACCCAGAGCTTCACAGTTCAACTTTACGTTGCCAAACTTGGAAACAACAACTTTTGCGAAAAGGCATTAGAGTAAATTTGAGCTTGTCAATCACCACCACTTGAGTGACAGCAGAATCTTGTCCAAGAAGATTCTTTGCTGAGCATGCTTACAACCCACCGTCTGCCTTTGTAACACTAATTATGGTTAGGTTCCCATCAACCATTGCGGTATTCTTTCCAGACATGTGACTTAACGCTTTATGCCATGTGATCATTGGTGTCGGCTGACCAGTAGCTTTGCATAGCAGTCTCACGTTTTGTCCTTCTTCAACTGTGATGGATGAGGGCTTTTGGGTGACTATGGCGCCCACTGTAATAAGGGGAACGTAAGCATGAAATCCTTGTGGCTTTTCGATCATGATTTGCACTGAGTAAAAAGAACCTGCAAAATGCTTTTAACATCAAAACTTAACATTGTTATAAGATGAAAAAAAATATTAACTTCATTGCGCTTGAGTAAGGATTATCCGGCTAAAATCACAATAATCCAACAAATCGTTTAATCCCAACCTGGAAACGCAAAATATTGCTCGATTCACAACAATGTCTGTTATGTGGTATTATGTTTAGACTTTTTGCGCATTTTTTACACCCAAATACCCATTCCAGTTGTACGTAATAACCACCATGCGAAATTCCATCTAACAATATGTAAGACCCAATAATATCGGCCCTACTCAAGCAAATCTCTTTTTTTCGATTTAACGTAACGAAAACATTTTATTCACCTTGTACAGTTAAAGTGGCCGATGATCTCCTTGTACCAAGGATGTTTCTTGCTTCGCACGTGTATATTCCACCATCTTGTGACGTCAAATTTGCGATCATTAGACCACCACGCGAATGTACAATTCCTTTGTTTGCAAGAAGACTAGAATTCTGTTTCAGCCACGTGACCTGAGGTTCTGGGTTCCCTTTAACCTCGCACTGAAATGAGGCTGCACCAGTTTCGTTCGCAACAAAGGACACAGGCGGTGACACGATAGAAGGGGCTGATATGGATTCACCAGGATCACCCTTGGGTCCTTGAGGGCCCTGATCGCCTTTAGGTCCTGGAGGTCCCTGATCTCCCTGAGCCCCTTTCTCTCCCCTAGGCCCCTGTGGTCCTGGCGGCCCGGGAGGACCATGTTTACCTGGAGGACCTCTGTGACCAGACCTGCCTCGTCTTCCTCTGATAAATCTCGGGCAATGCACTGTGCAGGCCTGGCTACTAAGAGCAAGTTGAACTTTTTTCTTGATGACGTCACGAATGATAGTATCAGTGGTGTTTGATTTCTTGTTTATATTTCCCAAGTGGCGTTTCTGGCGAATGCGTAATTCTGCAAAAGAACCATTTCCTGTTTTCTCTCTCTGTAATGCATTGATTCATAAAATAAACAGGCAGGGTTACACAGACACGGGCTTTTTATGTTCAGTGTGTGATACCTTGGTTGCTTGCCATTATACCAAAATTTCCGGGAATTTCAGTCGAAAGATAAATGGAACGCTTCGGTGCAGGTGTGATTTTCCGGAAAAAGTGGTCCACCCCCAGAGGTGGTCCTCTTTAACAGGTTGGTCCGGTTCGACCAAAACGTGCCGTTCCATTTTCAAAAATTCTCGTTTCCAGTCCAGTCCAGTTTCAGGGAGCAATTGAAATTTCAGTCGAAACGTAAATGGAACGTTTCGGTCCGGTTGGAAATTTTGTTTCTTTCGAACAATGTCGTTCCCTTTTCCCTTGGTTAGTTCCACTGGCCTCCAACCGGTCGGTCTAGCATAATGGCAAGCACCCCTTGTTACGCCAGGAGCACATGGTTACGCCTTAAGCTCACATAGGGACGGGCAGAAAAGAGATCGCTGTTGATGAGTTTGTAGGCAACATTTATATTGAGAAAGCCTGTCTCGGGTACCAGAACGGCCCTCTATCCCCCCGAGATAACTTTATGAAACGTTTATCCGAGAAAACGTTCGCGGGCTGGCATTATCATAACATCCATAGCCTCAGTAAGCCTTAACCCTAAAGTTTTCTTCTGTTAATTTGAGCACTGGGTCGTCTGTTTATTGATCATGAAATTTCACTGCTTTGACGCACATTTTCCTGTTTCTAAATAAACTGAAAAACTGGACGGTAGACAAGAAGTTGTCCCCTCTGGGAGAGCCAAAGTGTTTATATGAGACAAAATTGTCTCTCCTGTCCGGTTACTCTACCTGCCAAGTGAGACAATGAATACCTCGGCGTTGTGTCGCCTCCCCCAAGAAGAGTTCGCCTTCCACGTCAGGAACTGTTTGTTGGCTGATTTTTCAACGCAAATTGGCTTGCCCAGGGTAATAACTCGGGGGAAGGTTGTTTCACCTACCCGGTACGACTTTCCTCAATGCTAAAACGGGGCTTTGTTGTCTATGTTTTAAAAGAGGGCAAATGTTGTCCAAATAAAGAAGGACAATTGAACTTCTTATTAACTCTTTGTGTTGAGTCAACTCACAGCCGACCATTTTTTAATTAACTGTTTCAGCGTTATTTGGCGCGAAAAGCCTCTCCTTAAGTCAGTTCCGCAGGGGTGAGGGAGCGACAAAAAGTCCCTTCAGCAGGTTTTCCTAAACGTAAAATTCCCCTTATATCGACCTCAAATAAGTAGGATATCGAGCTCTAGAGACATGACGCTCTCACGGTCATCGAGTCCCAGAGGGGAATACTTAATAAAGTCTTATGCGAGGAGGCCTTGGTTCAAAGCCTTACCCTTGAATATATTCATTTTTACCAAAATGGTACCCCTTCCATATACCTAAAGCAAAATTGCACCCTTCTCTTGTACCTCTAGGATAAGCCAAAACAATAGAATTTCCTATAATCGCCACATTTTTCCTGGTCTTTTAGTCGTTCTGGTTCAGTTGCTCAAAGGGCGCAAGCTTTTATGTGTTTCGTGGTGTCATTTCTGCCAAAATTTTGCACCCTTTGATATAATTTGCTTTAGCCACCATTTCTTTGCAGCCAATTTTGTGACCCTTTCCCATATTAACATGGCTTAATGCGACACTGTCATCAATTTTTAGGCCTGAAAACTTTGAAAATTAACCTTAGAGACATATTCTAATCAGAGGAAACCCAAAAACACTGGTTGAGTTTTACTTATAGCTACTCTACCAGTTCTTATTAGGTCTTTTTGGCTGCGGATCGCTAGAATGGAAATGGACTGCAACTTGCAAACATCAGGCTGATGTTTTCAAGTTTTTCCTTTGTTTCTTGGAAAAATCGCTAGGAACTGACTATGGGTTGTTCTTTCTTTGAGAAAGTCAATTGATTTCCTTCTCTTGATCTGACATTCTAGGAGCATTCTGCGGTATGAGAAGACTTTCATTTACATTTCAGCACATTGAAAACGTAAAAATCCCAGTGACAGTGTCCCTTTTGGAGACACTCCTTTTGGCCCGGAACCACTATAGGGAGTATCCCCCACCCCCCGGGGCCATCGAGTCGATAACAAAACCATGGCCTTGATCGAAGTATTGAGTTTAGTTCACACAATCTTGCAACTGAGCCATCCTACCGCTGACTCACCTTCACTCGATTCACTGTGTAACATCTTTGACATAGAATCTAGCGCTTCGTCATGTAAAGGCTTCTGTAGCTCCATATTTTCTTCTTTTTGTTGATTCAGTGCTCGAAGCATTTGTCGATGAGCGTGAAGTTCGATCTCGACATGAATCAGTGACACGAAGCAAACAGCAATGGACAGAAATATCGACGAAAATACCACAGTGTTGTGAGGGGGGCGAGTTTTGGATATCTCCATATTAAATCCCCGCTTCAGATTATAAAAACAAGCGAATAATAAACATAAAAATGTCTTAGCTTGGTTGCGATGTGCGGACGTGTCTTGCTAGACGACTTCAAGTTCCGTCTGACCTTCTATCCGTATTTTACTGGCTGTTTTCCAAAATTGCATACCAGAAGGGCTTCTATGTCTTTGAATCACGTGTCGTGTTATCCAACTTGACGTGCCCTCGGACCTACTTTCCTGACCCGATTTTGTATTGATTTTGAATGACAGTGAAAGTGATGGCTTAGGGGATGACGACTTCATTAATGAGCCAGCAATTGCGCAGCAATAATGGAGCAAAACTGTGGAACTCGCTTCCGGTCCACTTCATGAATCTGAAACCCTTCCTATCTTTAATAATAGAATTAAGGCACACACATTTTCCTGATTTTAGAAAACTGTTAAGAATATAATTAGTAGATAATATAAGTAACTAGATATTTAAGTTCTCATTTTAAGGAATTTTAAGTAGCTTTAATCTTTTTTTTTTTTGTAGCCACACGCCCCTTGTTGAAATCAGCTTTTAGTATTATGTTAGTTGACGAGGCAAGCGTGTTTGAATAAAGTTTTACCGACCTACCTACCCTTACCTACCTTGCAACTGGTCTCATGTGACACCTAAGAATTATGGCGGAGGGGGCGTCGAAATTAAATTATCGAGTAAAAGAGAGGGGGCCACTTGCCATTTTCAGGCCTGGGAAGAGGAACCTTGCAGACATTTTTAGCTTTAATATATTTTGCATTATTTCTATATTCTATTAATATATTTTATTTGCTAATTGAAATACTTATACTTGCAAGTGTCGTCAGTCCCCAGTGTAACCTGAACTTCAATTCCAACCACATTTCAAAGGACAAAATTGACTTCAGAGCCTGCTGCGATGTTTTTCAGAGGGAATGTTTTAAGCTATATGTCGCGCACTGAAACCAAAGTTCCCTGTCATAATTAATTCTCTAAGAAACAGCTTCTTCCTTACGAAAAGGAGGAGGGTCGTAGTTTTCCTCAGGCACGCAGTTCGTCAGTAAGCTAAGTTATTATTTTATGACCATTATCAAGTGTTAGCCCTATTCAGATCGGCCTGGTGGGGGAGCGGATTCTTCCCGCATGGACGTTTGTTACGATGCAAATATTGCCTTGATTATATTTTAGCTTAATTTTATTCACGACAGAACCAATGATGACATATGATACTCTTATTTTCTTTCATTGAGGCTTGGTCGCTCGGGAAGCACTCCAATCTGCTTGCACCTGCTCTCTTAGAGTCACCCTCGAGAACTAGCGCCATAGAATGAGTCCAAAAACCATCTATTGTTTTAAGCTTGGCTGAACTTTTCACCGCTCCCCAAACTGCCTCTATTCCTAGCTAATTACTATTCTTTCTGTTAACCAATAAGGCTCGCTAACGCGTCCTTAATTGTTACTTAAAATTGCTAAGCTACAAGTCCGCGTTTCCTATTGGTTCGGCCGGTGTGAATTAGCACGTGCAGTTTTTTGCTGTTTTCCCAAATTTAACTTTGATGTAATTAGCTTATATAACTTCCTGTAAACAAGCTGATAGAAAGAGAAATATGGAAATATTAATATATATTATTATCTAGACCAATATGGGGAATTAGACCATTGCATTGAGTGTAGCCTTGAGCGTGATTAACGTCCTGCTGTGACTATCGAAAGATCCCTAGGTACAGGAGTACCTCCCGTGTAAGTGAGTCAGCTCTGAGCAATCCTGTTCCAGTACAATTTGGTGTCTTTTCCTTAAATATATCTGGAAACAATTTGGTATAGCAAGCCTTTGTACACATCGAGTTTGACGTTAGCATGGCAACCGTTTTTGACAAGCGGTTTTTTCAGAATTTTGAAATTACATATTTTTGCAAAAAAAATTCAACTTTTTTGAAGTAAATTTTTACATTTTTAGATCATTTTAGTTTATTGATTTTGATCACTTCTTGATCAGTTTTGACGCTTTTTGAAGGTTTTGGAAAAATCAAGATATCATAGATGGTGCCCAACCAAGATGGGCGCCGTTTGAAAACATGACTGGATTCTGACGTCATATGAAGTCCTCACTGATGTTGCGGACCTCAAAGGAAACGTTTATGGACGTACTATCTTTCATCTAAGTTTCGTTGCCATAGCTTGAATGTTTTCCGCTCCGCCCCTTCCCCCCCCCCCCCCCCCCCCCGCTGTCCCAGAACACAGACCCCGGTCAGAATAGGGTTAAGATTGTCCTAAATCGTTTTTCTGCAACAAAATAGGTATGCAAACAGGTTAGTGAGGTAAGCTTCTTCTTGGTCTGGCAAGTGAACTAATCAAAAGCGCCCATCGGCATCCTTGGAAATTGTGACAGGCTGAAAATCTGCGTTTAAGAAAAACTAGTTTCTACGTCTTGTAACCAGATTACTATCAGTACAAGCCATTCCGCTTCCGAGATAGCGTAGAGAGTTACCGTTTTTTAAAGTCTAAAAACTAGGCAATTTGATAAGTCACTTTCGATCTCTGCAGATCTGAAATTACAGTTTGTAATGTTAGTATCACGGGGGCTGTTCTTCCAAAAACGCGTCATGATCACTTACTTGATTTGATTACTAGCTTGACCCTCTCATTGTTCAAACAATCCTCCTTTTCTTGCTCTAGATTGATTTTCTTACCCCATTGTCCGTCTTCTCGGTTTATTTCTCTTTCTTTGCCTCCTCCTCCTCCCCCTCGTCGTCGTTCTACATCTACCCCTCCTTCTCTTTCTTCTCCTCCATCTCATCACCCCTCTCCTCTTTTCTCCTTTTTCTTATATTCTCCATTCCTCCTTTACCTGATACTACTCCCTATCTTCTTTTCTCTATCTTCCTCTTTCTTCTTCTTCTCCCTCGTCTCCTATTATCCCCGTCTTCATCCTCTCCCTCTTTCCTCTACTTCGGTGACGTCATGAAATTTCGCGCCAAGTCCACCCAAGTGGAATCACAGGTAACCCAAGCTCACTATGAGAGGAGCGCATATATTAACCTGTTTTTTTGGGATATATTACGATTCGGCAAAATATAAGAGTTTGTATGAAAAATGCAATTAATACGCTTTAATTGCTATAAATGCGGAATTATTCCTAATATAAATGGTTCACCTTGTTTCTGTGTTGTATCAATTGCTATTTAATGGCCTTTTATGGTGATTTGAAGCGTTTTGAGCGAGAATAAGCGTCCTTGATGTTGCACCTAACACTTTTAAGCGAAAGGTAACACACTGTCAGCCGTCACGTGATCGATTTAAAGTTATTTGTGTTCGCACCTCTCTCCAAAATTCTTCAACACACCAATAGCTTTATATCGTACCAAAAGAGACATATTAAAAAAGTCCAACATTCGCGTCCTTTCCCTCATCAAAAACGCAATTTCAAATCTCTCCACCATATCGAACCATCCGTGTGATGAACTGTTCGCGAATGCAAATTTCTGATCTCTTTTCATTGGACTGACTTGCACAATAGGCGCTCAGGACAAAAATATCCCGTGTATGGGAGGTGTATTTGACAAATTGCATGCAACTTTAAATCTTTAACTTTAAATCGGTCACGTGACGGCAGACAGTGTGCTACCTTGTTAGGAGTAATCAAGGACGCTTATTCTCGCTCAAAACGCTTCAAATCACCCTAACAGGCCATTAAATAGCAATTAACACAACACAGAAACAAGGTGAACCATTTATATTATGAATTATTTCGCATTTATAGCAATTAAAGGGTATTAGTTGCTTTTTTCATACAAACTCTTAGATTTTGCCGAATCATAATCACAGGCAGCCCAAGCTAACGTTGAGAACTGCGCATAAATTAGACTGTTTAATCCACGCTATGCATAATAATGACATCGGCACGCTATGCATAATAATGACATCGGCAACATTTAAGAGTTTGTATGGAAATGATACAAAACGTCTCAAATTGCCACAAATCAGAAAGAAGTCGAAATAAAAATGATTTGCCTCATTTCATTGTTGTATTGGTCATTATTTGAGGGCTTCCTGGACTGGTTTGAAGCTTTTTGGGCGAGAAATTAAGGTTTTTCTTTTTTTATGTTTGCTGAATCTTTAGAATTAATTAAAGTAATTAATTATAAACGTTCACTAAACATGAAAAATATAAACCTCAATTTCTCACCCAAAAAGCTTCAAGCCAGCCCAGGAAGCCCTCAAATAATGACCAATACAACAATGAAATGAGGCAAATCTTTTTTATTCCGACTTCTTTCTGATTTGTGGTAATTTGAGACGTTTTGTATCATTTCCATACAAACTCTTAAATGTTGCCGATGTCATTATTATGCATAGCGTGGAAAAAACAGTCTAATTTATGCGCAGTTCTCAACGTTAACTTGGGCTGCCTGTGCTGGCAGTAGTCCATTTTCAATATTGAAGGCTCTTTCATAGCCTGCGTTGCAGCCGGCCCGCGCGTTGTCGAAACTCGAAACCGTCGATATATATAGTCAGGCGGTGTAGAGTGTCTGCGACGTAGGCTAGCTCTCTCACAACTTCGTGAACTTCAGACTTCTGCAATTTCACTTTAAACAGATCGAAAACACACAAGTTGCTGCCTGCACATTTCATATTGATATCTACCATGGCGTCGAAGGGAGGTGCTTACTGCAGCAGAAGAACTTTCGTTATTTGCTTTGCTGTCTCTGGAGTCATTCTTCTTGTCCTTGGCCTGGTGTCGAGATTTGTGTTTTCTTATCTCATCAAGGATAAAGTTGACGGGGTAAGTAACCTCAACAAACTAAGATCACTTTGAAATACTATGATCTACATTACAGCCGCGTATGCTGTTTATAAGCTTTAACGCCAGAAAATACATTAAAACACATGCATGTAGCTGCCTCCTAATGATATCGGTCGATATCATGTTATCAGGTTGTTAAGACGGCCCTGTAGGGCACCGTCTTTTAGTTCTTTTCGTCTTTAATTCTTTTTTCTCTTGATCTGTTTAATGTTCCGTAGAAAAATTTAGTGAAAGCTCTTTCCTTTCCTTATTACACGAATCTGTAAATTAACGTAAGCTTACATTGTCGTAATTTCATACATCGCCTGAGTTGTTTTTATCAGTTATATTGTATTAGTGAATGATCTTGGGCAAATAAATAAATATCTAAAAGTTTCGTCGTAGTATATGGTATGTTGTTCAAGGTCACGATGATTGGTTGGTTGCTTAATGATAGCCTATGGGGGGTGGGGACAGGGGTGGGGCTGAAGGAGGGCTTATGTCTTGACCCTGGTTTTCTTGGGGGCATGGCTAGCTCCGTAAAAACTAAAATCTTGCAGTAAGACGTTTTTTAAACTTAAGAAAGATGGCACTGTGAATCTTAATTTAAGATGTGTTACCTCTTGTTTAGAGGCAAAACTGTCTTAAAAGTTCAACGTCTCTTCTTAAAAATTAAGCCCTGGGCATACATACCCAGGGCGAGCATTTGACCGTGCATCGTGCCCGGGGAGGGGGGAATTTGAATGTTGTGTTGGAAGGGTGGGGAATTTGAACCAGATTATTTTGTCTCTTGTTCTGACGTAATACGCCTGTGAGTTTTCCGGTTTTTGCTGGGTGTGATGGATTTACAAGGTAGAATTTCGCCTTTGTTAGTGGATAACTCTTTCAAAAGGGTCTTTAAAAGAAGTTTAAGGGTGTCATTACGACATATCTCTTTCTGAAAGGCGTGTAAAGTGTTTGATTGAAGACAAAATGTGAGGAGAGGTAGTTCAGTACTAATTGGTGGGGCATTTGAACGGTGCTTTTGCCCCAAGGGGAGGGAATTTGAACGAGCCAATCTTCAAAAGTTCAAATATATACAACACCAAACCAAAAACATTTTATTACACCATTACATTATCCCAGATACATGGACATAAAGGCCCTGTTCACATAAGTGATTTCATCCCGGGATGAGTTTCACCCCGGGATGACCTTCTTCTCATCCCGGGATGATTTCATCTTGGTGCTGAAGACCGGGATGAAATCATCCCGGCAAGAACACTTTTCCGCTCCAAATCATGTAAACACTTACAGGTAAATGATCAGACACCGAGATGAAAGTCATCCCGGGATGAGATGAAGGCCATCTCGTGGTGAAACTCACCCCGGGAAGAAATCACTCTTGTAAACAGGGCCAAAGATAAGAAAGAAAGCTCATCGAGCTGTATTTGTCTGTTTGCCGGTAATCCAAGTGTAACAGATCGATGTAATGTTCTTGAACATCTTATAGTCCCATACAGCAAACATTGACAAGTGAAAAATCTGTGTCATTTATGGTTGAATATATTTCTGTCGCCATGAGCTGTTCACTTCTCATAACAGATACATGTACTACACTGCCTACTGTTAAATATCTGTACTAGTTGTACTACTGTATTTCTGTACTTGTCCCAAATTATTAGATCATCAATTCAGAACCTTCTCCTTGCATGGAGGTCAAATCGGGCCTAAAACAAGCTCTTTTCATGCTGCTCTGTCTCGTGCAAACCTCTGGCTACAATCTCAACCTTGAAGATTCTCCTTACACGCTTTGTAGGGAAGAGTACAGCTTGTTTACCTCGCCTTAAATTAGTCATCTTATAGAGCACATAAATTTACATGTAGCATTTCACCAGATTTCAGTCTGGGAAAATTACATGTAGCTGAGTTGTGAAGGAGAGAAACATGTTCATAATATTTGAAAAAGTTCTAAAAATTATTACATACAGTTTACATGTACCCATCCACACCATCTTGAACATGTACATATACAGTGTACATGTATTATGTCACAATTTATATATATTTGTGCTTATGATTATCATTTGTTAAATGCTTAGTTTATTCTATTTTTGACTGCAGGCCTAATCTTTCTTTCCCTTTTTTTCAGAATGTGGAGTTAAAACCAGGCAGTTTAGTTTATGATGAATGGACTAGAGCATCCAGTCCTATTTACATGAAGTACTTTGTATTTAACTTGACAAATCCAGATGAAGTAATGGAAGGAGCAACTCCGAATGTGACACAGATAGGACCTTATTCATATAGGTACAGTGGTCATAAAAGGAGAAAACAAACTATAAAGAATTGGGAGATCTCTTGTTAGTGAAGTGCATGAACCTTATACATTTGTATGATATTGCTGTGTGATTCCAAAAAGCTTGAACAGGTTAGTTAGACTTTGACATTTTTGTTGTCCATCATCCTTGAAATCAGGTGGCAGATTGTCACTTCACACCCATTTTAAGTCATTGTACATGTATCCTTTGTACATGTCCTTACCTCTCTACTGAGTGACTTGAAAGTATATAACACAACAACATTAAAAAGTATTAAAATTAATTCTAATCACTCATTTTTGTAAATTAATTTTTGCAGAGAAACTAGAACAAATGAGGTTCTAAATTGGACCAGCGATAAAAGCATTGTAACTTTTATGCCAAACAGAACATACATTTTTGATCCAGAGACGTCTTGTGCTGGCTGTAATGACACAAATGACTCTTTTGTTTCCGTCAACATCCCACTATTGGTAAGGAAAGAGAAAAGTTTGTCATGATATATATGTAGATAACAAGTGCATTTAGTTTATTAAACTAGCACTGTCTGCTGTACATAAAAATTTTACATTTCAGAGGTCTTCTTCATTATTTTATTTGACACATTATTTTGGAGTTTCCTCTCAATGGTACACTGTAAGGTGATGACAAGTCTTTGTGCCTTTTTCCACACAGCCCTGTTATTCGAGACTGAGTTTTACATTGTCACTTAAAAATTTATGGAGACAAGTTAACTGTCTAATTCTCTAAGTAGTAGACTACTGAATGTTTAATTTGCATTATCATACATCTCTTATAGAGAGGCATCAGTGTTACAGTAAGAATGTAGAGACATGTTCAAAAAGAGAGGTTGAACTGAGCATGTACATGTATTTACAAAAAGGTTAGCGGGTTTTTCAAGGACTCACATGTAGCATGCATGATGAATGTCTATTACATGTAGCAAAGACAATGGTGATTGACTGCCAATCACATGTTGTGTACCTGTAGCTGTATTTTCAATAGTCCAAGGTGAATCAAATGACAACTTGCATTGATGTAATAGTCAGTATACGTCACAAGCATGGAACAAAGAAAAACTCTTGAGTCCCTGCTAATGACTTCTAATTATCATTAGGCGCAGACGCTATTTGACTCCTTGTCTTTCTTAATTTTCGCAGACTGTGGCTTTGTGGTTAAAAAATACCAACTACAAAAAGAACCATCCCATATGCTGGTATGGACTACAAACTGAAGCTAGCAAGAAATTTAAAGTCAAATTGTTTCAGCTAAAGACAGTGCATGAAATTCTCTGGGGATATAATGACAAATTCCTTGAGTGGTTAAAACATCCTCTATTCGGGTGCCCTGGCAAAGAGGGATTGTCGTCCTTTGTTCAGTTGCAGGTTTGTAATATTACATGACTGTATGATCTTGCCTCAGAAGAATTCTCAGGCAAAGAGGAGGCAGTGTGGCTGAGTGGTTAGGGCGCCGGACTTGAAATCCGGAGGTCCTGGGTTCAAGTCCTGCTCTAAGTGCTAGCTGGAGTTTTTCTCAGTAGTCCCAAGTTCAACTCCTTGCTACGCTTCACTTTGTAAATAGCCAACCGGTCTGCTTCTCACTAGTTGGGGTACTTAATGTATTAACAGTATTTCTTTCATTGTCCCTGAAAAGCTCCTCATGGGGAGTGATCAATTAATATATTATTATTAATATTATTATTATTGTTATTATTATTATTATCATTAATTCTTTATAGTATTGTTAGAAACTGCTCTTTTTAATAGAAACATTAATTATTGTTTGGGTACAAAGGGCTAAAAACTGTCTTGTGTCCACACGTGATGGTGGATGCAATAAAAGCAACTGCCCACCTTGCTGGTCATATGCAGAAGAAAATGATGTTTTTTTATATGTCATGAATGAACGAATGAATGAATGAATGAATGAGTTCAATTTTTCCCTTTTTTAAGTTATGCCATGAGAGATACATATAAAAATGAGGAGATCTGTTTTGCCGTGGCATTTGTCCAAATTTTGGTCACATTTCATGATTACCAAGGTGTTCAATTTGTTTGAAGTAATTATTTGTTTCAACGCTGATTGATGACCTGAAATATATACATGTATACAGTGTATGCAGGCTATTTATTAAGAGCAATTTTCCTTCATGAAGGCGCACATGGGAGGCTTTTACTTTTGTTTACATCTACTCCTTTTTTTAATCCTTTGAGGTCCTGATCATTATTTAACCAGTCCAGTCTTTTTAGAGTGGAGCAATTTTGGAATTAAGCTGAGGTTTTTTCTTTCACATGTCATGGCTTAACCTTGTTACCTTCAGTTAGTAATATAATGCACTGTACTGGAAGTCTTGATGTGTGGTACCATGTAGTAATGATTAAATCGTTATTTAACGAAGTATTATTTTAGCATTATTAGAGGATATTTAAATGTAGTTTGTTCTTTTCAGTATAATAACTCCTATTATGGCATCAGTGCTGTTAATACTGGGCAGGTGGATATTAGCAAATTGGACCAATTTACCATGTGGAGAGGAGAACAGTGAGTAATCAGACCAAAATTGTTGCAGTAGGGTGGTATTCAATTGAGTGTTGAAAATACATGTGATTTACATTATTTTGCTTTGGTTTTACTTTACCAGTACACTAATAGTATTTGATGCAAAAAGCCTGCGCCATTTTCTTAACCAGTCAGAAATGAGAAACAAAAACCAGTGTGGCTTGCACGCAGATGTTTTCCTGTGCTTGATGCGGGTTACATGGATTTTGTTTGAGTTCTCGTTTGTTCACTGTGTTGTTTGCACCAGTTGTGATTGTTCGTTGACATAGTTTGGTTTTGGTTTTGGCTCAAATACATGCAGAAGCCTTCATTTGTGTCAGTGCACCTACAGGGATCCATATAAGCAGTCGCCAGGTTGTCTGAGACAACTATAAAGTTCTATGGATGAGTACCAAAAATCACAAACTCATCCGGCAGATGAGTAAGTTTTAAGGAGCAAAATTTTTTACTTCAATTTCTTACCAGTTAATGTACCTGTGTTTTGAATGATGCCCACCATTTATTCAGTTATTCCGTGCTGTAAACTTCGCTGGTTTTGTTGCGCGTACAACATTTTATGTGGTACTCCCAGAAGTGAAATGTTTGCAGTCTCAATTTTTTGTTCTCGACGGCTGAAGTACTGCAGCAGACTGTGCAAACATGGAGACTCTTGCTCTTTGGCCACACGTGAGTTGTGCCACTACATTGGTGATGCCGTAGAGGTCATGGTGGATGATTAAGAGGAGGAGGAGGAAGAAAGTGATGCAGGTGGAGACTTGGATGCATTGACAAGGGAGAGGATTTAGATGAGAATGACAGTGGTGTTGAGGATACAAGTGACATGGACAGCAATGTTAAAGAATGCCAAATTGAAAGTTTGATCACGAAGTACTTGTAATTTTTAAAAGTAAACGGGGCAAATCAATTGTTAAACAGTGAACGTTTGACATGCAAAGTAGGTCTATCTTTTAAATCTGTGTAGTTGAATTTGTAAAATGAAAGTTTTTCTCGGGAGCCTTACTGTGGTGCTGCTGCAGTAACATGGTGAAAATAAAATGCAACCTTTCCACTTGTTGTTAACCGCATTCTAATTATTCTGCAATTTGTAATAGGCAAGCAAAAATTTTGTCAGGGCAAGTATCTTTTCTGACATTAACTTGCCCGGCTGACGTGTTTGAAAAAAAGCTAATATGGATTTTTTTTTGATAAAAAGCTAAGATGTTATTTACACCTCCCCCATCCCCCTGGAGATGGATGAATGGTGCCTTTCCAGGTTTAGCTCCTAAAGAGCCCCACCCTGATGTGATAGCATTCTGTACATGTATGTACACTGTAGTTCGTCATGCTAAAAAGTCAACCTGGGTTTGAAATGGTTGGCACAACATTTTCAAAACAAGGCATTAAATGAATAATGGGGCTCAGAAAAACACCAAAGAGTCAATCACCACACTGAAGTTAGAAAATTGAAAAATAATTGCATTTTTTACGGGAAATAATGTGCAGTGTACATGGCTCATGGGCAAGTGGGGCCCACTGACAATTATTTCTTTTTTTAATATTGGGAAATTCATTAAGCATCTAATTGTATTAGATTTCCTTGAGATTGAAGCAAAAATTAAAGTAATTGCATCACTGTTGAATTTTCAAAGATCACTTTAGAGTCAGGGTTCTTTTGGGGTGAATTGGGGATCATTTCAACTTTGAGGAAAATTTAAGGGTGGGGTTCACGTTCAGGGACTTTGAACATGTACATGTACATGTAGATGGGTAGGCTTGTTAGATTACCACATTTTTTAAAATATCTAGTAAGCCGTTGTGAATGAATGTGTACTTTAACTCCTTTATTAATAGAAACAGTTAATTTTATGCCACAACTGTAATTGTAAGGTCAAGTTAACAGATCATGTAAAATTTGTATCACTTGCATGTAGTACAAGTCTGTTAATTTTACATTCAATAATTTATTTTTATTCACATTTACTTAAGCATGGATTTTTGTTTTTGTTTACACAGGCATTTAACTTGGTGGAGTGATAAATATGCAAACATGATTAATGGCACAGGTATGTACAGTGAAAATGCAGAAAAAGTATTATTTCATTTCCAAGTCACCAAATTTCATGTTTGAGAGGGCAATGAGGGTCTCTGAGAGACAAACAAGTCATGCTGTTTCTAATGATTTATCCATTCTCTGGTCAGGTTACAATTAGTTTTTCCACCCTCTCAAAATGCCAACACTGTAAGAGTCTATAAGCTTTCCCTAGAAAAACATTTTTACATTACAGATGTTAAGCAGTGGTAGAGTTATAGAATAGTTATCTGGTTTGATCTGTTGGTTCTTCTTTGTTTGCAGATGGCACTCAGTTTGCACCAGGAGTTTCAAAAGATGTTACATTATATGGGTTTTCCCCTGAAATTTGTAGGTATGTTTCGGCTGAACATTGCTTCAGAAATAATACTCATAGACAGTATGACTCATACACACTGTATAACTCATACACAGTGTATGAGTACACTGTACTATACTTGCCAACGTTTTGTGATTCATAGGCGTGACATTTTTATCCTGAGAGTATCAAGATTTTTCGTAGGGGACCGATAATATCCGAAGATGTCCGACAACTTCCGAAGACGTCTGAAGATTTCCAAAGACGTTCCGAAGACGTTCCGATTTTTGACCATGTCTCCATGGCTTGCCGACTAAAATCCGAGATTTCGCGAAAGTACGATCATTATTTTCTCGCATTAGTTCGAGTTTATTTAAATACTTTATAATCTTTTTTCAAAATGAATCGGTTAAGGCTGTAAAGGCTCTAACTTTTCCACCAGGCGTGAGAAATGGGAACGCAGGCGTGAGTAGGCGTGAGATCGCGGTTTTCGATCCGCAGGCGTGACAATCACGCCTTAGGCGTGACACTTGGCAGGTATACTGTACTCATACACTGTGTATGAGTACACTGTACTCATACAGTGTACTCATACAGTGTAAATTGTACAGTGCATGCAGTGCATACCAAATCCACCTGCTGTGTGGCATGCACAATGGGGGAGTTGGAGTCGAAGCATGAGGTGTGATCGTCGGTAATGTAATGCTAGCTCCCATCAGTTTTCCACATTTGAACTGTTCGCTGTTTCCTCGTGTCCTTCACTAGAATTCAGTTTCCAAGGCTCCAGTCATAATTATTTATTTTCCAAAACACTACCTAAAGAGGGTACATGTAAGTTTCAAAATGAGATTTGTCATTATATGTGTGGACAGCAAAAACTGACAAGATTCAAGAATTAAACTTTTAAAATTTATTTTTCTGTACAAGCTTCTTCAAAAAAGCTGAGATTTTTCAAATGCCATAACAACATGAGATGGAAGTTGGAGACGAGAGACAAGTGACCACATGTAGGATTATTTTCTTTAGTTGTTTTAAGCTGTTCATGTGTGAGCAGAAAAGCAAATGAAAACATTGGTGCGACAACAGAAAATTTCTGAAAATGTGTTCACTTAAAGGCACCTTTTTAACATCTTCGTTTTCAAATAAGATTGATAAAAAAACATGCAAGTGGACAAATTAATTCTTGACTGCCTACGGCAGCCAAAGCCTCTTTGAGACCGAATTAGTCAATGAAAGCAACTGTTTAAATGTTTGAATTTCCCACAGGTCTGTTTTTTTCAACTATGAATCCAGTGTGACCCTCAAGGGCATTGAACTGTATCGCTTCACAGCTCCAGATAAACTCTACTTAAGTGGCGATGTGTACCCACCCAACAAAGGGTTCTGTGTTCTTCCCAAGTGTTTACCAACTGGTTTGCTCAATGTTAGTCTCTGCCAGCCACAGAGTAAGTAAAAACATCCATAGGCCTCTCCCTGTAAGACTAACTTCTTCACCTTTTATTGTTGTTATATACTTAAACATGGCCTCCTATTTTAAGTGGCCACCCTCTCTTAACTGGCCAGTTTTCAGAGTCCTGGAAATATTTTTATTACAGTACTGTAAACAAAACCTCTAGTAAATGGCTTCCTCTCGAACTGTTAAGTGACTGTAGACGCCATCTTGACATCCCGATGAGTGATGTCCTATTGTTTTAAACCTCTAATATGCTAACCTACTATTAAATGGCCAGGAATAATGAAGTTTACCCAGCTGAAACCAAACGAAAAGTAAGGAGCCTAAAACAAAAGCTTAAGTGAGGACTAAACAGTAAATGAATATGCATTACAGTGGTTTACTCTGACACGCTCCCTTCAAGGAATTTTTCCCAGCGGCCAACTGTGTTTTTGGTGGATTTCAATCATCTGTTTCTATGACAATTCAAGATCGGTTGCTGAATGAAAAACAATTAGGCAGTAAATTTAGCGCGGAGTGAAATAATGAAAAAATGTTGCAGAAAGTTTAATTTTAACCATGCTTTGACGATTTTGTGTATTTCTTAACCGACAGCAAAATATGGCAGACTCTGAATTAATACTTGAAAAGTACTTATCCTAGTCGTAATCGTTTGGTCGAGCCATGGTTTGTATTTTGGCTCGACTGCGTCTCGCCAAAATACCCATGGCGAGACCAAACGAGCCTGATATGCTGCCGAAGCGTACCAAAAACAGGTGCGATTAGGTATTTACCGTACCCAAATTCGTCCTAAAACCCGGCATTATTTTTTCAGTTCCCGTGATCAGTCAGGCGTTGTACAAATTTTGTAGAGCGACACGTATTTACACTTTTCTGGTCGTCAGCACTCTTCTGTAACTCCTCATCTGTCTCATTTTTTTCATTCTTTTAATTGGCGTTTCATTTTCGGAATCTTGGAAGTCCAAATTAAGAGAGAAATTTGGAAAATCCGGCTCTATTTTGAAACAAAGAAGTTTCAGCGCTGTCCGTAAACGTACACGCGAGCGCCCGCCAGTGTAGCTGCGTCCAGTTTTGGCGCGAAATTGTTAGCGTTAAACAAATGATTTTTTCGTTTAACAAATGTAATAGTTTTACTTTTCGTTGTATTTCTGTTGTAATTTTCATCTCTAAAGTCTGTAGTAAAAGGGCGAGTTTTAGAAACTGTCCATTATATCGTAGGTTACCGTACCCAAATTGTGAATTAGCCAATCAGAAGCCTTGTTTACTGTCATGATTTGGTATAATATCAGGTCAGTGACTTGATATCGTAGATTACCGTACCCAAATTGTGAATTAGCCAATCAGAAGCCTTGTTTACTGTCATGATTTTCTACGATATCAAGTCACTGACCTAATATCCTACGATATCATGGACAGTTTGTGAAACTTGCATTTTTTTGCAGACTTTAGAGGCGAAAATTACAACAGAAATACAACGAAACGTAAAACTATTATATTTGTTAAACGAGAAAGTAATTTGTTTAACGGTAAGAGAGAAAAAAAAATACAATTTCGCGCCAAAATTGGAAGCGGCTACACTGGCGGGCGTTCGAGTGAACTTTACGGACAGCGCTGAAACTTTTTTGGTTTCAAAATGGAGCCGGATTTTCCAAATTTCTTTCTTAACTTGGACTTTCAAGATTCAGAAAATGAAACTCCAAACAAAAGAATTAAATAAAATGGCAGATGAGGAGTTGGAGAAGAGTATTGACGACCAGAAAAGTGTAAATACGTGTCGCTCTACAACGCCTGACTGATCACGGTAACTAAAAAAAAAAAAAGCCGGGTTTTAGGACGAATTTGGGTACGGTAAATACCTAATCGCACCTTTTTTAGTACGCTTCGGCAGCATATCAAGCTCGTTTGGTCTCACCATGGGTATTTTGGCTCGACTACGTCTCGCCAAAATACGAACCACGGCTCGACCAAACTCGCCTGATATGCCGCCGAAGCGTACCAAAAAGGTACGATTAGGTATAAAAATCATGACAGTAAACAAGGCCTCTGATGGGCTAATTCACAATTTGGGTACGGTAACAGAACAAATCGCTCGGCAAAGGTATTATTCATTGAATCGAGCAAGGCTTCACAAATGCATTCAAAACACCTGAAAATACGCAATGCAACTTGTTTCAACGGAAGTAAACTCCGGAAGCAAATAGTATAAAATTGACCTTTATTCTATTGAAAGGAGTGCCCGGCTAAATCCACTGATTGAATTACTTCTCTGAGTTCGCGGTCGATCAACAGACGTCTGATTCTCGCCATTCAAAAATTTTCGCCGTCAGACTCACAAATAATCGCTTCTTTTTGCTTCGCAGTTGGTTTCTGAGAAGTTCAGTCAATATTACAAGTCAGAATTCACAGATTACCGATTGTTTTCTCAATGAATATTTCCACAATTGCTGTAGTTCTGTCACAAAAATTGTACGAACCGGAGGGCACACAACAGATTCGCAAAATCAGTTTATCCACGGCCCCAGACAGGATTGCGTTACAAGTGAGATTATCAGCAAGAGCCACTCAGCGCGCGAGAATTCGACAAAATTTGTCATAGAAACAGATGATTGACATCCACCAAAAACATATTTGGCAGTTGGAAAAAATTCCTTGAAGGGCGCGTGTTAGAGTAAACCGCTGTATTAATTTGTTTGCAAATACGTCAATGTCACATTTCTTGTTGCCCTGGGCCCGGTTGTTCGAAAGCCGATTAGCGCTAACCCTGGTTTAAACTTTGCCCAAGGTTTCTGATTCTTTTGTTTAAAAGCGTTACTGCTGCTAATTATAAGTGACAGTTTGAAAGCAGCCAAAGCCAAACTGTTATGTGAAAATAATTTACTGGAATCAGCATCGTTATGGATTAAAAGTGATTTTAAAAATAGAACTAATCCTGGGTTAGCTTAACCCTGCTTTGAACAACCGGGCCCTGGCCAACAAGGCAATGATTGGTACTAGAAGTTTCTGTTGGTACTGACGTTACTTTCTTTATTAATAAGCTTATTTCAATGGGCACATTCATTAAAACACTTAAACAAGAACAACAGAGGCATGTGACTTACAGTATATTGTGTAGTTTTGGGGTAAAAGATACGTAAAGGACGGGTGTCAGTAAAACGCGGGGTCGGGGTCGGGGTCGGGGTCCATTGTTCTTTTGTTTCGTTTTCGGTTTTATGTTTTGGTTAGGGCAAGACAACAGAAAACGAAACAAAAGAACAATGGACCCCGACCCCGACCCCGACCCCGCGTTTTACTGACACCCGTAAAGGACTGTCTGTGTGTTTTGGTGTTCACATAGAAAATGATTATGTCTTAATTGTACTCTGAAAAAGAGTTTTCTATAAGGCCTGATGCTAAATTCCTGCAACCATCTTTTTAGCCCCAAGGGAGGTCACTTAATAGAGGTTTCATGGTACAGTGTACGTCTTGAAATATGTGAATTGCAGAAGCTCACGAATCTATAAGCGGTGTAATTTGTTAGCTCTGAAATGGAATTAAATGCAGGCTCTTGTTCTTCTGCCGGTACCATGTCTGTATTTTGCCAGTACTGTCATGAATTGTGTTTGATCTGAACTTTTCTTGAAATTTCTTTTGATCTGGACTTTTTTTGCGGGTTCTATTTGTTGCCTCTTATATGAGCAACATATCCTACCATATGGTAGTCATTTTCTCTCATTTGTATCCGCTTCAGATTTTGCAATTTTATGTAAACTGGTCATAATGGTTTGTGCTATTGTTAATTTTCTTTGATAATTTTTTTGTCAGATCCTCCAGTAGCTCTTTCACCTCCACATTTCTACCAAGGAAACAAGTCGTTAGTAAAAGCAGTAAATGGGCTTCACCCGATGAAAAGTGCCCATGAAACTTTTGTTGATATTGAACCGGTAAGAAAAATATCACAAACTATATTTATTGCACAGGTTGTGATGTCATGTGTGACACCTGTTTCAATACATGTTTGTTCCCTGTACCTATCATATCTGAGGTGCGGTAGTGGTTTCCAGGGTGCGCAAAACAAGTAAATCAGTTTTAGATGATTTGTCCATTGGACAAGTGTTTTTCTCCTTTGTGGACTACAATAACTGAAATAATTAAAAGGGAAAGCTTCTTATCAGACAAATGAATAGGCCATTTCCAAGTTGTCTTGTGCGTCTTTTTCAAAGCGAGGCCTGGTCCGCAACCTTTCATACGAAAGTGAGTTTTATGTGGATGTGAATGAAAACTCATTTTCATATGAAAGGGATGAAAGGTTAAATGCAACAAGACTCGCCTTGAAAGAGGGTCTGAATGGGGGTACCTCAGTCTATAACACTAAATACTTAATATTTGGCCTCTGTAACATGAAACAGTTAAATTTTAGGCATTTTAACACACAACAGTAAAAAATTCACTGTAACAGTAAATTTCATCCAGAAAGAAACAAAATCGGCTCCAAAATTGTCCGAAAGCAGTCCGAAGATCACTCGAACGTTTCTGATTATTTCCGAAGATTTCCGAGGAGAATTCCGAAAATGTTTCGCCTATATACCAAGGACAAGCATTTCATTCATCACTTAAACAAGGAAAAGACGTTAGCAAACGTGACGTAATCGATAGATTCACATGTGAAAGATATATCTTTTACAGTGTAAAGACAAAATTTTTCTCAGTGAGAGAAATCCTTGTAATTCACTAATTTACATCATAACATGGGATATTATTTACTATTAAATGCTCAATAAAAATGACAGATGTTATTCCCTCCTTCCTAAATTTACATGTGTATGACGTATATGAACCACGAACTTTTCAGCGCCAGTTTCCGTTATGCCCCCGAATATGAAAACTCTTTTCAGATATATTGCAAGCTTCAATTTGTCCAATCTGGCTCGAGGGTCAACTCTTTGTAAATTTGTTGAGTTTTGAATTATTGGTATATAGAAGCTCAGTAAAAGCTTAATCAGTGTTTTTATAGAGCTTACACTTTGACATAATAATTTACCTTGCAAAATTGTTTAATTAGTCATTTTCATGCCCGGTCAAAAGCTCATGGATGTGTGCATACCTGATCGTCCTGATGTTCTTACAAATCAAGGCGAAAATGAGCACGGATGGCTCGACCAGACCAGGTGACCGTTTATATGTCAGGTGGGGTATCATCCTCCCTATCGCTCTCTGAGTCGGTGTCATATTCATCCTCTTGCACAGGTAGATCAGTCATTACACAAACAGCAACAACTGCAACTTCGCTATCGTCCACAAATGTGACTCCGGTTACGTTATGATCGTGATCTGCAACTAGTGGCATATTCTGCTCGATTTCTTCTTGATTTTCAGTCATTGAATGGTCTTGTGAATCCTCATGAAATATCACCTTCGTACAAGAAGGTTGACTGAGATATACTGCTGGCGGCAGAACTCCTACTCTGTCTTTGGTGGTTTCGCTGCGCACTGTTCTTTACCTCACAGGGCGATATCTGTCAACCAACCCCTTCATGGCTGTTTCGATCTGGGGATCTATGCTTCCAACTGAAGGAAGTTTCATCACGTTTACATCTCCCAACTCCATGCGGGATTTTGAAACCGGATAGTACGATTTCTCGTGTTTAAAGTATTTGGTGCCCCATTTTGTTTTCCTTTCCAAAGTTTCCTTCGAAATCGTGCCAAAATCTTGTGCATACAGCAGAGCTGTGAAAGTCTCGCTTTTGAAGTGGGAGACTGCATGAAGGATCTCAGCTAAAGTTGTCAGTAATAGAGTGGTTTTACTTAACCCGTGAAACAATGTCTCACAATTAGTACCTAATAGTCAAAGTTGAACAAAAGAAAACAAAGAATTTTGTGTGTAATAGTGAGTAGTAGTTTAGTATCTGTTTCACGGGTTAAGTAAAATCACTCTATATGTAGGTCAATCTCACCAAGATACTCCTCATTTATATTCTTCACGTTATCTTGTAGTAGTCTCATCCCTTTTTCGAGGAGTACCAACGAAACCTGTGTTTTCCTCGAGACAGTTCCATCAGGACCATTTGTTGCTGTCGTTTCTTTCATGTTGAAGTGCTGTGTTACTTCAGCAACTGTATTTTTAATATATTCATTCACAGATGAAACATTTGTCACAGCATCTCGAGGAGATAATTGTACTGCGTTTATCGTTATAGCACCAATTCCAAAACTGTCGTAGAGACAGCTGTGAAGGAAGGACACTGTGCCAGTAAGCTCCGAAGCTAATTTGATTGTTCCAACGGCTGTGTCCGAATTTTTTTTTTTTACGAAAAACCTTCTAAACACTAAACAGTATTTTCTCGGAAAACAGTAAACAATAAGGGTGCGTTTCTTTGGGAGAATCCAAGATTGGATTTTTGATCCGAGATCACACGGATTCGTTACTACCAAAGAAACAAAATGGATTTTTTTTGAGTGACAAGGTCGAAAAGGTCCATTAAACTTTTGTAAACATTATGGACGGGAGTAACTTCGAACAGAGCGACTAATTGCTGCTACTTGCGTTTGCAACCACTTTCAGTCGGCCAGGGTTATTGTAATTTGTATAGCGGTGAAGTTCTCCGAAAAATTCACGACTTCCTATAAATTTTGGGTACATTCTACGATAAAATAGCACTGAAAACTGACCTTTATTGCCCGCCATGTCATCCACCTGACAAAACAAATTGGCGGGAATATGGCGGACTTTCACAGGAAGACCGCTTGCCAAATGTAGTTTTTTCGGATCCGTCCCCCAAAGAAACGCGCGGATCATGAATCCTAAAAATCCGGATTTAGATTTGATCTGATGTATCCTCGGAGTGTGGATTCTTCAGATCACTAATCCCTGATTAGTCCATTTTCGGATTTAGGAAAAGAAACGCAAAATCCGTTTTTGGATACAAGAATTCGGATTTGGATTTTCCCAAAGAAACGCACCCTAAAATATTGGCCAATTTAACAGCAAACACTAAAAATTGGGGGCAAATAACACTTAACACTAAACCCCATTCAGCTTGTGGTGAAACACTTGGTCACGTTCATTCCAAATCAAGAAAAAAAACGTCTCAGGCTTCAGCAAGAACTCTGTGGCTTGAATCTGCAGGTCAGTGAAGAAGTTAACGAAAATAGAAAAGGCCGAACCAGAACAAAACAGAAATATGAGAAGTGAACCATTTTCAGAGTACAAAATACCATGACCTTTATTTGGACGAGTAGTTTTGGTTTCCTGCCCACCACATTTTTTTTCTGGTGGATTGCTGAAGGACAAGTGCATGACTGAATTTTTCTCTTACTCTGGGCTTTGTCAGAAAGATCAGAGAATACGAAGATTTGGGCTTGATCCCTGCACCGTGTCTTGTCACCTTCTTATACAAGAAACTTGACTCCACACTTACTCAAGTTTCCTTCTTTCCTTGGGTTGATTAATAGTTGCATGCAGTAGCTGAAACGCAAGATGTTAATCTAGACTCCAGTTTCCGATTCGCTGGAAACGATTACATTATTTTGAAATCGCACGGAGAAACCGTCTTTACTCCGATGCAAATCTATTCCAAAGCAGTTTAAAAAGACACTTAAACACAAATAAATCGATCTCTTACGACTGTAGCTATAAGGCGCTCGGGTTGCGTATGACTTTTGCATGTCACGTTGTAATAGGAGGCTGTCAAAAAGGCTTGTTTGCTCTTGTTGTTTTTTGTTTCGTTTTCGTTTTTGTTTTTGTATACAATGTATGATCTTAACATTTGTTCACACAAGCCATTTATTTGTTAAGGCTACAATACTGTTTCAGCAATGATTGATCTTACTACACCGGTTACTTCTTTTGCTCAACCAGATAACAGGAATTGTCATGCGTGCTGCCAAAAGAGTTCAGATCAATGTGGCTCTGGAACCGGTGGATACGTTATCGTAAGTAACAGGGAACTCTCTGTATAATCTTGTACTTTTTTAAACTTTTTTTTACGTTCGGAGTAGTGCACATGCAAGATCAAAAAAGAAGAAAAAAATTCGTTTTCAAGATCGTGAAGTAGTGCTGCTCCATAGCTTTCATTTGAATGGTCACAATTTGTATTTCACCCGCAGATTCTGAAGATAACACAGGAAAAAAGTGTTCAAAAAATTTGAGCTAAATCTTCACCCTTGGGATTTCATCCACAGATTTAGTAAGTTAGAACGGCGTTGTGCTGCATAATAAACATTGCAACGAGAAAGTACTACTCAATAGCTGTCATTTGAATGGTCACACTTTGCGACTTCATCCATGGACTCAAAAGTTAGAAACACCTTCTACAGCGTACATAGCGTAGTTAACAGTACCACAGAAAAGTAGTGCTCAATAGGTTTGAGTGTTGGGTTAAAAAGACCTTGTCCTCTTTTTTAATCCCTTTTTACGTTTCTATTTTGTCATCTTCCACAGGGAAACAAATGGAAAGTTTGAAAAAGTTTTCCTTCCTGTCATGTATGGTTCTGAGGTAAGTTATTTAGTTGACACTGCAGACAGCACGGTAAAGATACACAAAGTGTTGTGTGTTGTAAAATTATGAAATAATTACATTTATAACAAAATTAATTGTAACAAATTAAATTGTTTGCCCCCCCTCCCCTTCCTCTCAAGAAATCACCTGAAAGTTCCCTCTTGGTGCTTTTGGAGAACAAGCAGAGGTAATTGGTTTTAGTTCGAGCACAGACTTGAAACAATACGAAGGTAAACATCCCTGACAAACCCTGGGGATAGCTCCCCCTTATAAACAATATACTTGTAAGTGCCCTTCCCGTCCAGGTAAAGGTATCAGTTTTGTAGTTTATAATGGTCGGAAACTGAGATACAGAATATAAATATAAATTATAAAGTAAGAGCTCAGGTTCGCACACAGGCTTCCATATAAATGTGATCGGAGAGATGGTGGTCGACAATTAAGAAAGAACCTCTTGAAGAGTACCAAATCTCACTTTGAGGGCGTGACTTGATTACTTTTCACCAAAAAATTTAAAACTATTTTTTCTGACAAGAGAAGTGGATGCTTTTTCTGTCAAAATTTCCGGTTTCAACCCTATAAGGAACCAGCGTAATTCCAAAGGTGGTCACTTTAGATTTTAGCGCCAATGTGGGTACCAAACCAGAAATTGTGATCCCTAAACAGTACGACGCGCACTGCCAACTATCTTAGGCCCTGGCCAAGCGAATTCAACATTTCCATTAAACACCGTTCAATATTGTTGAATTCGGCAAGTGAAACGCTTTCAGACACCCTTTTAAATGATGTTGAATGACACTGAAGAATTTTGAATGATGTGGAACGAAGTGTAATTGCCATCAAACATTCGTACAACAAGTTGTGTCCAGCAATGTCGAGGCCTTATATGGGAGTGCCCTACCCCACGGAGCTATAAGGTACGGACCATTTTATTTTTGATGGGGGGGGGGGGGGGGTTGCGCAAATACGAAAAAAAAAATTTCGACAAGCTTTTGGAGAAGAAATCATAATCGTGCATAGCGGCACAAAGGCAAGAAATATATTGCAAGCTAATGAAATAAAATTCATCTAAAGCTTTTAGTCACGAAATATAATTCCTGCAGAAAAAGACTGCCCCAACTCCCCTTGCATACGGTGAAATTTGAATTAACCAATCAGCATTCAATAGGCGGGAAAAACTGTGGTGTCCTGACGTCACGCAGATCTTGTGCTCTTCGCTTCGATTTCTGCGTGATCAGCGAAGTTTATACTGTGGACATGCGGTTTTATTTCAGCGTTTTCTTCAAATTAACCGCTTGCCTCACTTAGTTTATTAAAAGTAACAACTGTTTGCCATTATATGGACTGGATGAGCAACCAGAATCGATTCAAAACTTTTTCTGCGGCGGGAGACTTCGTAACTGGACTTGAATGCGAAGGAGGTGGTAAAAGTTTTCCTCTTGTCCTACTGAATATTATTTTTCACAAGAAACTTCACCTCCCTTTCCCTCTCCTTGGCCTCGTTTATCACATGGATGTACGCTTTCTGAGCAGCTCTGAGTAGCGTCGGGTACAATCCGTCTTCTGTCCTTATAAAGATCTTCGGTGACTTGTTTTCATCGTGTACTTCATGTCTGGTTTTAACTCACACCAACTTCCAGCTGCGCCTGCAGCTGTGATTGCCTGCTGTCAAAATTGCCGTTGCATCTCAACGAGATTGGTGTTGTCGGTTAGGGAAATGTGTTCTGTTCATCAGATCAGAGG
Source organism: Siderastrea siderea (assembly GCA_964030785.1). NCBI lineage: Eukaryota > Metazoa > Cnidaria > Anthozoa > Scleractinia > Rhizangiidae > Siderastrea > Siderastrea siderea. The sequence goes on from OZ034972.1 coordinate 23,894,257, forward strand.
TACATCATGAATGTTTGACAAATTTGATCCACGCTCGTTGTATGGTTGCGCTACACAGCTGATGCTTCAAATCGGAAATATGCAAGTTTGTACAATTTTCCACATACCCGGAGATGAACGAAAAGGCCTTTTTGGGATTTGGAGCTTCCTTATGTCATCATAACAGCAAAAAGCTCGTAGTCAAAATCCGCAGAAAATTTTCTTGTCTTCTCAAATGTCAAAACTCACCTGAAATTCAGGCCAAGCAAAAACAACTTGCGGACCACCGAGGAAACGACACTTTCTCTTGCTTTATTCACCATTGAAAGTAAAAATAATTATTACCTCATCGCCCAGAATGCCGCGACACATCCGGGACTTTTACGCCCTTTCTCGCGCGAACATTTGAAAGCTCGTTAGCGAAAGTACACAAAATAACAAAGAAAGTTGGGCAAAACTGGTCAGCACCACTCGGAAGTTTTAATTTTACGGGAAAAGGGTTACGTTTACTGGTTAGCGTTCATATGGCTTTTGTAGAAGGGATGTTAATAAAGTAAATGCGACTGTTTTTAGGTGTTTAGCTGTTTGGGAAGCATTATCGTTTTCGACCTCAAATGTAGCTATTTTTAAGCTCCGTCTGTATGGGACCGACACTTTTACATTGAAAATCTCGAGAAATAAGATGTAAGCAAGTTAGCGTTCATATGGCTATTTATGCTCGACATTTAAAGACTCACTTGCCGAGTTTTCGCGCAAATCTGACAGTTGGAAGTATTATCGATTTCAGCTTTTCTGAAACCAACTCCCGCAAAACTGAACTTACATGCAAATACGTCCCACAGAGCCCCCCACGGGAGTTGATTTGACCGCTTTGAAACTTCCCGCGAGTGTTCTAATAAATTCATAACTCCGCCTCCATAAACAATAGAGCGCAAGCCATTGTAATTAAGCATTGTATTGCGGTGTGAGTCAGTAAAGTGTGAGAAACTGATATTCAAAAACTCATGAATAATTAATGATCATTTCCACCAATTACATCACGCAAATGAGTCACGTGGATGCTTGTTTAAAACCGGTAATACATCAACAATCTAAAAAGCCTGGTGGCGGCATTTGATTTCAGTCCCAGGGGAAAGCGGGGCTGATTGTAATATACCTCATTACTATTCTTTATATAAAATGTTACCCTCATTAGTATTCTTTATATAAAGAATACTAATGAGGGTAACATTTTATATAACAGAAACAATGCTGTACAGCGTACGAGGAGGATAATTTTCCCCGGTATCTTTGCACACTTCCATTATGAATTTTGTTAACCAAAAATGTAGTGACTCTGCCGTCATATCAAGCACGTCGGTTTCCAAGTCTTGAATTTGTGATGTGTCATTAGTACAACTGCTCGGCTCTTCAGAAGCTTTCTTATTTACTCTTGTTGACTACCATTCTGAAAAAATCTTCATAGCCCACTTATTGACGGAACGTGTTGACTTTGGTACGGCATTTTCCAGCAGTTGTTTCTCTTCTTCAGCATTTTTGGGTTTGCGAAACGTCCGCTTGTGCTTCGAAGCCATAATGTTCTCATCGAGCTCACTATTGAATGAAGTTTCCACTATACAAATCATCTAATCTTATAATTCTTTTCAGATCTAGCAGCTTGAACTAGCAGCACGGGAAAATGGTCCGAAGCTCATTAAACAATACTTTTTATCCTTTTCAAAGACTATAGGAACTACAAAACATGAAAGAATGTCTTTATATTCTGTGAGATCGATTTTGACATTCTCTTGATGAGACTATGGAATAAAGTTATAGCACGGGAAAATGGCACCATTAGTTCATTATTCTATGAGATCGTTTTTTGAAGCCGTTCAATAAACTCGCAGATCGTGTTTTATCGGGTCTAAAACCACTCGGCTACGCCTCGTGGTTTTAAACCCGATAAAACACTCCTGCTCGTTTATTAAACAGTACATAACACCAGAATTCCGCAAAAAAAAATCCAAAAAAAGACACACACACGTGTTTTCGCGATCGCTGTATGTTACGCAGATGTTACGTCTCCACGATAACTGCGATCATAAACAGCTCAACGAACACCTCGCACATATTGACCACGCATAGAAGCACATTCCCCTTTCTAGTATGATCCAGATGATTATTGGCATAAATAAAAACCTTTTAAATGCTTTGTTCACGCAAAAGCATTATTTTAATAGACACCTGTTGACATAGGGTACTATAAGGCATTACCGCTTTGCTTGAGTTACTTTCGACAACAGCAAACGCATAGAGTTTATCTACTGCTTCGACCTACGTTTTTGAAATGTCTTCTTTACAGGAACTGCAGCGCATTGATCGGGAGCTCTCTTCAGAGCTCATAGAATCCCCGATCAATCCTGCATTCCTTCATATGTCTACTCCTTTGAAGAGTGAATACAACCCGCGCTGTTTTATTCACAAATAAACGGAGAGGCGCTTTATGATCACACGATAAAGAAAGTAAGTCTTGTTTATTTCACTTTTCTCTTTGTCTTCCTGCATTGATAAGATTATTTTGGTAAACTGAAGTCCTCAGGACTTCAGTTAAGCGGTGCTAAGGGAGCGAGCGTAATTTCCAATAACCGCGATCCGCTTGTAAAGTCATAAAATCACGCGCGTCAAAATTTGTCGCGCACCGGTCTAGTCGCGCGTGGTTTAATTCTTCGCGCTGAAGTGATTCATGAAGCGCGATGAAGCTCGCTAGACACAAACAGGCCTGTAGACAAACAGGGTAAATGATTTTTTGCAAAGCGTGAGTCAAATTTTTGGCCCTTTTAAGTCGCGCGTGGCTAACCTTTCGCGCCTCAAGCTCGCTAGTCAACACACATACCGACAGCCCGGGGGTTTTTTGCGAATGCAATTCCTGCAAAGCGCGAGAAATAATATTTTTTTTTCATAGGATGTTTTATTCCAAAAATAATTTTTGGCGCTTCTCTCGTGGCGGGCAGGTAATGCTTCGCGCTGGCCTCAACCGCTTTAAAACCGCTTGGTTTGCATAAACTATTTCAGATAACGTTTAGACAGTCCATGATAAAATTTGCTCGCGAACTCTTTGACGAATCTCTCTATTCAAAAGGTTTGAATAGAGAGCGCGGCCTAATTAGGGCCCAATTGTTCACTTTCTCGCACCTTGAAATTTGCTTCACACTTCCAACCGTTTGATTGACAGCAGTGGAATCGCGAAGAGACTCGAGGTATTCCCAAAGGCAAGGTCTTCTGACCAATCACAGCCGACTTGTTCTGAGCATGCAAATTATTATGCCGCGCGTCCTAAAATCAGGCGCTGTAAGTACATGTCGCAAAAGACAATAGCATTCTGGGCGATGTAGCCCGTCGACTTGACTTACTTGGATTGGAACGGTAATTGCAGGAACAAAGTTTATTTGGTCAAATATTGATATGTCTATTTTTTCTCGCTTCAATTTCCACGCCAGATCAGGTATCCTTTAAAACTTGCAATCAATCGACTTTTACAGACAGAGAGCAAAGAGAGGAAAATGTGTAATTTCTCACGAAATTTCAAGAAGATTTAAATTGTTATAATTAAAAGGAACAAATTTGAGAACTACTCTAGGATTCAGGCAGGAAGAGTTTATTCAAAATGGAGAAGTGAAAGTAATTTCAAAAGAGCAAAATGCAGATCAAAGCCGTCCTGCATCAGTCCGCAGTACCGAAAGAGATTTGTAAATATAAAACTTTGCGTTACGTCGGATTCGTTGCAAAAAGAAAAAAACCGATAATCACAGGCGACTCCTATAAGGAATGAAGTTGTTCCTCAGAAACCAATTAACAAATTTATGAACCGGCTGTTAAGTATAACCTTATTTATTGGGTGGTAGTTGCATTAAGCTATGTAAGCGTGTCTTTCGAAACTTGGGCGGCTTAAATCAGAAAATGGGAGAGTGTGATAATTTTTTCTTTCTTAACAAGCACTCGTAACGCTATTCAACTTGTAACGATGCTAATGTCACTTCATCTTCTGTTTTCCAGATCATGCATAATTGCAAAAAGTCTTTTTGAAATTAGCTGTTTTGTAGCTCTCGTGATGGTGTTGTTATTTCTCTGAATCCGATCCCAGTGGGGCCCGCTGGAAGTAGAGCAGCTCGAGTTAACTCTTCTGATATAAAGAATAAATTCTGGTGTAATATTACGGTCTTAGACGGTTTTAGTCATCGTCTTGTCGCTATTCATACCCTTTAATCAACATACACAACGCTAGCGGCTTCGGTCTTCGTACTAATTTTTACTTTTGTTGCAAGCGCACAAAACCCCTTAATGCAAAAGTGTATGAGTAGAACAACAGGAAAAAAAACTGAACTTTTTCCGGCAAAGTCAACTCAGTCTACGCTTCAGTCGCTATAAACTCTTGCTTTTGCTTACAAACCGAAAAATACTGGAGTTTCCTCTGTTTTCAGTCGTAGCAGAGTCGTAACACCCAGTGCATTTCGCAGAACACCGACAGGACACCACGGTTTTGACCGCCGCTCGTACCGCGGGCGCAGTTACCGTATGCAAGGCCATCCCTCAGAAATATAATGATCCATGCCTAAGGACGTAAAAACCGACCATTTGACTTCCCATATTGATTAGGTTGACTATATGTTGTTGTTGCAGAGTGCGGTAATCAGTGACGAGAAAGCAGCGGAGTTCAGACGCAAAGTGTACCACCCCATCGCATTGACACATGTGGTTGAGTATGTTCTTTATGCCCTGGGTGGCCTGTGCATTGTCGTGGCTGTTGTGTTGGCTCTTGTTTCTGTTTCGAAGAAAAAAGGCTTTGAGATGCGTATACAGGCAAGAAAAAATTTTCTTCTTTATAATGGTTCGTTTTGTGTTGTTCAATGTTGTCATTGTCGTTGAGGTGGCTGTTGTTGTTTAACTGGGATTTGGCCGGTGGGGGATATTGCATTTGTTTCGTAGAAAGGTCTTTGTTGAAGTGGTTTTCGTTCGTTTTTTACTTTTCTTCTTCACTGTAGTAAAGACAAGTTTATAGTCTGACATTTCAGCCCCGGCTTCCCCCCAATTCACTTTTCACTTTACTCACTTTACTATGGTTGGCACGTGACCGGCTTTTCTCGCTTGCCCTAACTATGGTAAAGTTGCATCCAGTTTTTCTTGTTAAAAGACAAGAAGGTTGAAAGCAAAGTTTACTGTAGTAAAGCGAAGTAAAAAAAAGGCTTGTTTTTCGCGAGTTCAATTATTAGACAATTGGACACCGAAGAAGTGTCAAAGTCAAAATAATCAAGATGCCATAATGAAAATGAAAGTTCTCTTTACATCATATGTATTTTTATATCAGGGCTTGAAGGGTTAAGCAACCACCCATGGCCGGGAATGAGCAACTGGACACACTTGTATCTCCTCTACGGACACCAAAACTTAAAAAATGGTTGCGAATATTTATATATGCTGTAAAATGAAATACGTACGAACACGTAACATGTTTTAATGATGCACTCTTTCAGTCACATCAGAGCATGGAGTGGTTTTCAGTGGGCTGTGGAAAGTAATTCGCGTCTAGATCTGCTTTGGTTTTCGCACTGTGATTGGTTACAAAAACCGTATCATTTTCTCCACCATCTAGAAGTCAAACCAAAACCAATAGTGACTTTCTCCGTGTTCCCGCCGTTGACGCCAGTTACATTTATTTCGTCCAGTTCCTTATTGTTTAATGGTGTTGTTTGGGTTTGTTGTGATCGCCTTAGCGTAATCATGAGCTATAGGAAACATGGGTTTCGAGTTCTCACCGAACGTTGTTTCAAGCAGACAGCGCTGAAATATGTCGACGCTTCAATAAAAGTATCACCTTATCATCAGTTCTGCTGTCCCGCGTCTTTGATTTTTATATCACCTTCTGCAAATATCCCTGTTTCTCCTCGATTCTTCGGTGAGTTCGATGGTAGATGCTTATCCGCCCGCCATTTTGAAAAACCACTCAGTCCCAGTTCTACGCAGCTCACCAAAAACCACTGTCTGGGAGGCCATTTTCGCCAGGTATGGTTACGAGCTCGTAAGAAGATTGCACGACGGACTTCCATATATGGAAGGTCGTCGTGCATTGGATTAAAATTTGCAATTCAAATTAGGTTCTGTCGGGGGACTGGAAAGATCTTTTTGCTCTTACCAAAAACAACAAAAACCGCCAAAGACGAATTTGAAAAACAATAGCTATTGTCTTTTCGGCCCCACGATTGGTCAGTGACAAATCTCCCAGCACCGGCCCAAGAACATCCCACCCAGTCAGTTTTAGGGTTTCGGTCGGTTTCAGGAGGTTTTCAAGAGGCAGTGTAGAACTGGGACTGAGTGATTTTTTCAAAATGGCGGGCGGTTAAGCATCTACCATCGAACTCAGGGACGATCAAGAATCGGGGAGAAACAGGAATATCTGCAGACAGAATATTGGAAACGATCTAAGACTTACAGCTGTTTGTTTATTTGTTGATTGATTCGGTTATTGATTGATTGATTGATTGATTTGATTGATTGATTGATTGATTGATTGATTGATTGATTGATTGATTTTCTTTACATTGTTGTACTGATAATAATCTCGGGAATCTGCCAACTGTATCTCTCCTCTACATTGGCTTAACTTTTTGAGTCTATGAATGAAATCCTCAAGTGTGACCATTCAGAGGAAAGTTGTTCCGCAGTACATTGTTTTCATCGAGTGGAAATTAAAGAACATTTGTCAAACTTGTGCTTTGTCACTCTCGGAAGATAAAAGGTTGATCATTCGTTGTAATGTCTTCGTTGTTGTTATCTCTTTTTAGGCTGACGACGACGACGAAAAGAAGCGACTTGTTGATGAGGAGAATGATGGGTAAGTTGACGTTATCGTTATTTTTTAAATGCTCAATCTTGGTTATTGAATTTCCAGCTTTCTGTTCTGTTCACCGAATTCAGGTTATCAGCGAATAACCCTGCTTTTTGCCTTATAAGGAAATCGGATGTCTTGTCAAGTTCCGCGGCGTTTTAAAGGTTTTACCATGATGGAAAAGATGTGTAGAAAACAATGCCAAAAAAGATTCAGCAACGATTACAGAAGCTGAGAAATTAATAAAACAGTTATTCCATTCCCGCTTGTTGGATATGAGGTGATTATAACAGCGCCTCAGCTCGTTTGTTTTTAATCACCTCACATGCAATGCTCTTTGGTGGAATAACTGTTAAATATATCTTGGACGACACATGGCTGCGCCCACCCTGCTAGCAGAGCGAAAATCTCTGCTAGCAGGGTGGACTGCGCCTTGTCTATTCCTGTAACGACATCGGAGTTCCAGTGTGCCCTATGTGTTCCCGACTCTGCAAATCCAGGCTAAAACTTATGTCCCACACAGTTTCGTCCTCCTTGAGATTACAGGAAAACCAACCACCTACCTCAGTATTCTTCCAGCATTCGTCAAATTCCCATTGACTTCTGACGGAATACCGTTTTTTACACCGGAAACATACAACATCCTCAGAGGGGTCATCCGTCCGAGTGTCACAGAAAAACAGCCATTTGCTTCGCGACTTTTCTAGTGAGAATTTGCAATATCTCGAGGGAGGAGTTTATTGTCTGGCTGCTAGTCAGGTCCGATACAAGAAGGAAACCACCAAAATACCAACCATTAACTCAAAAAAAAAAAACAAAACAAAACAAAACAAACCAAACAAGCTTTTTCCTCCCGCGAACGAACTAATCGACGGAAGTGTATTGCAACTCCGTAGTGTGGTTTTCACCAGGAAACTTCTCGTACCAATGGAATCGGTGGCAACCAATAAAACTATTAGAAATGTTTTGACCTGCGCTACAGGGCAGTTGATAATTGAGTGTGCCGAAGGTAATTTCATTTGCTATACTTTCATATAAGTCGCGCTACCTTTTCAACCACTAACAGTCGAAGCTCTCGTAACTGCGACCACCTCGGGAATTAATAAAAGTGGTCGCAACTAAAGCTGGTCGCTTACGAGAATGGGCTCTCATAAGCGACCACGGAATGAAACTATAGAGGGTAGTCGCTTACCAGAAATTTTAGCATAAGACTTGGGAAATGTTAGTGGTTACTAGGAGTATAACTATTGTAGCTGAATAATATTTTTAAACATTTAAAAAATATTTAAACTACTTAAAAAATAGTGTATTACCTGTAACAGAAGAGGTTCACGACTGTACTGGTCAAACATCCACACAGTTTGAAAACTTCTCAGAATCTCTTGTTCAGATGAGTGGTCGCTTACGAGAACTTAAGAAACAAAGGAAAATACCAGTCGGTAATTCACAAAAGTGGTCGCGGTTGCTTACGAGAGCTTTAAAGTATAGGGTTAAGGTGAGAATTTAAACGGGGTCTCACAATGCTGGTCGTAACTAAAGCTGGGCGCTTACGAGAGTGGTCGCAAGGAGAGCTTTGACTGTAGTAATGAAACCAGTAGTTTCCCGCTCATGGCGTCGGATACAGGTGTTTACTTGAGGTTCTGATTGGTTCTCCTAAGAGGCCACAGGGATAACTATGGGCTCATGGAAAGTCGCTCCATACTGTCGATAATAACTAACAATGCTTGTTTTCTTTTCCACAGAAATAAAGTTTACACTTGAAAAGTGTTTCCTCTGTAAGAGATGCAAGACATCAGAACTTCAAGGATGTGAATTGGTGGAGCACAAAAAATAGATCCATCACGAGTAATTTATGCCATTATCATGTAAATTTGCTTTAAACTTAAATTTAGGCTAGGCTTTTGAAGTATGCCTTGCTTAATTCACTCTTACTTGTTACACTTCATCGTCGACAGTATGAGTTCAGAACTTACCTCAAAAGACGTTCAGAATATTCAACAGCTACGTGTGGACTTCGAGTCCGGTTTTTCCATCAGCAAAATAACTCGACAAGGTACAACCGAGTCGATTCAGTATCGCTCATTACAAAGTAAAACCCAAACGAGTAGACAACAGAATGATTGCAACTCGAAGGCAATTACCTATTTTGGTGGTACATAAAAAACGAAAATCAAAAGAAAATTAATTTTCAAAACGATAGCATTCATTCGCTCTCTATCAGCGAATAGACGTTCATGACTAAGCCAATTAGATTCATGTGTTTGATGCACATCGGAGAACGCCACTTGTACACTATCATTGACCACCACTGCTACAAGGTAGCATGCATTGGAGGCTTTTGTGGGTGAGCACTGAATTAATTGGTGTTTGGGTGATTTTAGATTAGGATGAACGTTAAGGGTGAGAGATGCCACCTACTCCGAAAAGCGTGCTGTTGTAGAGAATAAAAACAGTGATGCGCGGAGGCGAGATAGGAATTTCTCTTCGAGTGTTTAACTCGAATTTTCAACGGTGCTAATTTCGTCCAAAAAACTCCTCTACGCGTTTATCCAACTCTCCTATCAGTGTTGGATTTCCTGGTGAAACATGCGCTCTCTGACGTTCTATTACAGTATTACATGACCAGTGTTTGTTTTTCAGGAGAAATTAATAGCCTTTTTGCAAAGAAACTTTCCAGAAAATCATAATTTCATTATGAATTGCCACTAATAATTTTTGGTTTAATAACATTTTTTTAGGATTTTATTGAAATTTTTATTTTCTACCAAGTAAAAGTGACGTGGTTTGCAGTTGACCTTTGCTCTTCACTGGGAGAACGTTACCTCCATTTCATATTAAAACCATTTTTTTAAAGTAATAAAAGTAACGTTTTAAATGTACTTATAGGTTATAGCCTGTGAACGGGATCCTGTCGTGGAGAATTATGGAGTCTCCTTCGCACCGTCCCTGAGTTTCTTGCCGATCTACTTCTCACCCAAGAGCCCATTCACAGGCTTCAATGAATTTTAAATAAAAGTTGTCTATATAAGTTACTTGTAAACTTAAGTATTTTAAACCAAAAAGAAATATAGAAAATATATGTTTCTATATCATCATTTTGGAACAGTGGTACACTGGTTTTTTTTTCTCCAAGTATTGTAGGTACTTATTTTATCAAATAAGGGCAAAGGGTGATTGCTTTACTTATCTGCTCTAGAAACAGCCGTTATTCGAGAAAGGGCATAATTTGAGATTTAGGCGGGTGCCGGGATTTTTTGTGGAGTTGCGGTATTCTATCGCCTTGTCTATGTGTTATGGCTGGCAACTGGGACGCCCCTCTTTATACTGCTTTATGGTACGAGTTGGTCGGTAAGTTCTGCTCTAATCAGGGACTGTGTGGCACTAGGTACTGGATCCTTAGTGTGGACGGAAGTCACACACCACTGGTTGAGATGAATGCCAACTATTTTTCTTTATGTATAAATTAGGCTTTTGTATCAAAACGTACTTGGATTTGACCTAACCTAGGAGGGCTTCGGGAATCAAGTCCCAGATTTGGATCTATTTTAATAGGTTTTTCACATGTTCGAAAACATTTTTGCGAGTCAAAATACACTGTTTTCATCAAGTTGGCGTACGTATCATTTGGTAGTTTGTCAGTTCCCCGTTCTTTGTTCCTTAGTGTGACCCGGTGTCCGGGTCTCTCCTCATCTGGTTCATGGGAACGAGGTTGCCCATCTTCTGGGTAAGAGGCATTGGGAGAGCGATTTATTAGGAAAATCCCTGACTTTCGACATCGCGTTCTCTGTTTTCCAACCGAGTGAAAGATTTTGTTTATAACACAATCATATGAATTGTTACTTAAGGGACTGTGCAATAATTACCTGGAGGGGAGGGGGTTGAGAAATCAGAGGGGGGGGGGGCTTAAGGGTAACTCACAACTAGAGAAAGGGGGTTGGATGTAAAATTTAATACATACGGGGGTGGGGGGGGGGGCATTACTTTTTTTTACTCTTTTTCAGAAACAGGAAAAGTGGTGGAAGAGTTATTAGAGTTGCTTACACTGGAATTAAACTGGGAAAATATCAACTCCAGGTGTTTTGATCTCTGAACTGGCTGATTATTTAATATGTTCCTATCTGTCATGCAATAGGAAAGGAATGCCTCTGTTATATGTTAAAACAGTGCTACTGTTGGCACCAGGTTTTAAAGGGGCATGGTCACGAGGATTTCGAAGATTTCTGGTCAAAACTGTGCTAAAATAATCGGTAGCTAACTTTATCCATGCCCAACATTGTGTTTGAACATTTAAGGAACATTTTAACTTAATTTCATTAAGAGAAAACAAACTATGACCATTTAATATCGATTTAATGTCAACACGCTGAAAGAATTTGAAAAGTTTAGCCTAATTTTTTCAAATTGCAATCCATTTCCATCCGTGCCATACGTAGCAACAGATGACAAAAAATAGTTTCAGTGAAGTAATATATAGCCTTTGGTAACAAAACTTAACCATTATTTGCAGGCGTTCATTGATGTCAGGACAAATTTTTTATTTTTAAAGTGAGCTAAAATAGCGTGACTATGCCCCTTTAATGAAACAGGGACCCTTAACCCTATTCAGACCGGGTTGGGGGGGGGGGGGGTGGGGCTTTTGAGGCCTGCCCCAACTTTGAAGTTGTGTAATTTCTTAACCGTTTATGCTATTACCACTAAATTTTGTGACTGGTAACATTTTGACATGCATGAGTGTCTTGCGTCCAACAAACTTGACATTGCCATGGCAACCGCTTTGTGACAGCCATGTTTTTAAAATATCACGATTCTTGCTTTAATCGCTACTATTAGTGTTTTCTAATCGAATTTGTATTTTTACACTAATTGTGGGAACACTTTATCATTTAGAAATAACCGCTCACTGAAAAAAGGAATTTAATGCTAATTTGAGGAAAACGTGAAATTTAAAACGTGAAAATCCAAGATGGCGGACATAACTGGTAAAAAAGGGGAATTCTCGCTATTAATTCACTATTCGCCATAAATTTCAAGTGTGAGATATTGTTAATTAATTAAATAAGCTTTTCACAATCAACGGGCTTCATTTTCTTGTTTATTAAGTGAAGCAGATGAATTTAAACAAATTCAAGATGGCGGATCCAAGATGGCGGACACCAAAATGGCCATTTTATCTCTAGTATGAAATTTATCTGCATAATTTCATGTCTCCCAAAAATATACATTCCGAAAATATATTATAGATGCTCTTCATACCCAACAAAAATATTTTTACTCCTTCAGGTTCAGTATTCAGTGAATTTGTTGCTTTAGAGCTTCTTAGTGAAACATTGAGAAACAAATTACGTCAAAATGACGTCATACACGTCACAGTGACATCACAGTATCTGTAGTGATTAGAATTAGCCCGTACACTATCCCTGTGCAAATTTGGTGGCCATAGCATAAGCGGTTTTAAAGTTACATAGAAGGTTCTTCTGAAGCCCCCCCCCCCGGTCCCAGAAGGTCGAAAAAAGCCCGGTCTGAATAGGGTTAAACGTTGTAAAAGATGCACTGTGATGCTATTCAATGAAAAAGAAAGATGCCAATGTAGGACAGCCCACATGGTATTATTATTTAAGAGAATGGAAAACCCAACTGTTTAATTTTATAGCAATAAATTGAACTATGTAAATATAAACAGTTTGATTATTTAGCAAAGTAAGCTAATTAGTAAGCCACAGTAAGTTCAGTCAGACAGGAACTCCTTAATCGCATTTTCAGCTTCTCCAACAAAGCTTGTGGAGTAGGCTCAATAAGACAGGAACTCCTTAATCACATTTTCAGCTTCTCGAACAAAGCTTCTGGAGTTCAAAAGATCTCTTAGGCAAGCTTTGTCTTTTGCAGATGTAAACAATGAAAGAGTTATATAATCAATTCCTTCAACTTGCTGAACGCCATATATCAATGGATCGTACGCGTTGTCAATTGGTGAGTCCCCCAAACACAAAAATATGAAACAGGCTCTCTCCTTTCTAGCCTCTGCCTCATGAAACTCGCGCCTATTGGCTTTGGCACTGCTTTCTTTTCTCTTCCTAGATTCTGAAGATTTTGCTGTAGACAATATTGGGAAAGTGGCAGAAAACTTTGTAATCACTGTCTACATATCTTGAACAAAATTATCAATTCCTGTAGTTATAAAGTCAATTCCTGTAGTTATAAAGTGAAGGGTGTCTGTATTAAATTTGTGATGGCACGTTAGCCCTGTTTGCAGTTTGCTAGTTGTTTTCGTGAATTGGCTATTGTCATGCTCAATAATTTTATTTTTCAATGTTTCTACCCGTTGTCTTAACTTAATTGCCTCGCTCTTGCATCTCAATATATTTCTATTGTCAGTTCTGTTCCCATTACGACGTGGACGAGACTGCGTGTAAAAGTTATGTAGAGCACCTTGAGTTCTTGGATGCAAAGGCGAAAACAGAGTAAGAGAAAGGAAGACTCTTCCGTTTAATATATTTCTTGGAAAAATGAAAAAGTTGTGGAAGCGCTTACGAACAACCAGCTGAGCCGTATTTTACTCATTTCTGCCCCTCCCCCTTTCCAGGTAATTATTACACAGTATTTCATATTATGATGTATAACTCCCTGGGGGGGGGGGAGGGGTACTCCCTATCGTGGGCTATACGGGGAAGCTCCGCCCGAAAGTGGTGCGTTTTTTAAACTCGCAGTATACTAAAGGGTAAGGAAAATCGTCATTTTAGTATTCGAAAGGGTCACAAACTCCGCTGCAAAGTGAAAGAGGTGGCGGCTAAAGCTAAGTTTTTAAAAGGGTGTCAAAGTTTGGCAGAAATAACGGCAAACACGCACATAAAAGCTTGAAACCTGTGAGCAACTGAGCCAGAAGGACTGATAGTTCCTCGAAAAATGTGGCGATCATAGAATATTCTATTGCTTTGGCCTATCCTTGAGGTATAAGAAAGCGGTGCAATTTTGCTCTTGGTACATGAAAGGGGTGTCACTTTCGTAAAAATTGGTATATTAAAGGGTAAGGGTATGATCCTTCGGGTGGACTCTCCCCCTATAAATCTTTATTGAGTACCCTCCCCTGGGGGGATAACTTGAAAGTGGTATGGATCCAAGTGGTCGAGACAGCAGTAAATAAATAACGTGTTTAAAACACAACGGCAGTTTTTAATCTGTAAAGCTTGTTTCGCAAGTTTTCGATAGGACTGACTCCCATCGTCATTAGTTACAACGTAATTTGAAAACTGTTTAAATTTATAACCATCTAGAGAAGCATGTATTATTGACTATTAGTATGATTTTAATGCTATATTCGCCGCGCTACCCGGTGAATATAACATTTCAAGGCACGGCTGCTAAGCTAAGTTACTTTTTAACTCGTGAATGCAATTCAGGAGTTCTTGCAGTTAGGTCTGAATTTGGACTTGCTCGCTCGATATGTAAACTTTGTACTTCATATAAACCACGACGAGTGATTGGACGAAAGGAATCACGTAAATTCATTCGTCCAATCACACGTCGTGGCTTATATGAAGTATAACGTTTACATGATCGAACCTTCTACTCGATCACCAGTAAACTTTATTTTTCATATTAAGTCATTCAAGCGTCGTCACAAGCATGGAATTGTATGGTGCTGCGGGCGGATCAGTCCTAGATTTTCAAAATGTTTTTTTCTACTCTTAAAATTAAGATGCTTCTATTTTGGAGCTCTCTCCTCCGCAGAGGCTCCCGCTAGTAAACATCAGTGAAAGAAAAACAGAGGGGAAGCGGGAGCGCTGGAAAGAGAAAACGGGAGCGTGGGGGGGAACTTTAATTTTTCCCTCTTCCCAGCCTCCGCGCGTTTCTACCCGGCGTGACTGCAGGAGGCCTCTGCGGAGGAAAGAGATTTTGGAGCTGAAAATGAAAAGGAATCACCCCGAGGAATAATCGAACGCCAAACAAGAGGACACGAAGCTCTGTTAAAGCGACGAAAGGCCATTTCTTGTTGAGATTCTTTTAAGTTTGCTCTAAAATTAAACCGAACCACGGACTTCAAATAGATTTTACAAGACCAGGGTAAACGCTACAGTACGGGAAATGTTGTTTTTAAAAGTTGACTTGCTTTTTAAAATGTTTTTAACTGATTGTTTGATCCAGATTTCTATAACTTTTGCAATTTCTTTCACAAAGCCGATTCAAACTAGCCTGCATAGCAGGCGAAAACGGGGAAGGGGAAGGGGAGCAAGGACACGGGAGAAAAATGGGGGACTGGGGGCTAGGGACGAGGGAACGCGTTCCCTCGTCCCTAGCCCCCAGAACCCCATTTTTTCCCCCTTCCCCGTTTACGCCTGCTACGCAGGCTAATTCAAACCGGTCGAAATGAGACCTTGTGAAGTGTCTGCCAAAATTACATGCATGTGTGCACGCACACAAGAAAATCGAAAGTTTTTTGCTTCTAAAAGTAAATGTATTGTTTATTGGAATTAAATTTTCGGCTGGAAAACCTTTTTGTCGATTATTCTGTCTGTTTTAAGCGATAGTTTGGTTTAGGAAGCAATGTTTTGTAAACACAGACTAATTTGCATAAGTTGCTTGAAATTTGATACGAGCGGCTCTCATCAACTTGCGGAAAATTTCAACAATTTTCGTTTGCAAGGTTGTTTTCTGCCTAATACTCGATAGGTAACCTTAGTTTTTTTTATCAGAGTATATTAATTTTAACTATTCTAGTGTAAAACGAAGTTAGTTTGGGGAGCCAACAATGTTTGGTTATCTGTTGTTTTTTTGTGCAAAAACACACGCAAAACTGAGGGCACACATGGCACACACAAAACATTTTGCTACAAATCTGTTTCTGTTTCCATTTCATAGAACTGGGATGGGATGTCATGCTACACACAGCAGTATAACATCTTACTTTTTGGAAAAAAACGTAATTGTATATGGCCTCACAATTAGCACACCATTCACGAGTTGGCTCATAGCCCCTTTTATTTCGTGTGTTGTTTGTCAAGTTTTAGCTCTTTTTTTTTTTTCGTGTTTTGATGTCCACATCTCAAAAATTTACTTTGCCTTCAGCGAATAATTGTTAAGGATTACACGAGCGAATGTTTAAAATATGGCCTATGCAAGGTAGCTAATACCAAGTACATGTATTACTAATGGTTGGTATGGCTAAATATCGAGTGGTGCGATTAAATATCGAGGTAAATTCGCAAAACATCAAACGTGCAATTAATAACAAATTATTTCCCTTTAAACTCCAGCAAAGAAATCACGCATGCACCTTATCACTCATCAGGGACGACGAGCGGTTGGTACTCTCGGCCGCCACTTCGCTTCTTTTTCTCATATATGTAGAATGAGACCGCCAAGAGACAGACCGCTGCAACGGTTGCTAGAGCAATGGCGGTAATGGTGCTTCGTCCTGTAAAATAGAGGGACAGACAAAGATTAGTCCGCTGGTTGGATCGTCTGACAGGGACGAAACTATGAAGGGAAGGGCGATTTAAGATCCGGGATCTGCAGATGTTTGAGGGATCGGCGATGTGAAGTTTTTATGGTACGTAATCAAAATTTGCCATGCAATTGTTGTAAGGTTCAAATTTAAAGTGAGTCGTGCTCTTAAAATAACTGGTTTACATATATTCATACTCTTCACAATAAATTATCACAGTCTCTAATTCAGACTTTCGAAAAAGTCCTTCGTCCTCTTTAATATGGCGCGGGAACTCTATTTCATATGGCGCGAGACCTCTCGCGACTTCGTCGCTCGCTCGGCCTTTCCGAGGCCTAAAAAGCTCGCTCCGCTCGCTTTACGGCTTTTCTGCTGTGAAACTCGTGAGGTCGACTTGTGGCAAGTCTATCTATAAATAGACGCATTATAAATAAGGAACTCGGTCTTTTTGACTCACCAGCGCTGTTCTCCATGTCACGCAATTCTTTGTCTGTTTCTTGAAGCTTTGTTTCGTCATCTTCATCCTTCCGCATAAACGGTCCCTCAGCCAAATAGACCTCCTCATCCTTGGATTCTTGGGTCATGAGCGACCTCTTGCCTCGCCGCTGACAGCCCTGCGCGCAGCGTGAGTTAGGATCCGTTGCGTTACATATCTTCACCCTGCAGTGCATGAAGACGAACTGGTGATCACCTATGAAACTGAACGCCTCGAGACTAAACCGCTGAGTGCGTTTGTCTGCTGTTGGAATAAAGGTGACAGTGTCATCTACAGCACAGCTGAAAGGGAAAGAGGAAGCTGATGAGTTTTACTGCAAACACGACTGTACTTTACATTACTTCCTAAAAATACCCCCCCCCCCCCCAATCCCCAACCACGAAAAGAATAATAGAATTGAAGTCATCTTCTCTTTGTTTCTTCATGTAATATATATTCACCTTAGTCTGTGTTTTGGTAGGTAATACGTGTGGATGTTTTACTAGTTACGTAGTATTTTCCCGAGCCCACAGGGCGCGAAAAATGCGAGCAAGGAGTAAAATGTCTGCGTTTATTATCCAAAAAACGCCGAATGAGATGTTTATTATTCCAACCCATTTTTTTCCTCCCTCAGCAAAAGAAAGAAAAACTGATCAAACCGGGGTTGAACAGTGAATACGCTGCCATATTTTCCGAGTTGAAATGCCCTTATACGGTAAAATAAACCAGCATTGGAATAATGAAACGTTGTGCAGGTACACGTATTGCTAATTTCAAGGTTCTGTTTTCAGCAATATCCATGGTTTGCAAGTTCTGTACAAACCAAATTTCAAAATTTGTATACACCAGAATTAACGTGCTAAGCGTAGCGAATGCCGTGCGCTATGTCAAAAAGCCACTGATAATTTCCCTTTCGGCTCGACCAGTTGACGAGGAAGTATTTTATTGACCACTACCAAACCGTGCATTGTTAAATCATGACTGTGAATTGAGAACTTAAGGGACGAAAACTGTTTTAGAGCGCATCACGCCTGGCCCTTAGCCTTAGTAGCAAGGAGGTATTTTTCCCCAGCCTCACTCGCGCTTTAGTGCACGGCCCTTGTACGGGGAATTTGTGTCTTGCTTTGTCAAGATGGCGCCCCGGGGGTTATACGGGCAATGTACTAAATAAATAACAGTGTTTGGCATAACAAGTGTGTGTTTTTTATTTACCCGTCTTTGATGAATGTGTATCTCAATCCAGGTTTACTAGGGTCGGGTTGAGGTGTAGCAAAGCACTCTTCCGCTAAAATGGCCAGCCTTCTATCTTCTGTGTCCACACTGACTTCAACGTACAGTATTTTCCTTAACGGTACCATCAGTGGGAAGTCTTTCTTCTTGTAGGAACCAAGATACCTGTTGTCTGGGAAAATATCCATTTCCAGCACGAATTTTCCGTATCCTTTCTTAGAGAATATGATTTTCTTGCTTTTGACTTGAAGACCCACAGCAGACACCACGCCCACGTTTGAGTAGTAGCAGCTGAAGGGGATTTCCACTTCTCGCACACGTGTGATGATCTGATGCACTTGCACAGGAATTTCCAAGACATTGTTCATGTAACAGACAAAATCTTTGGTGTGCCTGCTCTTTGTGTGGCATTCCGTGAGTTTTGTATGAAGAATGAAGTGGGTCCTGGTTTCTCTGGCTCCGCAGTTAACATCATTGAGTCGCAGATGCTCCCGGTCTAAGCCGTGCATAAGGTTCTTTGGAATGCTGATCGACATCTTGTTCTTGCCACAAGTGACATTGACGTCTGAAAAACAATAAACGCATGGGGAGTAAATTCCGGTAAATCCACCATTGACAGACGAGAGATAAAGAACTAGTGTTTGGCCCCGTCTTCTGTACTTAAGTTCGTTTTTGTTTAGAAACGCATACTTTTTCATGCGTTTATCGATAAAAACGGAGGTTTTCGAAAACGCTGTTCAAAGCCAACCCCGTCCCCAGGGACTTCTTCTCGTTCAAAATGGCGGATCGGAGAAACCCCTGACCAAGGCTGCTGAACTGTACTCCAAGAATCGTGGAGTATTCTGTCACGTGACACATGATGTAATGGCTTTTGCGGAGGTTATTTTCGGCGTCTGGCGGCCCTGTTTGCATGTTTTCTGCAATCTAAAACCGCGTTGCTCAAACGAAACGAAGAAATTTTATCGTGTTTACCTGACAAAATTCTAGCGAATTTTCGGAGTCATTTTGGCAGCCTTAGCCAGGGATTTCTCCGATCCTTCATTTTGATCGAGGAGAAGGCCTTGGGGACGAGGTTGCTTCAAAGCCGTGGAGATGGAGGTCTATCGTTTTCGTGTGGAAGGCAATAACAGAACTTTTCGAAAATGCTCGCGTTACAGCTAATTACACAGTCGCCGGTAGTATCGCGGGTGCCTTTGAAAAATGCACACAAGACAACAAAAGGTCCGGAAAAAGCCTAGGAATACAAACGCATCTTTTGATATCCACTCTTCATGCATTCACTAGTGTGGACGCAGATATTTTGGAAAAATAAAGACACAGGGTTTTGATTACGTGTCAGTGTAAATAGGGCCTTATAATCAAATAAGAGGGAAAGTCAATCACGTGGTACAACCCTACTGGGCACACTTTAATTAACATGGCAATAAACAGTTGAGGTTGATAATGTCCGCTAATTTTATTCCTTCGACAAAAAACGTTTGAGCGTTTCAATATACCAAAGAAGGTTTAAAGTAAACTACAGATGGCTGGAAACAGCAGCATCAATTTATCTCTTTGGGTAACTACTGGGAAAAAGTGTAAAGAACTGGCTTTTTATTGAAAAGAAGTGGTTTTAAATCAATCAATCAATCGATCGATCAATCAATCGTTTATGCAACTTTGCAAACAGAATTGACAACGAAGGTTATCAGAAACAGTTTCAAAGGTAACTATTCAAAATACAGTTTTGAGAACTACGAAGTGGAAAAAATATAGAAGTCGAACAAGAATACAAAAGGTAGTCAGCTTTAACATTTTCGTTCGAATATCTTAATGATTCTATAAACTTCACTTCTCTGAGAGAATAAATAGTTTTTCAGGCAATTTTACAGCATCGGGGTTTATTCGTCGATAAAGCAGCCTCCAGTATCGATCAACTAGTTTCACTGCTAAGATAGAAAAACAAGTTACCAAGAACTTACCTGGATAAGGGGGTGCCGTAGGTCGAGTGGGTGTAACTTGAAAAGCAACAACAAAAAGTAAAATTAGGTGTATAGTTCAACAATAAGAGACAAAAGGATCAGTTCATCAAATGTCTTACGCAGCCTCGGTTCCAGTCGTCCTCGGCGCGTAATCAAATGTCTCTGTCACTCGATAGCCCGGAGCGTGCAGCTCCCATGCCAAGCCTGTGTCGCGGCGTTCTTACAGACCAGGCTATTTTTAGACGGGTTTACACTTAATTTATCCCGCGAAAATTTAAGCTTCGGTACCCATGAGTCTGCATCCCACAAAAAGTAGTGGCAATAGATCGTTTTTCTCCTTCTAAAATGCCCAAATCGTAAGGCAAAGCATAACACCAAACTGATAAATCATTTGCAAATCTTGCAATTTGTTAGCAAGGTTACATTGGGGGTCTGAATTTGCTGGAAATTCAGCTTAAAAATCAACTGGTCTGATAGCGCATAAAGGCCTGGGGACGAGACTGTGTCCTAAGCTTTGCAATTTGTTTCTTTCACATCGAGAATTCGCTTGACAATTGAGTGTCGTAAAACTAAAAGCAAAGTTGAGCCGTTCGGTTATTTCATATTCATTCAAGTCTCTCTTAGCAATCTGATTAACTGATTTTTCGCGCAAATCATTTATCTACCATCGTTTTTCACGGTGCTAATGATCTAAACTTACCAATTAATCAATGATTTTCGGATGATTATTTGTACTCATCAGTTGTATTTTTGCTAGATTAAAGGATTGCAAAATTTTTCCAGAATCGTTTAATAAGGTGCATTTTTCTCCTCTTGTGTTTAAATATAAACCTTGCTAAACGTTTCATATCTTTTCCGGCGATTTTCCAAAAGAAAAAAAATCAGCAACTTTATAAAAAAAAAATATTTATAAATTAAATCCTTCCAAAACATGAAAGTAAATTCACCAGGCGAAAAGGATCGATTCAGTCTAAGCAAGAAACCTGACGATCGTCTTAATCAAGTCAGTTAAGTCAAGAAAAGGAGAAATTTTTAAAACTGCGACTTTCTATCGACAACGACTGTACTATTTAAATACCTTTCATTGTTCTAACAAAACCAACGGCAGTTTGCATTAGCCACACTTAGCCATGGGGCTGGAAATCAATGGCGACAAAATCTCCTTTTAAGGGAAAATTCTGTTTTGGTAGCTTCATTACATTTCAGTTCGCATAAACCAATTATCCCAGTCCACCTCGCCATACATGAACTCATCTAGCAAGCTTGACTTCACGGAACAGTTGTTTAGTATGAAGGTAAAATGCTGGGTCTTAGGTTTAGGGGGCGAGTACCTTTTAACTGGTTAAGACATTTGAATAAAGGTAAAGTCGTGTGTCCACTCTACTGGAATGAACCAAGCCATAACGTTCATTAAGGCTGGCGTTTAACTCCGGTTTCTATAGCGACAAGGGACTAGGAGCATAACTACCTCCCCCCTCCTGGATAGGATGCTAGTCCATCACAGGATACCCAGCCCGGCTGAAGTGACCAGAAGCATCACTACTCCCCCCTGGATGGGATGCTAGTCCATCACAGGATACCCAGCCTGAAGTGACCAGGAGCATCACTACTCCCCCTAGATGGGATGCTAGTCGGTCGCAGGTTCTCCTTCAAGCTTTTGTGTTAGGAATCCCCAACGGTCAGCTGGTAACTACGCGATGAACACTACACTACCGCACCTCCACAAAGACATTTTAAGCAAATTATTATTTAGGATAGCCTTGACTATGAGTTATTTGCCTACCACCAGGCAGCATTAGGCACTGCAGTGTAATGCTGAAATCCAAACAACACCCGATGGGACACAGTAACAGGGTTGACAGGAATGTACTTAAAAATATTTACACTGATAAAACAACAAAGATTACTTTAATTTAAAAGATTAACGCTTTTCGTACAATAAGTGCATATTTCGGGCGATGTTGTGGTTGAGATCTGCTTCATACCTGGTGTAGTTGCAGTCGTTGTTGGTCGCGGGGTAGTGGGTGGTACTAAAAGAAAAAACGATAAAAGCATACATGCTTTGTTTGTTTGCATCATAAATGCTATGGAAACGAATAAATAAAATAATGCAATTTCAGATTGTTAGAATTCTAAAAGTATGGTTTTTAAGCCTTAGCCTCTCGCCCACCATATTAATTTAGACAAGTGGGATGCCAGCCTATTACCAAAAATTCCCAGACCTTTTTGTTAGATTTTCTTACGGCTCGCCGGGTTTTTTTATACTCTTGAGTAAATAGGGAGACAAAGGAAACATTCTTTGCAAGGAACAGGACTGAGCTACTGAAAGTCCACTAACCCAGGGTACATAACAAAAATTTAAAATCAACACTCACCTCGATTGTTACCGCAGTAACGCAAGTAACAGACAGGAGTCTTCTGCAGCTCATACACGAAAAAAGCTCCACAGTTCTTCACCTTTATGTTGTTTTTCCAAAGACAGCACTTGTTTGACCAATGGTAACAAACTCTGCGAGTCACCACACCATCTGCCACAGAGGGATGACTTCCATTGAGCCACCCTGGAGCATGCGTTCCACAGCGATTTTTTGGCACACAGTAAGTCGGCATCTTATCGCCAGCTGCACCAGTGAAGCGATACCAGCCCACGGCGAGATCTCTCTGGTCGCGTCTTAATGGGGGTTGGCCTACATGTCCCACAGCACGATCAGCACTATTAAGAACCTTGTAATTTCGGCACGGTTCAATTGCTGTAGAAAAACAAGTATTAAATTAACTCAGTCAAATACCCAAAAGACAAAAGAAACAAATGGGGATATGTCACTAAATTTTAAGACTAAGAACAAGACAGAAGTAACACAGCGTTGTAGAAAATATTACCAGTAAGTAAACAAGCTTCCTAGTGCGAGCTGTCAGCTTATATCAGTACTACAAGAAGCAAAGCCGAGCAAAAATGACGGCAGGAAAACCTCTTTTTTAACGGAAAATTGTTTTTGTAACTTCGTTACATTTCGCAAAAAGGAATTATTCCAGTCCACCTCGTGACACATTAACTTATCTAGCAAACGCAAGTTTGTGGAACAGTTGTTTAGTATAAAGGCAAAATGCTGGGCCTTAGGTTTGGGAAGCGAGTAGCTTTTAACTGGTTAAGACATTTGAAAAAAGCGGGTAGAAGTCTTGTGCCCACTCCACTGGAATGAACCAACTAACTAACTCCGGTTTGTATAGCGCGACCCGACCAGGAGCATCACTACTCCCCCCTGGATGGGATGGTAGTCCATCGCAGGTTTTCCCCAATGCAGTTTTTTGTTAGGATTCCTCAACAGTCAGCTGGTTCCTAGGCAATGACCACTACTTAACCGCGCCTCCACAAAGAAGTTTGAGGCAGGTGTTATCTTTTATAGACTTGATAATGAGTTATTTGCCTACCATCAGGCAGTATTAGGCACTGCTGTGTAATTCTGAAATCCAAACAACACTCGATGGAACAGAGTCCACAAGTATGTATTTAAAAAAAATATTTACACTGATAAAACAACAAAGATTACTTTTAAAAGATTAACACTTTTTCGTACAATAACTGCATGTTTCTTAACGACGATGTTGTGGTTGAGATCTGCTTCATACCTGGTGTAGTTGGAGTTGTTGTTGGACGCAGGGTAGTGGGTGGTACTAAAAGAAAAAAAAACGTATACATGTTTTGTTTGTTTGCATCATAATTGCTACGGTAACAAATAAATAAATGTAATTTCAGATTGTTAGGATTCTTAACGTATTGTTTTTAAGCCTTAGCCTCTCGCCCACCATATTAATTTATGTGAAAGGGATCCTAGTCTGTTACTAAAATTCATTGAGCTTTTTGTTTTATTTTCCTAACGGTTCGCCCGTAGTTTTTTATACTCCTGAGTAAACAGAGAGAAAAAGGAAACAAATTGCTTGCAAGGAACAGGACTAAGCCACCGAAAGTCCACTATCCCAGGGTACATAACAAAAATTTGAAATCAACACTCACCTCTGTTGTTACCGCAGTAACGCAAGTAACAGACAGGAGTCTTCTGCAGCTCATACACGAAAAAAGCTCCACAGTTCTTCACCTTTATGTTGTTTTTCCAAAGACAGCACTTGTTTGACCAATGGTAACAAACTCTGCGAGTCACCACACCATCGGCCACAGAGGGATGACTTCCATTGAGCCACCCTGGAGCATGCGTTCCACAGCGATTTTTTGGCACACAGTAAGTCGGCATTCTATCACCAGCTGCACCAGTGAAGCGATACCAGCCCACGGCGAGATCCCTCTGGTCGCATCTTAATGGGGGTTGGCCTACATGTCCCACAGCACGATCAGCACTATTAAGAACCTTGTAATTCCTGCACGGTTCAATTGCTGTAGAAAAACAGGTAACTCAGTCAAATACCCAAAAGACAAAAGAAACAAATGGGGATATGTCAATAAATTTTAAGACTAAGAACAACACAGAAGTAACACAGCGTTGTAGAAAATATTACCAGTAAGTAAACAAACTTCCTAGTGCGAGCTGTCAGCTTATATCAGTACTACAAGAAGCAAAGCCGAGCAAAAATGACGGCAGGAAAACCTCTTTTTTAACGGAAAATTGTTGTAATTTGTAACTTCGTTACATTTCGCAAAAAGGAATTATTCCAGTCCACCTCGTGACACATTAACTTATCTAGCAAACGCAAGTTTGTGGAACAGTTGTTTAGTATAAAGGCAAAATGCTGGGCCTTAGGTTTGGGAAGCGAGTAGCTTTTAACTGGTTAAGACATTTGAAAAAAGCGGGTAGAAGTCTTGTGCCCACTCCACTGGAATGAACCAAGCCATCATGCTCATCAAGGCTGGCGCTTAACTCCGGTTTCTATAGCGCGACCCGACCAGGAGCATCACTACCCCCCCCCTGGATGGGATGGTAGTCCATCGCAGGTTTTCCCCAATGCAGTTTTTTGTTAGGATTCCTCAACAGTCAGCTGGTTCCTAGGCAATGACCACTACTTTACCGCGCCTCCACAAAGAAGTTTGAGGCAGGTGTTATTTTTTATAGACTTGATAATGAGTTATTTGCCTACCATCAGGCAGTATTAGGCACTGCTGTGTAATTCTGAAATCCAAACAACACCCGATGGAACAGAGTCCACAAGTATGTATTTAAAAAAAATATTTACACTGATAAAACAACAAAGATTACTTTTAAAAGATTAACACTTTTTCGTACAATAACTGCATGTTTCTTAACGACGATGTTGTGGTTGAGATCTGCTTCATACCTGGTGTAGTTGGAGTTGTTGTTGGACGCAGGGTAGTGGGTGGTACTAAAAGAAAAAAATAAACGGATACATGTTTTGTTTGTTTGCATCATAATTGCTACGGTAACAAATAAATAAATGTAATTTCAGATTGTTAGGATTCTTAACGTATTGTTTTTAAGCCTTAGCCTCTCGCCCACCATATTAATTTATGTGAAAGGGATCCTAGTCTGTTACTAAAATTCATTGAGCTTTTTGTTTTATTTTCCTAACGGTTCGCCCGTAGTTTTTTATACTCCTGAGTAAACAGAGAGAAAAAGGAAACAAATTGCTTGCAAGGAACAGGACTAAGCCACCGAAAGTCCACTATCCCAGGGTACATAACAAAAATTTGAAATCAACACTCACCTCTGTTGTTACCGCAGTAACGCAAGTAACAGACAGGAGTCTTCTGCAGCTCATACACGAAAAAAGCTCCACAGTTCTTCACCTTTATGTTGTTTTTCCAAAGACAGCACTTGTTTGACCAATGGTAACAAACTCTGCGAGTCACCACACCATCGGCCACAGAGGGATGACTTCCATTGAGCCACCCTGGAGCATGCGTTCCACAGCGATTTTTTGGCACACAGTAAGTCGGCATTCTATCACCAGCTGCACCAGTGAAGCGATACCAGCCCACGGCGAGATCTCTCTGGTCGCATCTTAATGGGGGTTGGCCTACGTGTCCCACAGCACGGTCAGCACTATTAAGAACCTTGTAATTTCGGCACGGTTCAATTGCTGTAGAAAAACAAGTATTAAATTAACTCAGTCAAATACCCAAAAGACAAAAGAAAAAACTGGAGGTATGTCAATAAATTTTAAGACTAAGAACAACACAGAAGTAACACAGCGTTGTGGAAAATATTACCAGTAAGTAAACAAACTTCCTAGTGCGAGCTGTCAGCTTATGTCAGTACTACAAGAAGCGAAGTCGAGCAAAAACGACGGCAGGAAAACCTCTTTTTTAACGGAAATTTGTTTTTGTAACTTCGTTACATTTCGCAAAAAGAAATTATTCCAGTCCACCTCGTGACACATTAACTTATCTAGCAAACGCAACTTTGTGGAACAGTTGTTTAGTATAAAGACAAAATGCTGGGCCATAGGTTTGGGAAGCGAGTATCTTTTAACTGGTTAAGACATTTGAAAAAAGAGGGTAGAAGTCTTCTGCCCACTCCACTGGAATGAACCAAGCCATCATGCTCATCAAGGCTGGCGCTTAACTCCGGTTTCTATAGCGCGACGTAACAGGAGCATCACTACTCCCCCCTGGATGGGATGCTAGTCCATCGCAGGTTTTCCCCAATGCGTTTTTTGTTAGGATTCCTCAACAGTCAGCTGGTTCCTAGGCAATGACCACTACTTTACCGCGCCTCCACAAAGAAGTTTGAGGCAGGTGTTATTTTTTATAGACTTGATAAAGAGTTATTTGCCTACCATCAGGCAGTATTAGGCACTGCTGTGTAATTCTGAAATCCAAACAACACCCGATGGAACAGAGTCCACCAGTATGTATTTAAAAATATTTACACTGATAAAACAACAAAGGTTACTTTTAATGGATTAACACTTTTCCTACAATAAGTGCATGTTTCTTAACGGCGATGTTGTGGTTGAGATGTGCTTCATACCTGGTGTGGTTGGAGTTGTTGTTGGACGCGGGGTAGTGGGTGTTACTAAAAGAAAAAAAAAATAAACGCATACATGTTTTAAATAAATGTAAAGAAGATCCTCGCAGTTACTAACGCAACTTATGCAGTTGCGAAGAGAAAGCCTGAAAAAATCAGGCTTGCCGGAATTCGAACCCTTACCGCTGCGATACCGGTGCAGCGCTCTAACCAATTGAGCTAACAAGCCAACTGGGAGCTGGTCATTAAATTGGTTCGTAATATACCCGGGAAAGATGAAGATGAAATTATGAATATATGAAATTCATGTATTTGAACTGCGGAATGAAGAAATAAATGTAAAGAAGATCCTCGCAGTTATTAACGCAACTTATGCAGTTGCAAAAAGAAAGCCTGAAAAAAATTCAGGCTTGCTGGGATTCGAACCCTGACTTCTGCGATACCGGTGCAGCGCTCTAACCAATTGAGCTAACAAGCCAACTGGGAGCTGGTCATTAAATTGGTTTGTAATATACCCGTTTGTTGTCGTTCGTTTGTTGTCATCATAATTGCTACGGTAACAAATAAATAAATGTAATTTCAGATTGTTAGGATTCTTAACGTATTGTTTTTAAGCCTTAGCCTCTCGCCCACCATATTAATTTATGTGAAAGGGATCCTAGTCTGTTACTAAAATTCATTGAGCTTTTTGTTTTATTTTCCTAACGGTTCGCCCGTAGTTTTTTATACTCCTGAGTAAACAGAGAGAAAAAGGAAACAAATTGCTTGCAAGGAACAGGACTAAGCCACCGAAAGTCCACTATCCCAGGGTACATAACAAAAATTTGAAATCAACACTCACCTCTGTTGTTACCGCAGTAACGCAAGTAACAGACAGGAGTCTTCTGCAGCTCATACACGAAAAAAGCTCTACAGTTCTTCACCTTTATGTTGTTTTTCCAAAGACAGCACTTGTTTGACCAATGGTAACAAACTCTGCGAGTCACCACACCATCTGCCACAGAGGGATGACTTCCATTGAGCCACCCTGGAGCATGCGTTCCACAGCGATTTTTTGGCACACAGTAAGTCGGCATTCTATCACCAGGTGCACCAGTGAAGCGATACCAGCCCACGGCGAGATCTCTCTGGTCGCATCTTAATGGGGGTTGGCCTACATGTCCCACAGCACGATCAGCACTATTAAGAACCTTGTAATTCCTGCACGGTTCAATTGCTGTAGAAAAACAAGTATTAAATTAACTCAGTCAAATACCCAAAAGACAAAAGAAAAATCGAGTACGTTTTAAGACTAAGGACAACACAGAAGTAACACAGCGTTATAGAAAATATTACGAGTGAGCAAGCGAGCCATCATCCTATATCAGTACTACAAGAAGCGAAGCCGAGCAAAACTTCCGGCAGAAAAACCTCCTTTTAACGGAAAAATATGTTTTAGTAACTTCATCAAATTTCGCATTAAAACCAATTATTCCAGTCCACCTCGTGACACATTAACTTATCTAGCAAACGCGACTTCGTGGAACAGTTGTTTAGTATAAAGATAAAATGGTGGGTCACAGGTTTAGGAGGCGAGTATCTTTTAACTGGTTAAGACATTTGCAAAAAACGGATACAAGTCTTGTGCCCACTCCATTGGAATGAACCAAGCCATCATGCTCATCAAGGCTCGTGTTTGACCCCAGTTTCTGTAGCGTGACGCGACGAGGAGCATCACCACTTCCCCCTGGATGGGATGCTTGTCCATCACAGGATGCCCAGCATGAAGCGACTAGGAGTATTACTACTACCCCTTGCATGGGATGCTAGTCGATCACCGCCCCCCCCCTCCCCCATCGCTGGTACCTACGGCTTCATACCTGGTGTTGTTGGAGTTGGTCGCGGAGTGGTGGGTGGTGGCCCTTAAAGAAAACATAAACGCGTACGTGTGTTATCACAATCATTACATTAGCAAAAAATATGTAAACTCAATGTAAGATTTTTAGGATTTTAAAATATTGATCACTTTTTAAGAAGCCCTATCCTCTTGACCACTATATTTCATGACCAGCGGTCAAACGTACGACGCATGCTCCATTTCCGCCAAAATTTCACAAAGGAAAATACAGATAAAAGTCTAAAGTTTCACTCGACGCCCTTTCCAAAACCTTAAGGTCTTAACGTTGAGTATATGTTCAGAATAAAGTAACTGTCATGCACAAGTTTTACAGGCGTGAAATTCGGTTTTCCGGGGCATCTTATGCATCGTTTTCAAACGAACTTCGCACTCGTAAACGTTTTGAACTGATTCAAACGGCAAAGCTCTGAAGACCGGAGGCGAGGTAGCTTTTTGCGTCTGACCACTGTGAACCACCATGTAATAAACGAAAAATATTTTCGTTTGAAATCTAAAATGTCGTATTTGGCCAGCAACTGATAAATACTCAACTTTGGAGATGTAACCAACTCAACTGCCCCCCCCCCTCCCCACCCGGTGGATTCCCCCTACCGGGGGAGGGGACTCAATTAAGTTTTATACGGAGAGGTTCTGCCCCGAGGCTCATATACTAATTTATCTTACAGTTAGAGCAAAAATTGCACCCTTTTCTTCTACCTCTGGGAAGAGCCAAAACAATCCAATATCCTAATTGGTCGCCGGGCTTCCAGTTTGCCTTGGTTCAGTTACTGCAAGCTTCTACCTCAGCGTGTTTTGCGTTGTTATCAGGCTGTCAAAATTGGGCCATCCACACACAGGTTTAGCCGCAATCTCTTGCACTTCATAGAGCATTTTGGTGACCTTTTAGTATACTAAAATTACATTTTCCTGCCTTTTAGCATTCTGCAAACTTAAAAAAGACACCCCTTTCGGGCGGGGGCCTCCCCACATACATGTAGCCCACTAACGAAAGAGTCCTCCAACCGGGGTCTCACCCGGCCACTTACTTGTCAGGAATAAAGTCACTTTCCTCTATTTTTTTTATTGTCTTCATACATAAGGTCAGCAGTGCATCCATAAAGAGATCGATTGCGTTCGATTTCCGAACCCTACATCGAAACTAATCGAACTTAAACGAAATCATTCAAACACAATCGAATGATCGAAAAATAACTCAAAATATAAAGAACAACTACGAGTTAAGTTCATCGGACAATAATAACTGCTTTAATTCAATGTTACGACTTATTTTTAATCAGCAAATATAATCTCTCAGTAACCTGAGCAAAATGCAATGGACTGAAAGACCATAAAACAATAGATTTTTAAGTTATTTCCTGTAAGTTCTTACTAACATAAAACAACTTGAGTAATGTCCATCCTCATGATCAGCTAATTTGGTTGTTTAGCATGTTTCCGTGAAATGATTGCAATCCATAGTCGACCATTTTCGGGAAAATTGTGCACAATAGAGTGCTGAGAGTAAATATATTGCTACATGCAGAAATAATAACAGAAGGCTTGTAGACATCATACCTAAACCATCACCACAGTAACGGAAATGACAGCCGGGTGTCCCGGAAAACTCGTACACGAAAAAAGCGCCACAGTCTTGCACACGGATGACAGTAGACCATTGACAGCAACCAGCCCTCCAACTAAAGCACACTCTACGATGAACAATCCCTTGAGCCATTGTAGGATGAGAACCATTAAGCCACCCAGCCGCATGCGTACCACAATGGTACCTCGGCACACACTGAGTAGGCATCTGCTTGCCTGCAGCTCCGACGAACCTGTACCACGCCCTGGGCAAACTTCTGTCACATTTTAGAACAGATTGGTTGAGGAAGTTTTTGTTGCGGTCAGACTCGCTTAGTGTCTTGTAGTTTAAACAACCTGAAAAAACAAACAAAGAAACAAGCGATTTTTTATCAGCTTTATAAAGGTTTATTCATATTATTGATCTCTTATAATTGTTGTATGGCACTGTTGAGCTTTAAGTTCATTAATTGTTTACCTTGCACAGGGGGTTTAGTGGGAATCTCGCTCGGTACTGAAAAAGAAAAAAAGAAAAAAAAAGACAAGCAAACAATAATCGTTAATAATGGAATGCTGAATCGATGTTGGGTTACTTTCAAGGGACGAATTCTTTGTCCAGTGGTGAATTAACAGCGAATTTGAGCTTACAAACAAAAAATAAAACACTTACATGAAGTTTTTATTCCATAGAAATTTCAAGGCAACGAGTCAACGAGCAAAACAAAACAAAACCAAAAACAAAACAAACAAACGTACCCGGCGCCACACACAATTTCTTGTACAAGAGGTTTGCCTGTCGCGCGTCAATGGCACTTAATCCCTTCCTCTGACCAATAAGATGCTGGAATAAAAAAAAATACTGTTACTGTTTAATTACACCAGAGGTACAGGGAACTATTTCTGGCTAAAACTAAATACAGAAAACAAAATGTCTTGAATATTTAGTTAAATAGAGTTAAATATAAGGGTGGAAAAGATCTAAACCGAAGCATGCATTTACATTTAGACACAAAAACGTAGTTTAACCAATGGGACTGTTAGCTGACATGTGGAATTGTGCCATCTAATATTTCGCAAATTTTGAATTAAAATCCCACAACTTCAGCAGTCGTTTTCCTATTCTTTTTTTCTGTTTTCGTTTGTAAAGTGACAACAATGTCCACGCGCTTTTTATTTCCTTCCCAACTATCTGGCCTTCTCCAGCACTGGATTTATTAAGCTGTTTGTGACAGAAAGTGGCGTCGTGGAAGGATGACCGAGAGGGATGTCTGTCATTAACAACATATTAATCGCCAAAATCACGTACCCCGCCCGGCTTCAAAGGTGTTATTGTGTCCTTTCCGTTCTTGCTGAAGTACTTCCTCCCATAGTGCATTACGCTTCCGTAATCGTATGGAGTTCCAAGAGAATCAATAATGGACCTGCTATACTTGAGAAAATTATTTCTCGCCTCTGAAAAAAACGATAAAGGGGAAAAGAGAAAAAACAAGGAATTTCCTCATTTAAGTAAGCCACAGAGGGTATATAAGGTAGTTTCACTCAGTCTCCTTAAGAAGAGAACATATTTTATTTTTCTAAGCTTTTTTTTTGTTCTGTACAGGTCTATCATCTTACT
This sequence comes from Siderastrea siderea, assembly GCA_964030785.1. NCBI lineage: Eukaryota > Metazoa > Cnidaria > Anthozoa > Scleractinia > Rhizangiidae > Siderastrea > Siderastrea siderea. The sequence goes on from OZ034972.1 coordinate 23,926,207, forward strand.
TATTATCCCATCCTTGAAAAATCTCGGTCTGAAATGCAAGATGTAAAACGGCAAATGCCTGATTCTGCAAAAGATTTATCGTCAATATTTTGTTGGTTGACAGTGACAGTTCCTCGGCTACACTGACTTAACACTTGAATGTTTGTCTACTATTAGTATTAAGTAAGCTCATTTCACTAAAATGTGCCACTGAGACCTCGGTGCAATGGTCTAAGAATTGGCACGCAGGGAACATATGTGGGACTGGGAGCGATCCATACTCACTTTTTTTTATGTTAGCCCACTCTATCCTGACATAGTCATCTCTGTCTGGTCGAGACTGTTCGTGGTAGAAACCGAGAGCATGGCCTGCAAAAAATAATAAATGAATAAATAAATAAATAAATAAATAAATAAAATAAAATAATGAATAATAACAATAATTCCAATGATGATGATGATGATGATGACGATGATGATAGTAATACATTTCATTTGGTTATTATCTTTCTTCGTCGTCGCATAGTTAATAACAGAACCTGGTTAACAAGCTCAGCAAAGTCCTTCGTTTTAAGTTTTTGTTACCTTTTTTAGCCTTAACCTTGCATGCACATACAATAATATGTTTTGAATTTTGCATATGAGCAACTAACCAGTAAAAATGTTACTGTTAAGTTATTCAGTCATAGTGTGCCGACTTAAAACAGAAGATTGTGCACGGTCGATCGTAGTACTTTCAAATTGCAGCGCCTTTGTTATGGCCTCTGAAACTTGCAAGGTTTCATAACCAGTCCCTCGACTAACTATGGTCTTCGTCTTGTTTTGTCGTCTATTTGTCTGTTTGTATGCTTTTACGTTATATTTTGTTTTGTTTTTACCTCCAACAAAGACCTTTTTGAGACTGAATATATGAAATACTCATATATGTGAACAGCCTCGCTCTCAGAATCTCACTTCTTCCCGTCCCCTGGAGCGAGAGAGCACGGGAAGAAGAGAGACCCTGGGAACGAGGTTGATGTGTGAACTGCGGATGAAATATGAAATTATGACGACCATGGCAGTTAATAAGCTGGTTATTTACCAATTTCATGTGCCACAATCCCCCTGTGCCAGCATCCTGGAGCAAGTGTGATAGGTTGTCGACTACCAGTTCTACCCACGTATGAAGAACAGCTGCAAACGGGAGAGAAAAAATATTTTTAATTATCATACAGTACAATTACTTGTAATGGATAATACCAAATCTCAAGCACCGGGTATATACAACAAATCGAGAGCCAGATACTGGCTAACTGTTCTTACCCCCGGCCAGGTTGGAAGTAAACATATGCTGCTTCATTTGTTCTTTTTCTAAAACGGATACATGTCTTTGAAGTCCACTCATTAGGGACTTTCATACCGGGAAGTCTGGGTACTAGTTAAGCGGCTTGTAGGGACAAAAGTATCAAACATGGCGGCCATCTGTGAGAAAGCGTGACCATCATGGTGAAGTGGTTTTGCTACTCAGCGTATTGCAACAAGTTTCGAACCCGAAACTCGAAAGGGGAACCCATTAAGTTTTATCGTCTGCCCCGTGACCCTAAGGTTCAAGTTGCGTACACGAGGATTCTTCAAATATCGGGTATAAACTGGCATTCTGGTCAATTCTGTGCTGAACATTGGAGCCGTGGATGCAGAGAAAGTGTGAGTTCTGATTTACCTGACATTCCTGTTCCAGCCTCCCAATTAGTGACACTGGAAAAGAAACTTAATAAGGCGAAAGCTCAACTGAAGAAGAAAACAACAAAGGCTGACAAACTAAAAGTACGTCGGCTCGAAAGGAAATTGTTCCTGGCCAAGGGGATGTCTGGCAATTCTAGAAAACGAAAAGCTCCAGCAGAAAGATACAACTTTCAACCGGCTGCAAAAAAGCCAAAGGACTTATCTAAACGACAGTTATCTACTTGTTTGCGTGCTTCAGAAGAAGATAAGCAGAAGGTAGCGGAGCAGCTGACCAATGCTCAGGACATGGTTAAAAAACTCAGGACTGAAAATCTTAGGTTAAAAATTAAAATACGAAACATTGAACAAATCCAGCAAAAGACGAGAAGAACTGAAAATGACTATAAAAATGCTACAACAAGAGCAATTAATCTACTCCAACCTCATTAAGAAACCAAATACATTTAAGTACTTGTGTGGATTATCTGTTGAACAATTCAATATTTTTTGGAACTGTGTACGGCCTTATTGACATGTGATTATCTATCCTGATTGCAAAGGTAATGGGGAGAGAATTCTAGATAAAGCTACAGAGCTTTTAGCAGTTCTTACAATCTGTAGACATTCTCTTCATCAGGGTTTGATGGCTTATATGCTCAAGGTAGGAGAGAGCACAGTTCAACGCATTTCATTGCATGGATAGTTTTCCTAGAAACAATCTTCAATTGTATTGACCTGAAGCCCAAAGCAGGTTTTTTACTAAAAAAAAAAAAAGCCAGACATTTTCGTAAAGACTGGCCATGGACTCACAGACATGATCATTGATTGTAATGAATTCAAATTTCAGCATGTGTCAAATTTTGATTTGAATTCTCTCATGTTTTCCAATTACAAGAATACCATAACAGGCAAAGCACTCATAGGAATTGCACCACATGGGATGGGTCTTCTTTTCAGTGATATCTACCCAGGTTCTATATCAGAAAACAACATCACTGAAAAGTCAGGGGCTATCCACTAGATTCAACCAGAACATGAACTAATGGCAGACATAGGGTTTGCCGTTCAAGATCTTTGTGCATTGAAAGGAGTACACTTGAATCGCCCTGCTCAGAAGATGTCAGACCAGTTTACACAGGCAGAGGTTTATTGGACGAGTTAGCGAATGGTCTATTTTGAATGCTGTTTGGCCTGTTCAACGAATGGACTTATTGTCCTCCACCTGGCAGGCATCAGTTGTGTCATATTGTCAATCTGACAATGCCCCCTATTGGTCCCAGAGAAAACAAATAAAGGTAGATGGTTTGTAAATCCAAGTTGTGACTTTATTAAACGCAACTGTTACAAAGTTACAAAAGTTAAATAAGACAGTCTAAGTGAGTTTTATTTGACTTTACTTTGAGAACTCGACCCTAGGAACTGACCACTCCAACAAAGGTTTGTCATTTAAGATACTGTTTGTGATGTCCTTTATAACTGACATTAAAACATTGTCTGTCTTGGAACAAGGAAAAATGATGCTTGTTGTGTTTCAGGGTGATATGATTCTAAAATACAATAAGGGGTACCAGTACACACCATTTCTAATTGAGGCTGGATGTAGTAACTTGGCATCTGTTTCAGTGATGAAAGTGGCCCCTCAGTTTTAGCTGGTCTTGTTTTGACTTCCAAAATGAAAGGAGATGGAGCCAGTGCATCTGGACTAGCACCATAATTTGAATCATTTGGATCCTCAAAGAAACCACAGGTTTCAGTTTTACTGTTGGACAAATGGCAAAATACTGATATTGCTTCCTTCTCAAATTTGTGACCCGCTTGAAATTCTCAAAGTTTGTTTTAAGAACATCTCTTCTTCCAAACCTTGTTTAACCACTTTCCAGTATTTAGTGAACTTCTCTTGTCCATATAAACCAAGGAGTGCAGGTAGTCTACTTCCAGTTATTTTGAATTTACGTAGATCTTTCCATTCATTGGTGTTCTGTAGAACATCATGGTAATTTGGTCCACAAGGGCAAGGAGCCTTCAAATTGCTTACGTTTACTGTCATTAAGGACCTCTTTTCTTGAAGCTGAGTTTCAATACTGGCAATGACTTGGTTATTCTCTTGACTGACTGCCTCATACAAACCTTTACTATCTCTTGTCCCTGAGTCTCAGGTTTGTTCCTTAACCTTCTGTTCACTTGCTTTAACAACATATTTACAAGTTAGAGCTCTCTGAATGCTGTTTGCCACTAGATCCATCTTAGTTTGATTACAATCAACTCTTTCCTGACAAAATGATTCCCCACAGTAATCATGATGAACTAGAGCCTGAGATTTTCTTAAAGACTATCTGTAATCTAAATGTTGATATAGGGATGTTGTTGGTCCAATAATTGAATTTTCAAGTACTGTGTACACATGATGTTCAAAAGGTTTAAAAGTTCCTCGATTTTAGTGATTTCTCTTTTCATTTCCTCGCTCATTTTTGGAACATTACGCTTCATTGTGCTATTTTGGGGATCAGCTGCTTGAATGCCACCTCCTCTTCTTTCAGCATATACAGCAGATTAACTTTTAACTCCGTCAGTAGTACCACTGGTCTAGAACTCTTGTGTGAACATCGACGCCATTTTTGGAGCTGTTCTGTACTTGTTAAAGCTAGTATTCTTTCTCCAGTTTCATGATAGTGTTTCAGGAAGAGAAGTAGTACTAATACATGGCAACAGATTCCACTAAGTCCTACTGCACAACTACAGAGCTTTGCTGGGTATTCCATTTTCAAACATAATAACTGTGCGGCGTTGCATGGACCCGTAAGACATTTTTATCATAGCTTTAACGTAAACGTCTTGCCCATCGGCTAGAGTTTTAACATTGACAATTTTTCTACTTGTGAACATTTGTAACGCTTTCTTTTGCTGACCAGCACTACCCTCTTGTTTCTTTGAAACATACTGAGTAAACATTTTACCATCGACCCTGGGAAGATCGTCGCTAGCTGCCCTCCATTTGGCTGTGGCTGGAGGAATTTCAAAGGAATCAAGACTACAAGGAAATACATAGGCTTTTTCTGACTTTGCTTTGAGTTTCTGGACTAGTCCTGGATACCTTGATAATCGATTTATCCTGATTGTTAGTTCTTGTTTTGAACCAGATGTAGAGGCTCCGATATCTGCCAGCCACTTCACGCAGTTTTCCTTGTTATGTTCTACACCCTTCTCCATATTTCTTGAATTTCTTTCTCACCTGAACTTGAGAGCCTGTATTTTCTTAACTTTTACGTAGTGTTACCTATCTTCGAGGTCTAAATTCACACGAAGACGTTTATAAAACTATTGCGCTTTTCGAAGGGCCGCCAAGTCATTGAATTTTCCGGCGAAATTTTGTCCCTACAAGCCGCTCAACTAGTACCCAGACTTCCCGGTATGAAAGTCCCTAATGCATTCCTGCTCTAATGGCAGCCATTGCACGGGCATTTTGAGCTATAGCATAGAGGTAACAAACTATTAGTGATTGAGGCATCATTTACTGGTGAATACACCTACGGCAACAATTCTTTTAAACGTGTTGCCTTTATTAACATAACGAGACAAAGTCAATATGTCAAGGTAATTCAAATTTAATCTATCATTGAATCAATGAATCATTGACTTATAGATGAATGGATGGGTGGATGGATGGATGGATGAATGAATGGATGGATGGATGGATGGATGGATGGATGGATGGATAAATGTAGTTTGATTGCTGGCTTGTTGACTGATGACCCATTTTCTGGTATATAACAAAGGAAACGTAACCTAGTTATCACGAACTTACCAAGTGTTGGATGGATTTTGTAGACTAATTCTCCACGCGGCCACAGTCTAAATTTGCCCGAACCTCTTTTGAGGTCAGAACCGTCGACATCCATTCCATGCTCGGCCCTGTAACGCTGCTCTGGTGTAAGAATCATGTCTCCCTCAAACGTGTTGTTAGCATTGCTATTTGCATTCTCTGAAAGTACATATAAGGGTTTTACACAAAAATTTGGATTTCTCATCTGAGTTGATAAGATAAATTGGCCCCGTAGAGAAATTGAAAGATGACGCTTCGTGCGTTAAGCCCTTCGTCCACGAACATCTACGAGACGTCAAAATAAATGATAAGGACGCAGCCAAACCAGTCATCCGACACTCCAATCTCTCGGATCAATCTAGGTAACATAAGACGGTTTGCGGACTTTCCCTACACTGCCGGGGCAACACAAAAACTAAAACAGAAATTCCTTTTTTTAAAAAATCGGCAGTCACACTTAATTCCCATGGTATCATCGGAGGATTTTCATTCAGCTAATTTATTATTTTTTTTGTTTGTTTGTTTTTTAACTTGCCATGTTACGTTCCTACCAATAGTGTAGCTCCACTGTTCTGCATATAAACCAAGCACAACCCATAATTCCTTCATTTGCTTTGGCGAAGGGCTAACACTCGAAACGTTAGCTTTCAATTGCTCTGACCTCTCTCCTCGGCAGAGGCTCCTGTTAGTGAATACCAGTGAAAGAAAAATACGGGAGCGGGAGCACTGGAGAGGAAACGGGAGCGCGGAAAACGATGGGAAGAGGGAAAAGCGGAAAGGTTTATTCCATTCCTGACGTCACCGTTTTGGTTGCTTGATGTTCCATCTTTAAAAGCCACAGTAGCCTGTGCCAGGCTCTCGGTCAGTGGTAAAGCAGCAAAAGAGTAGGTGATCGAAAAACAGCGGGAAAAACGGTGGGAGAGCCTGTTAGCATCTTTTTATATACCTTATTCCGCCCACTACCCCACCCACTTCCAGAACGTGTCAGAATGTGAAAAAGTGCGGTGTATAGGAGGGTTTCGCACGGTCATGTTAAAATGCAGACTGCAGACTGTGCAGACCATGCAGACTGTGCAAACAAATCAAAGTAAACTTTAATTTGTTGTACTTTTTAAGACTTTTCACTTTTTGTCGTGTCAAGATGACATGGCCAGCAGCCTGGCACCGAGTTCTCAAAAAAATGCCCCGCAGTAAGAAATTCTCGAACAATTTCGTTGGAAAGATTCGCACCTTCTGGGATTATCTCATATTTCTTTGTCAGGGGATTCAAAAGTACATTTTGGTTTTGCAGTTTTTGAAGTTTCCGAGCTTGAGCATACCATGAACTCGCCATGCCATTGTGCGGCGCGTCAATTTGCCAATCAGAGGGCGCAAAATTTGCGTGACGTGCACGGCTCCTTGCAAAGGTTTCCTTGTCACGCAAACGTACTGTTACACTTCACACTTTAGTGGAGCTGCAAACTTTACAGATCACTACTTTGCTTATTATTTGGCATTAGAGAAGAAAAAAGGAGGCTTGGAAAGGAAGATGAACCATTCACTGCCTTTCCGAACGTTATGAAATTTTTAATTTCCAGTATTGGATGTTGCCACGAAACTCGCATTCGCCAATAAATCCATTCGCTATTTCACCATTGTGGCTCCTTGGGAGTGTAGGTTTTTGTCGAGAGTCGAGGGTCGAGGGTATTATGTCGAGGGTCGAGGGTAAAATGTCGAGGGTTCAAAAATGTCGGCAATTTATTTATTATCATTTATTGTTCATATTTTTTATTATTACATTTTATAATAGTTTTTTTGTATCTTAAAATATTGATTTCGTCTACATTCAGGCTTTGCGTCTCTTGTCCAAAAACCCAGAATTTTTAGGTCTTTGCTGCATTATACAACAGTTTACATTTTTGTATACGATTGAATACTTTCATGCGGTTAGCAGTATTCCGAAGATATCCAGATTTCACTTTCTAGTTGTCTGATAAGTAACCTGTTCCAGGCGTTCGGATAGTGGTCTGATAAGGCATCGCTGCGAGGAAGTTCATAATAGACAAAATAACGCTGTGGCTGTATGCCCGGCAGTCGAGTCTCAAATACACTAAATCCCCTGCAGTCAAAAATTTTCACCAAATTTCCCCAGAAAGCCTTTCTCAAACCTTATGAAACTATTATATCTTTGTTTAGAAATGTCAAGCGATTCCAAAAATTATTTTGGCTGTGTAGTTGATGGGATATTTTCGCGTGCGCATACACTCTTTTTTTTCTATAAGAACGTCTAATTTTTTAGCTGAGGCTGAACCGGGATTGAATGTTCTTATTTTTTTGGCGACTTGAGCCTGAAACATTCTTAGCAATATTCTTAAGATTAATTGTATAGTATTTCAGTAAATCATATTTGTGAATGAAAGAAAGAACAAGTAGGTCAAGTTCTACTAATTTCCTAAAAGTTGTACGTGTTTGCTTTTGTAAAAATGGAAGATGCCTTGCAACGTCACAAAAATTCTAGCATTTGGGGTTCAAATAGGCTGTAAATTACTCTGACCAGATTATTACAGTTTATTTCACTCTCACATAGCTTATGCTACAAATATGAAGACAAGATAAAGAGACGTTCTTAACAAAATCTCAGCCTGGGTATGTTCTAAGCATGTTCTTAAAATTTTTGCCATTCCCAGCCTCGACGTTCTTATAGAAAAGGTTCTTATAAATAAAAAAAAGAGTGTACTATGAAATCACTATGACCTTGACACTAAAAATTTTTAGCTCGGCCTTGCCGGCATTTGATCCCGGGGGGGGGGGGGGGAGTAATCAATAAAGTTTTATACGGGAAGGCTCCGCCCGGAGGTTCAAACCCTTACCCTTTAATATACTCTTTTTTACCAGAATGGTACCCCTTTTATATACCTAGAGCAAAATTGCATCCCTTTCTTATACCTCAAGTATAAGCCAAAACAATAGAATTTCCTATAATCGCCACGTTTTTCCCAGGTTTTCAGTCGTCCTGATTCAGTTGCGTAATCATTTCTGCAAAAATGTGGCACGCTTTGATATACCTCGCTTTAGCAACCATTTCGTCCTCTTTGCAGCTGATTTTGTAACCCTTTTGTATACTAAAATGGCAATTTTCCCTACTCTTTAATATACTGCAACCTTAAAAGGGCACACCTTTTGGGCGGAGCCACCCCGTATAGCTCACTACAGTAAGTAGCCCCCCCGGGCAGTTGATCCGCAGTCGGAAATTAGTGTTACAGAATTTCCACTGCTAAGCTCATACAAACGGCTTGAGAGTATAAGACGTTCGTTTAGAAGCGTCAAGCGATTCCAAAAATCATTTTGGTTTTTAGCTGAAGAAATGTCTGAGCCTGGGCTCACTATAAATTCGTTATGTAATTGACACTTCGATGAATTTCTGCTCAGACTGCCGGGCACGGTCTCAAATAGACTAAATGCCCGGCAGTCGGAAATTTGTATCAGCATATTCACCCGCTTGAGAGTATTCGATGTTTCTCTCAATGTTAAATAACTAATTGTCAGCTTTTAAGTAGAATTTCTTTTAAAATTTTCGACTGCCGGGCATTTAGTCCATTTGAGATCATGCCCGGCAGTCTGGGCAAAAATTTTCTAAGTGTCAATAACATAGCGAATTTATAGTGAGCTCAGGCTCAGACATTTCTTCAACTAAAAAAACAAAAATGATTTTTTGGAATCGCGTGACATTTCTAAACGAACATCTAATATATATTCTCAAGCCGTTTGTATGAGCTTAGCAGTAGAAATTCTGTAACACTTTCTGACTGCGGATCACCGTCAGTGCCAGCAAGGCCGAGCTGAAAATTATCCAAACGTGCATTAGGTCATAGCGATTTCGTAGTATGCGCACGCGAAAATATCCCATCAACTACACAGCCAAAATAATTTTTGGCATCGCTTGACATTTCTAAACAAAGATATAATAGTTTCATGAGGTTTGAGAAAGGCTTTCTGGGCACATTTGGTGAAAATTTTTGACTGTAGAGCATTTAGTGTATTTGAAAATGTGCCCGGCTGCCGGGCATACAGCCAGTTATTATGATTTTCCTCGCTGCGGTGCCATATCAGACAACTAGAAAGTGAAATCTGGATATCTTCTGAATACTGCTAACCGAATGAAAGTATTCAATCGTATACAAAACTGAGGTAAACTGTTCAATACATGTAATGGAGAAACCACCTAAAAATTCTGGCTTTTTTGACAAGAGACTCAAGGCCTGAATGTAGACGAAATCAATATTTTTAGATACAAAAAAAATTTTAAAAAGTAATAATAAGAAATATAAACAATAAATGATAACAAAAAACCGCCGACATTTTTAAACCCTCGACATTTTACCCTCGACCCTCGACATATTACCCTCGACCCTCGACAAAAACCTACACTCGCTCCTTGGCATTTATGTCGGGAAAAATCTTTTCGCTTATATATTTGCTAATAAAAATTGATTCGCATTCGCTGAAATCTTTTCTCAGTAATTTGAATGCAAGCTTTTAAAGGGAGATAGCGACTGAGCAAACCCAAATGAATTTAGACTGATGCAAGTGAAATGTTTACACAATAATGTTAACACCAACTTGATTATGTAGCGACACCGTACGGCAAAACAAACCAGAGTTAGCGTTCTTTTCTGTACAAAAGTACAAATCCATATCACTTTGGTCAGTGAGAATGGCGGAAAAGTTACTTCTAGAACAGTGGAAATGTACATCTACATGTAAATTTGAGGAAACCGTTGTAAAATTGTGCGTCTTTGTCACGTCGTTTTGAATTCTGCAAGCAAGCAGACCCTAGAAATTCTTCTAGAATTTCTGACCGCTAGGACATTGATTATATATTTTTCCAGAACCATACGTGGCTTCCAGGAATCTATAGGCATAGCAAAAAGTAAAAGTATATGTAAACACACCTTCAGAAAACCAAGGTAAAAGAAACTGAAAAATAATAAGTTAATTAAAAATAATTCCCAGTCTGCACAGTCTGCGTGGTCTGCACAGTCTGCATGGTCTGCAGTCCGCACAGTCTGTAGTCTGCGTTTTAACATGACCGGGTGTCGCGCGAGTTCGCGAGGCGAACTTCGTGTGCAATGTTTGCCAAGATCATATGTCAGTGCGTTTGATTCGTGCATGGAAGGCCATTTTTCTAAGGTTTTGCAAGAAAAATGTGACGTGTCTGGGAACGAAGGTCCCGAGAGTTTCTTTCAGTTAACGTTGTTCGTAACAAGGAGCTAGTTTGTTACAGTGGCGACGAATATTTTGTGTTGGCCGATGTTGTTGGTTCCCTCGGTTTCGACCTTGTGAGAAACGAAAAACTTTCCGATATACGTTGTCTGACATGTGCGAGGACGTTGGCCAGAACTGATTTAGGGCACGTTTAGGAAAATTACCGTAAAAGCGAACGGAGGGATAGACAGAGCGCCTGGAAAACGAATGTCAAGCAATTCGCCAACGGGAGTTTCACTTTAGCGAAGAGAACTCGAGAACTAGTACATGTGGCGACTAGTTTGAAAACTTCGAGCCCTCGACGTGCGCTTGACTTTTCAATCGAGCCAGGTCAAGCGTACCCCCATGAAATAAAAATTTCAAATTGGTTATTGCAAAATTGATTTAATTATTCGATTCAATAATCCACATTTTGAAATATTCAAAATGAAACTCAATCTGGTAGCCGAATATTGATTGGACGAATGCATGACATCATGCCTCAGGCACGTGGGAATTTGACAGGTTTCCCCAAACTGTATTCCAACGGTCCTCTGATTTTTAGATTTTTCTCTTCTTTTCTCTCCACTACCAGCTTTTCGAAACAAACCAGAACACGGTAAAACCTTTGAGCATTTTGGTGGGACTGAAAGGAGGTGATTGCGTTAGGAAAGCAGAAGTAAAAATTGAACAATGTGAGAATCCGTTGCATGGGAGCGGTTTATGCAAATCGGGAAACCTGTCAAATTCCAACGTGCCTGTCGCATGAATTAATCGAATCAAAAATCGAGTATGGCATCGCGTTTCAGTTTGAATATTTCATTTGAAAAGGGGATTATTGAAACAAATAACAGGCTAATTCTTGTGTAGTGTGTTAAAAAAGGAAGAACGAACAGTATCCCACAATCCTTTGCCTCATGGAATTTCATGAAGATGGCGAATGTCTTGTGACACACAGCGGATTTTGCCTGTTTTCGCTTTTGATTTTTTCACAGATAAAGCGTTTCGCTGGCGATAGCACACTTCAAAACACAAACTTACAACTTTCATCATGAAATAGGCGGTGTTTCTTTTGAATTTAGTACATTATAAATAGGTTTTTTAGATACTTTGAATAACAATGTCTCACGCCATTCGTTACCACCGTTTCAACGAGTTACATGAAGTTAATTATAGGTCTCTTTAATCTTGAGTAATTTACAGAAACAGTTAAAATCTGAATAATTAAGAGATATTTGGACAACTTTGTACCATAGTGACCCTGAAGGTTCCTTTCTGAAGGTTCGAAAATGGTCCACATCCCTGCAATTACGAGTATCACGTTTGAACTCACATGGCCATTCCGCGACAAATGTAATAGAGTAATAAGCAGGGTAAGGAGATTAATTGCACTTTTTCTTTATTGTGCTTTCTGTGCGAGCAAGGAATGAATTAATCGTTTTTGTTTTGTTGGATGATTTGTCAGATAAACTCAAAAGGAACCGTGAAGATTACCAGTTACTAGCAGTTGCTTTCTCCTTAAGGATGGTCAACTGGGTGACAGATATCACTATTACTGACTCTTCTTGAAATGGTCGAAGTAGTTTGACACAAAACTTCAAGATCGCAAATTATTGTTCCAGTTAATTGTCCATTGTCCTGTGCATTTAAAAACTACTCAAGGAAGAATTGGAGGGAGCGATTTTGAATACATTGGTTACAATCATCAACAACATCTTCGTGTAAACACGAGATACAACTCGCTGGATCTCGTCTTTAACAACAAATTCGAATCGCTGATCGAAACATGACAATTAAGAATATACTCACGGCGATGTCGCAGATGCGATTTATTTGAATCAAGTAGGACTGCACAAACCGACGAACTGTTCTCTACTGAGCGATCATCGATGTACTTCGAGAACAATCAGGACCCTTCATCTGGGCAAACTTTCGAGGAAACGCTAGCGAATTTCCTTGCAATAAAGTGCAGCATAGGCAAAACCTTTCAGCTGAGCACTAAATTCTTCCATTGATACGCAGCGTGAGCACTAGACCAGACGCGTTATTACGAAACAGAGTATTTTGCTTTGTAACATGTTACAAACGAAGCTGCCGCCACTATAGTGAAACTCATTCCATCGATCCCTCGAGAGACTGATGACGTCACTTTAGATTTTGATAATATAGTTGCAAACGCAAAGAATTGTGGGATACTATTCTGGTGTACGCTTTTATTATGAATTAAGCCCAAGGGCTTCCGAAGACAATTTCACACTCGCCTTTTCTTACTTTCTCCTCGTCCTCGTTGCATTCTTCTCCGATTCCTATGGCTGCAGGCGAGAATCCTAGTTGTTTTAACTGTTCGACTTGATCTCTCATGATCGAAACCAAAGGTGAAACAACGATTATTGTTGGCATTCCTTCACAAGATCGTAGTGCTTTTACAGCACGAGGAAATAATTGAAAAATTATGCTTTTCCCTCAGATTGAACAGGCAGATCGTTTGCTCGAATCTAAGGGCTTCTATATTTGGGAAATCTTCGAGACATTTATCAACAATTTCAGTAAACTTCGACTCACAAAAATCACGCGCGTCTGACACGTTCGCCATGTTTTGGCTCTGCTGCGCGCGGGTCGTAGCGACCCAGTGGCGATCGTTGCAATCATATGGAAACCACCCTCCGGAGATCGTAAAGATCATAGCGATCCTTATGACAGTAAAGAAACCAGAATGCATTCTTCTTCTTCTTCTTCCTCGGATAACCCACCTCCTTCTTAATGAAGATTCTCGTGAGCGTCAGTGCAGGTGCTATTTCTAAAAAAAAAGATGCTATTCCGTTCTATGTTTTTTCCAAGATGGCGGCAAACGGTATTTCAGACTTTATGGAAGAAGTACAGCAGTACAACCGTTTATACAACAAGTTTTCAATACTCTACAAGAATGAATACATGAAGGTAAATTGCTGGACTGCAAATTGGCTGAAAAGTCGGCATGTCAGCCGAAGATGCCGAGGAAACGTTTACATATACAAGAACAGTGTACGGTAGATTTTAGAGAAAGAAGAAAACAGTGCTTTCTGGTTCTGGTAGAGTCACAACAAGAAAATAACAAGCCTCGAGCATGAATCTTCGATTGACTACCGCCATGCTGAATTTCCGAAACGGCACGAATGAGCTGTTGTGTTATCCAGGTTTTCACGGCTTAGCGATCGAAGTCGCAACGATTGCTCAACAGTTTTTTTAGTGATCAGAGCGATCCCAACGATCGTAGCGATCATGTCAAAACCAGCCTTTATTTGAGATGTTTTTTTTTTGAGGTCAATCTTTACATTTGAAGAGTGCACAGTTTTTTTTCTGGTCGGTTGCATTTATGGTGGAACTGTGTGAGTTAAAATATTGGCGCAGCCGTTGAAAATAAAGGAAAGAAACAATGAAGACCTAACTAGACAAAAATTATTTTCACTGTTTCATCTAAGGAGCGATCAAAGCGTTTTGTAGTAAAATGTTGTAAAGTGGCCCTGGGCTTAACTTAATGCGGAAAATTTCAACTCACTCCCACGCCAACATCGTCATTCCTTGGATGACGTCATTCGCATTAAAAAGATAAATAACTAAATTCATTTCTAACAAAGCAAATAATACGAGACGAAAACAGGCATTCGACGGGCCCCGCCTTGTGGTGTCAGCACTGACACTACAACGAAACAGTAGACGCAGCTTTCGTAGCTGGCCCGAATGGTTGACGCCCAGTCACTCCCCTAGTAGCAAAAAAACTACTTTTCTAGAAAATGCACGCAGGTGCATGATGTGAATATTAAGTTGTCATACATGATGTCCGAGAAAAACCGACTACAATGGATTGGAAATAACTGAGGTATAGTTTTTGAATTTCTCATTGTTTTAGACAGAGGGTGCTCATGAAGCGTATTCTCAACCTCGTTCTTGGGGGCGGGGAGAGAGAGACCCTGGGAACGAGGTTGGCGTATTCACTGTTCCGCAATCGTTCGAGTAATTCGTGCGCAATCACCAGCCTCGTAAAGACCAAATTTGCATCTTAGGTAGGAACGAACTCATTTGTCACTCGTCAGTCGTTTTGGATTAGTTCTTAGTTTTCGCTCGAGGGTAATTGCATTTCCATGCAACTCTTACTGAATTCGAATGTAAATAGACTTTCTTGTTGTTGTTGTCACCTACCAGTATTCGCCACTGCAGCAAGTCTCGTTCACACAATTCCTGCGTGCCTTAAGAATTTATTTTTCAAATTTTTCTGTTCTAAACATATCTTTATCACGAGTGCTACCGACAAACACAGAGATCGCTAATCGCCATTACGTGTTAATTAAGCAAGCATTTATGGCCGGTTATTTATTAAACGAGGTCCAACTTAGTCCGCAGTTTACGACACTGACTAGACCTCCAAATTTGTTAATAAGTGGGCCATTTTAAGTAGATTAAAGTCTTTCTTGCCTCCACTACATGCCTTCTTGAGACTGTTTAATGTAAAAAAAGTTTAAATGTTGTGGTTGGCCACTTTGAAATTGGTTTAGACCATGGTTTGTAAAACACATTAAATAACAGGTCCTTATAGTTTCACTCGCCTAAAGAGGGAAGCAGTAGATACTCTAAAAACTTTTTTTGCAAACTGGCAAGCTTTGTTCTGACACCGATTTGCTGCCCGATTGTTGGTAACTATATCCTAATATCGTTTTGTGTGTTCCGCCGTGTTCATATACACGTGAAGACTTTTTCCTTGGGTAATAGAGTGCTCTCCTCCTGTAGAACTATATCATTGATTGAGTGAGAAGGAAAAAATTACAATGGGGCTGACATACGGTAGGCACTACGGATCTGTTTCGAGAAGGCAAGCTGGTCTTCTCTCGATCGTCATAAGGCCGGCTGATCTTCTCTCGTAACACGCTGGCTAACTATAGGTTTCTGATATACGCTGATCGTTTACACAGGATGAACTGAACTGAGTAAATACATTTTTTCCCTGACGGATGGCAAGACAGAGTTTACACTATGTTGGAAAATAATGGCCCGTGCTATCCTTTATTCAAAAGATATAATCTGTGTATAACGAGAAAATATTTAATTATATGTAAACCGGGAGCAGGCACGCTAAACAAAAGCATTGAACTGGCGAGCACATGCACGCAAATATCTGCTTAAAAACGTGTTGGCGCGATCAGTCTATATAAGGAACCCTAGTTAGCCAGTGTATCAAGCCCCTGACGAGAGAAGACCAGCCGGCCTTCTTGAAACAGATCTGTAGTGTATGTCATCATAATAATTTTTCTTTCTCAATCGGTACGTTATGGTTGTTTGATCTTGTCAGTTGATTTTAAATAAAATTAAATAGAACATAACTGGCGTTATAATCGTGCGACAAACTCGTTAATCGAAAAATAAAAACGATGTAGCCGGTTCTCCTATTCAGCTGATTTTCTGATATTTTCATACAGATCATTGGGATGCATCAAGTTTTCACAGCTGGTCGTTCCCGTTCCTTGAACCATTTTCCTCTTGCCTATGGTATTTCTGTTTGTTTCTAGTGTTCCAAACCAGTTTTCTTTTTTTTTTCTTGACGACTTTTTAAATCTCCTGTTGTAAGTAATATTTTACTAGGGATCTCAAAAACCATACTGGTGCGATTTGCCTGATAAGCATGTCTCATTTTTCAGCATGGCAAACAGGGGAACACAAACGGGACTACACATGCTCTTGTTATTTTTTGAAGAACAAAGAATATTTTTAAGGTAAAGGACTGTAAATACAAGTCACCTAGCTCAAGTTTGCAGAGAATCAATGCAAATAAAATGCACAATGAAAATGATGCTGACAAACTGGGCCTCCAAATTAATTCTTGAGATATCCAACAAAAGATAGGAAGCAAAGCAAGCTGAAGGCTCATCCGCGTGTTCCAAAATTTAAAGGGATACTGTCACGGGGATATTCACGTTTTGGGATGAAAAATGTGCTGAGATTTAAATTAAATGCCTTCTCTCGTACACAGAATACTCCAAGAACGTCTAGAGAAGGAAACCTCGTGTGACTTTCTCAAAGGAAGAAAAAAACATAGTTCAATTCTGGCGATTTCAGTTTCCACGAAATAAAGGAAAAAGTTGAAAACATTAGCCTGATGTTTTCAAGTTGCA
This sequence comes from Siderastrea siderea, assembly GCA_964030785.1. Taxonomy (NCBI): domain Eukaryota; kingdom Metazoa; phylum Cnidaria; class Anthozoa; order Scleractinia; family Rhizangiidae; genus Siderastrea; species Siderastrea siderea. The sequence continues at coordinate 23,943,070 of OZ034972.1, forward strand.
ATCCATTTCCAACCTAACTATCCGCAGTCAAACCGTTTCATCCTAGCCTCCGAGAACTGGTAGAGTAATTTCAAACAAAACTCAGCCAGTAGTTTAGGGTTTCCTCTGGCTAGAATATATCTTTTAGCTTTTTAAAGTTAGTCTAAAAATTAGTGATTGTGTCCCTTTAAATAAGAGTGTGTAAGATTTTTTTTAAACTTTAATAATTTACCTAATTCGTAACAATGCATAATGGCTTTGACTTACCATCAGGGTTGTGGTCATTGGCGAGCACTGTTCCAATAACCAGAAGGAGTAGAAAAAGCCACTTCATGTTGTTTGCTTAATACGGTGCAAACAACAGCGGTGTGTATCACTTTTGCACCTAAAATAACTTTGGCAACTTATAGCTTAACATTATATGTATTATATTTGGGTGAGCACATATCAATATCAATGTAGTGGGCGTTTTTCTTAAGCGTATACCCTAAGTAGCCAATCACAGACTGATACTCAGTATAAGAGAATACGTAGCCATTTTCGATCTGAAACGATTAAATTAGTCGAAAGAAAAGTTAACACTCATGCAGTCAAAAAGGCGAAAAATAAATTCATCATTATTGTTACTGCAAAACAACCCTATTTTACTTTTTTCCTGTTTGTGGCCACGGGCATTTGGTTCTCCGCGTTCCTTGTTATTTGCTAACGAGATCAGGGCCGGCACGATTTCGTCCTCACTGAAAAGGCCATCCGTGACGGGAAAAATCCTAAACACGCGTTAGCCAACGGAAATCTGCTCATACATGTTAGTAACATGTGTAGTTTAATCAGTTTTTATTTTCAACGTTTTAAAACATTTGGTCTTTTCTCAATGCCATAGACGGGACGTTTAAAAACCTAAGTTTACAGTAGAGGAAAAGTTACGGTAGCGGATCCTTAGCAAAACATAACGGAATATTTTAGTTTGGAATCGTGTTTTAACACGAATATATCTGCTGTCTCCTATAAGAGGAACTTTTTATAATGAACTAGATCGAAAACTAGGAGTCTATGCAGCTCAGTGAATTCTGCTTTTCGTTTCATTAAAGTTCACCTACATGGGACGTTGCTTTATGAGCATTCATCGACAAGAGTGCCAAATAAAAGGTTAAGGGAAATAGTGCTCATCAATTTCATGTGGCCCTTTCAGCAATGACGAAATAGTGACCTCAATCACGTTAGTTAAACCATCAAGTAAGTATCAAGTAGTAAATATCAAGACTGAAAGGAGCAAAAGTTAGGGTAACGGATTGGTTTTCGCGTTTACAAAGGAACAGAAAACACTCTATTTCATTGTTTGACTCTCACTTCAGGTAGAAGACACAGAATTTGCAAAAAAATAACACAAAAAGTCAAAACAATGAACAGGAAAAACAATGCCCTACGGTACAAAACGAATGCAATACACTAACTATTTCGCCGGAAATTCTGTGTAGTAAGACCCTTTTTTTTCGTGTTTGTGGTTACAGGCAATTAGTATACCAAGTTCCATGATATTTACTAACGTGATTTAGGTCACTATTCCCTCATTACTGAAGCGGCCACATCGTGACCGGAAAAATCCTAAACACTCGTTAGTGATTGTAAATGTCACTTAAGAGAGCAAAATGCAGCTGCTTAACTCCTAGTTTTTTGATCTCGTTCACTATGAACGTTCCTCTAATAGGAGACAGTAGATATATCCATGTAAAAACATGATTCCAAACTAAAAATATTCCGTTATGTTTTGCTAAGAATGTTAAGGTTCCACACTCAATTCCCAGCATTTAAAGTTGCGTGAGCGTTAAGAGTTTTATATACATGAAATTACGGCCACTGCAGCCTTATCTCTCGCCATTCCACAGAATTCAGTCACTATATGTTCATACTAATTTTATTAAAATATGTTTAAAATTGTTCTTTTAGGTAATATATAGAAACCTTAGTAAGGAAGGGTAAACAGTTTACTAAATACTGTCTGACTAACTTATCTTTTTAGGGAAATTAGCAAGTCGAGAACAAAACGATTCAAAATATTCGGACCCATTGTTGAAAATATTAGTTGTTAGTTGATTTCTTTTGGCGTCCTTATAGTCAACGATCAAAACGATGTATAAAAAAAACAACTAGTTTTATTTCTATGGACCGTTGCTAGTTCGTTTTATATTTTGTATAACTGATATATTTTTTATTTTCCTTTTTAACTGACAAGATTTGTAGTATGCCAAAACCCCTTTATCCTCTCTTGAGTATACGCACTTCAAACGTGACGCACACAAATTGGCCAAAGAAAGCCATTGTTCCATTGTGGTTGTTTCAATACCAACCTCAATTAGTTTCACTATCAATTTAATCAACCATATCGAAACCTAAAAATGATGCTTTTACGTTACAAGAATACCATTTTTAAAGCTAAAATTATTTATTAGATTGTTCAAATATTTCTTGGCCCATTGACCTCCATTGATAGAAGGGACTCTTAAAGTCGTTCCGGGCGTAACTTTCTGGGCCTTCATTAGCAATTTCTATCTTTCATGCAGTGTTGTGCGCCATGGCATGTACGAGTTGGCAGTCATCCAAGATAGCGGCACAATGTCACACTGTTGTTGTCTATAATGTTGGGAGTTCTATGACGGTTTTTGCTTCTGTAGCATACTTTGCGAATTTAACTCGCCGGCGAATAAACGATTAGTGACCGTAAGGGAGACTGAAAAGTGGATTTCTGGAAAATTGGCCAAGAGCGCTGAAAATGTGCGTATTATGATACTTTCGTTCTCAAGAGTCAAGTCAATTTTTAAACGCTCGCTGAAAGCGCATTTTCTGCTAATTTGAGGCGTGGGAGACACAAAACACTTTTTGGTCATATAAAGTTAGGGCACTCAAGGTCTTAGGCCATCGTTTTGTGGACACCTCTTAACAGACTGAATGACCTTCGTGACCTTGAATTGAATGACCTTTGTATTTGCCATACAGGGACAATATGAAAAGGTTTTTGGTTTGTGGACACCCCTCAACAGACTTAATGACCTTCGTGTCCTTAAATGAATGACAATGGGATACATATTGGTTGATTGACTAGTCTATAAGATGAGAAGAGAAAATATTTTTATGCAAAAGTGCTACTATTTTCTGAATGTTATTGATCTTAAAAATATTCCATTGATTAAAGTCTCAATCTTATAAGACACAGGTGCGAAACTGAAATTCTTGTTATCTGGTTGGTATGGCTAAATATCCAGTGGTGTGCTTAAATATCGAGTTTAATTCGCAAAATATCGAGCGGTAAGGTTAAATGTCGGGTTAAGTTCGCAAAACATCAAACGTGCAGTTAATTACAAATTATCTCCTCTCCGGCAAAGAAATCGCACATGCGCCTTATCACTCAGCAGGGACGGCAAGCGGTCGGTACACACGGCTGCCACTTCGCTTCTTTTTGTCATATATGTAGTATGAGACCGCTAAGTGGCAGACCGCTGCAACGGTTGCTAGAGCAATGGTGTTAATGGTTCTTCGACCTGTAAGAAAGAGGGACAGACAGAGGTTAGTCAGAGTGGGGATCATCTGACAGGGACGTAACTATGAAGGGAAGGCCGATGAGATCGGGGATGTGCAGATGTTTGAGGGATCGGCGATCGTGATATGAAGTTTCTGTGGTACATAATCAAAATTTGCGCAGCGTGAGTTAGGATCCGTTGCGTTACATATCTTCACCCTACAGTGCACGAAGACGAACTGGTGATCACCTTTGAAGCTGAACGCCTCGAGACTAAACCGCTGAGTGCGTTTGTCTGCTGCTGGGATGAAGGTGACAGTGTCCTCTACAGCACAGCTGAAAGGGAAAGAGGAAGCTGATGAGTGTTTTCCTAAATAATTAAGTGACAACACCGGAAACACGACTGTACTTTACATTACTTCCTAAAAATACCCTCCCCCACCCCCAAATTCCCAAACACGAAAAGAATAATAGAATAGACGTCTTCTTCTCTTTGTTTCTTAATGTAATATATATACACCTTATTCGGTGTTTTGGTAGGTAATACGCGTGGCTCTTATACGAGTTACGTAGTATCTTCCCGAGCCCCGCAGGGCGAGAAAAAAGCACTTTGTGCATTTTGTTTTTGCTCCGTCCTTATTCGACAAAAAAAGTGGTCAAACCGGGATTGCACGGTATTAACAGGCTAATAGCTGGCATATTTTTCGAGTTAAAATGCCCTGATACGGTAAGATGTCCAACAGTGGAATAATAGAACGTTGTACATGTACACGTATCGCTAATTTTTAGCAATATCCACGGGGTTTTCTGTACAAAACAAATTTCAAAATTTGTCTACACTAGGATTAACGTGCTGACCGCAGCGAATGCATTGCCGTGCACCATGACAATTAGCCACTGATAATTTCCCGTTCGGATCGACCAGTTGATAAGGAAGTAGTTTATTGACCAATACCCAACTGCGTTATGACTGTGACAACTAGCGCTGGATTTCTAAAGTAAAATTACATCCTACTTTGTTTTGCTATCATTATTCACTTTGAACTCAAAATTGAGAATTTAAGAAAAAAAAGAAAAACAGTTTTAGATCGCAGCGCGCGTGGCCCTTAGCCTTAGTAACAAGAAGTTATTTTTTCCCCCAGCCTCGCTCGCGTTTTAACGCACGGCCCTTGTACGGGGAATGTGTGTCTTGCTTTGTCAAGATGGTTCGTGGGTGGTTGTACGGGCAATTTGCTAAATAAATAACAGTGCCTGGTAATTTTTTTACCCGCCTCTGATAAATGTGTATCTCAATCCAGGTTTGTTAAGGTCTGGTTGAGGCGTAGCAATGCACTCTTAAATGGCCAGCCTTCTGTCTTCTGTATTCACGCTGACTTCAACGTACAATATTTTCCTCAACGGTACCATCAGAGGGAACTCTTTCTTCTTGTAGGAACCAAGATACCTGTTGTCTGAGAAAATATCCATTTCCAGCACGAATTTCCCGTATCCTTTCTTAGAGAACATGGTCTTCTTGCTTTTGACTCGGAGATCCACAGCTGACACCACGCCCATGTTTGAGTAGTAGCAGCTGAAGGGGATTTCCACTTCTTGCACACGTGTGATGATCTGATGCGGTTGCACCGGAATTTCCAACACATTGTTCATGTAACAGACGAAATCTTTAGTGTCCCTGCTCTTCGTGTGGCATTCTGTGAGTTTTGTATGGAGAATGTAGTGGGTCCTGGTTTCTCTGACTCCACAGTTAACATCATTGAGTCGCAGATGTTCTCGGTCCAAGCCGTGCATAAGACATTTGGAGTGCTGATCCACATCTCGTTCTTGCCACAAGTGACATTGACGTCTGAAGACCAAGAAACGCATGGGGAATAAATTCTGGTAAATCCACCACTGACAGACGAGAGATAAAGAACTAGTGTTTGGCCCCGTCTTCTGCCCTTAGTTCGTTTTTTGTTTGGAAACGCATACTTTTTCATGCGTTTATCGATAAAAACGGAGGCCTTCAAAACCGCCCTTCAAAGCCGATAAGAAAAAGTGGAAAAAATTACAGTGGGAGTGGAAAAAGAAGAAAGGTCTTCAGCTTAAACATTTTCCCTAGAATATCTTACTGATCCTATAAACTTTGTCTTCTGAGAGATTATGGGCAATTATGCAGCATCGGGGTTTATTTGTCGATAGATAAAGTAGCCTCAGTATCGATCAACTAGTTTCACTGCTAAGATCAGTAGAAAGGCAAGTGACCAAGAACTTACCTGGATGCGGTGCTGTAGGTCGAGTGGGTGTAACTAGGCAACAACAAAAAGCAAAATAAGGTGTAAAGTTCAACAATGAGAGACAACAGGATCAGTTCATCAACGATTTCGCCAAAAATGTCCCGCGCTCTGTACTTTGTTTCTTCGCCATTGACAATTCGCTTATTTGAGTGTCGTAAAACTTCAGTTAAAACCAAAGTTGAACCGTGTCGTTATTTCGTATTCATTTAAGTCTTTTTAGCAATCTGTTTGACCGATCAAAATTTTCGCGCAAATCATTTGTGTACTGTGTTCAGTACCTAATGTACAAGTCGTCGGTACTGAAACTGAGAAAGGCATAAATTTCTTTGTCGATAGATCCGTTTTAAAGGAGCTGTGTCACGAAATTTAGCCACTGGGTCCTGGCTTCCAAATTTATGATGTCATCACTTATTTCCTTTTAACTTGACTATCTCTAGAAAAAGACCGGATTTTGCAAAAAAAAAAAGCACCATCGTCCTTTATTTTGAAAGGCTTTTCATATAAGCTTAACTAAGTTTTTACTTCATAGGCACTTTAAGATTTGAAATTAAATTTTAAGTTATTGAAAAAATCCAAAGTATCGCATTGATATTAGTAGATTCACTGCAGAGAATAGAAAAAAAATGAGTTGTCTTGTTTCATTCTTTCTTCTCCAGCTGAGGGAATAAACAATAAATTGCATATTTCGTGCTTGGTCGATCAGCACTTACCTCATGGATGAGTCGTCGGTACTGAAAGAAATACATAAATTTCATTGTCGATAGATCCGTCTTAAGGTCAGGCACATATTTTTATCTACCTATTTTCAGACACTTTTCCTACATGTTTTGCTAAATAAATCAAACAAAAAGAGCAGATATAAGGGGCTGATCAAGCAAAGTACGTAATTCTTGAAGGAATTTCAAGAAATACAAAAAGTACGCAATTTCACCTTCAAAGAATCTTATCACCAAAAATAAAAGGCGGAAATAGGATCTCTATGATCTACCCATCTTCTTTCTATTTGATTCCACAGTAGCTAACACTCAGGTTTGTATTTGCAGTTGGATGATGATGATGACGATGATAATGATGACGATGATGATGATGATGATGATTTGCCACTTTCTTACTTACCTGGAGTAGCTGGCCTGGTTGGTCCTCAAAAATAGGAAAATGTTTTAAGGCTTTGCATATCGATCTTTTTTTATTCATTTAAGGTAATTATTTTTTTTTTGTACTGAAGTTTTGAAAAATTCAACTGCAGCAAGCAAGAGTATGCCAATAATCCACCTCTCGACACCTCGGTGCTGTCCACTTTGATACCTTAGCAAGAAATACACGACTTTTAGTCTATTGGCACTGTTGTTGCTTCTGATGACGATGAATCAGTTTTAGTCTCAATTTTGGCAAAGGGATTCTCTGTTGAAACCTGCCAATTCCAATGCCTTTGAATTACTTAGACATTAGTTTAACTGTGTTTTAGTACCGTAAAATTCCGAAAGTAACGACCCACCGAAAGTAGCGAACCCCCAAAAGAAATGTCCAAATCTGTGGGTGCTAATAAATCCCGAAGGTAGCGACCCGACCTCCCCCCACCCCCCCCGAAAGTAGCGATAGTGGTGAAGATCAAAAACAAACAGCAGTGAACGAGATTCCTTGTTTCCATGAAATATAAGTGTCAAGAAATATCTGTTTTTGGCTTTTACTTCAGAAAAAGAACTCAGCTGCACCAACTTTATATAACAGTCCCCCCCCCCCTCGAAAGTAACGACCTCCCCAAAGCTACGACCCCTCGAAAGTATGTACTTCGGAATCCGTTAATTTTATGCTAGTAGATTAATAGCAAATATGCAATGTGACGTCCCCCAAAAAATTTATCACGAGGTATAATATTTTTGGGGTGCTATAAACACGCCGGCCTGTAACCTTGTAAAATATATATTCGGCTTATGATTTAAGATTATTCCAACGCAAAAGAACTCCATAATGACGTTTACTCTTACCGTCCCTCTTTTCCAGTCTATTATGCAAAGGTTTGTTTAGTAGTTTGTTCGTATGTTCAGAAACTCAATTTAAACTAGTTAAATGAAACGGTAATCCTTACCTATTCCATTGTCACCACAAAAACGTAAATTGCAGGCGGGAGGTGGAGACAACTCATAAACGAAGAAGGCTCCACAATTTTGCACTCGAATAAGAGTCTATCTACAGCAGCCGAGAGTCCAGTGAAAGCACACCCAGCGGTAGATTTAATGACTGACACGACGTTTTTACGTTTTACATACATGTTTCGGCAGATACGTCTGCCATCTTCAGTGTGAATCTGAACATAAATTACAATAATAATGGCAGTGATTAAGACAAATGTAATGGTAATGAATAAATTAAACAGAAAGTTCTAAATTCACGTGCTTGACCTGCGCATTGAGTGTAGGCTTTTACCAAAGTATGTATAGCTCTTCTTTGATCTTAAGTGCAAACCGCGAAGAGGCCTGATCGATAGTGGCAAAACTGTCAAGGGAGCACGCAGAGCGACATTCTTTTGAGCCCTCAAGGTGCTTGAAAATGTGCGAGACCCTGCCCTTTCCATGTGTTCCCTTACACGTGTGCTAAAGTGTCGGGTGGTCTCACCGACATAGCAGGCAGCGCAGCCTGCACACGAGAATTTATAAAACACACATGATCTGAGTCCACTGGGGATAGGGTCTTTCACACTTAATAGACTACCTACTTTGAAAGAAGAAAATGCTAACACAATGTTTGCATTGTTGCAGTAGAGTTGAGAAAATCGACGAATGCGCTTTTGGGTGATGCTGGAAAAATAACCTATATTTAACAATTATCCTGCGAAATCGCGCGGAATATCACCTGATACTTAGCCGACGAGGCCGTAGGCCGAGTTGGCTAAATCAGGGGATATTCCGCAAGATTGAGCAGGATAGTTGTTTTATTATTCAACAAATTCCCATCGCCTACCATTTTCAGAACGAGAAAAACTACGGCTCTATGATAAAAACGCTAAAAGCTAGCAACACATAAGCTTAATAAAAATCAAAACAGAACTTCAAGAAATCGAAGTTTACTACCGTTCACTTAAAAAGACTTATTTACAAACTCATGTTTGGAAATGACAAGACAAAGGAAAAAAAATATTGCTACCTTACCGAGAATAAGTCCTCTTCCTGTGAATTAAAATCTTTTCAACTTTAGTCTTTACAACTTTCCGTCAGCAAGTGTGCAGCCTGCTTCGTTCGCAATAGCATTTTCTTGGTTGAATTCTCACTATGAAAATTCCAAGTCAACCTCTGGATATCTTTGTGAGCTGAAGCAAATACTTGGTGACTTTTTGAGAGCATTTAATCGTGGAAAGTTTCTTCCAGAGAGTTAAAATTTACGGAGAACACTGCTAAAACTGCCTCGCTTTTCAAAATGGCCGCCAAACAAGCAATAAGAGAAAATCTGCAGTGCACTTCCAAATATGGTCATTTACGTATATCGCAGGATATCTGTCATGTAGGATGACAGATATTGAGGGCTTCCTTACCATATATGGGCATAATGACAATTTGTTGAATAATAAAAGGTAATAATGAGCGCCACCTGTCCTAGACGATTTCTCACTCCACTGCAGATAGGAATGTGAGTCACGCTAGATCACAATTATGGTCATCGGGACCTAATTGACTTGCTCTATAACTTTGGCTTCTGCTCATCGTATTCAGAATCATGTCTTTACAAGAAAAATGAGTCTGTTGCACAGGGAGTGGGTCAATGTGAAGTTGCTTCAAACGCATTGCTGCATCTAGTCGCTGACAATGTTAACCACAATGCAAAATCTCTGGATGGTGAACATTCCGTTCATATGATGGGTCAGATGGGTGCTATCACGCCAGCTACGGCTAACCAGCGGAACATCCCAAGAAAGATGGTCAGACTGGATGATATCCGCAAAATAGGGCAGCACAAGATTTTCTTTCAAAAAGACCCAAAGGCTGTTCTGAAGAACATTAAGTACCCCAGCATTCGTTCACTGGCTAATGTTATCCAGAATAACAAGCTAGACATACTGTGGCAAGTATCAATGCACGTGTCTCAGCCTCGCCCTTTATGGTCTGGCTAAATGCAATCACTTCACCGTGGGGCGAGTAACCCGGGAACAAGCACGTAGCTTTTTCTTCCGATGATTGATCTGACCCCAAGCAGCCCTACTTGCGTGCGCTCAACCCTCGAGTACCTTTGTGACATAGCGCAGAAACATGGTGTTACTCCTATCGTCACCTTTGATCAGCAGTTGTACTGGATTGCACTTATGGCTATCGAAGACCAGCCTATGTCTAGTCGTTTACGACGTATTGTTCTAATTGTCGGAGGATTTCACACCGAAATGAGGCTCCTTGGGGCAATAGGGTCAATTATGGATGGCTCTGGCCTCAAGGAAATGCTGACGCAAGTATATGCCGAGGGATCTGTGGAACAAATGCTGAGCGGGAAAGCAGTTGCTCGTGCGGTGCGAGGTCATTTCCTGGTGGACAGCGCTCTCAATATCATTGCAGCTTCTGCCGCCCTTCACCTTCCATTTCCGGATCTAACAGGTACACTATTTTCTTTTTTTCGTAGTGATTTTGAACTCATACAACCGTGCAATGTTGTTATTGTTCGCTCAGTCTTTCCGATTATACACGTATTTCAAGACATAAAATGCCCAATTATGAAAGGAGTTTTATTTAAATTCTCACACGCCTTTTACGAGGTCCACTTGGGAAGGTTCCACCATCAATGCCCACCGCTCCACCTGGGACGCCGCCAGTCGAGACAGGTTGTGTCGACCCCCCAAAAAGCCCCGTCAGCGGAGTCGCATTCTGCCGAACCGCCTGCACTCCCGACAGTTCAGATGCCCGCCGATATTGTACCTCAGATGGCATCGGACGCGCCACATCTTCTTGAACCGCCTTCACTCCCGACAGACCAGTCGAGGTCCGCCGACACACATGAGATAACGCCAGACGCATTCCATGTTGCCGATGTGCCAATGGTCTCGTCAGTCGAGTCACATTCGCCTAATGCGCTTCCGTCTCAGACGCATACAGGTGGGTTAGTGGTAGGACATACCTTTTGTTTAATGTCATAATTTAGTGTAAACATTAGTGATATAGTTCTAATGAGCAATCCTTCAATTTGATTGGCCGAGTTACTTGCTATCTATCAGCTCTCGGTCGATTCCAATGAGATCTATGTTGTAGCATTTTTATTTTATTTCCAGATAATGAGAATGCTGCTCTTCTTGCTCGTATCTTGCTGCTCGTCCAAGCTGTGCATGATGGGAAGATGAGCCTAGACGACGCACTTAAAAGCAGTGCACTCGGGAAAATTCAATCGTTACTTGATTGCTGGCGTGACTCGATGAAGGCGCACCGAATGGCCAAATTGTGGCTACAGTACCAAAGGATGATGGAAATTTTGAGATCCTTCATCTGCTCAGTGCGAACAGGAAACTGGATGTTATACTTACAGAGCCTGTGCGATATGCATCCTTATCTTGCTGCTGCCGGGCATAACAATTACACCAAGTCCCTTGCCCTCTTTATACCCAAGATGATTGATCTAAAGCGGACTCATCCTGATGTCTATGAGGCATTCGCGAATAAGGGTCTCTTTCCAGTAAGGAGAACTGATGGGGTATGGTCTGGCATATTTACAGACTTGTTTATAGAGCAAGTCCTTTTGGCTGGCCTAAAGACATCTGGAGGCCTCACGCGTGGTCGCGGGTTTAACGAAAGACTCGTTTACTCTTCCTTCTCTCAAGACCCATATGTGCAGAGATCGGCCAGTCCATCTTCTATATCGCTGGGTTGTCCTCAGATGAACAAGATGGCCATCGTGACCTCACAGCAGCTCGTATTCAGCGAGATATGTCAGATATCAAAAAGCTGTTAGACGTGTTTCTTGAACGTGGGGTATTCAGCACAGCTTCAGAAAAGCTCGTGAGCCTGTCGACAGGGTTGGTTGCAGACGACTCAGTAAATGCGGATGAAGCAAAAACTGTTGGGGATAAAATTCTTCAGTCAATGGTTGGTGAAACAGTATCCTCGTATAGTTTTACCCAAAAGGCCCAAGTAAAGACCCTGGCCTCTGCAGTCTACGTGAAAGCACCCTCTGGCGGGCGAATGGAGATGGACCCGCAGCATTTGTACCAGCGCCTCCTCCTTATGGGCATTGGTGATATCCCTCTTCCTGAGCTCCTGAAATACGAACTGTGTTCCTCGCCAGCATCTCTTTATGACAACCATATGCGAATGCGGACCGGCAACAAGGCTGAGTTAATGCACCATCTGCTGAAGCTTGTCCCTGAAAGTGTTCTTGCTTCTGTGCAAACGACAGGCTCTCAGTTTGTCATTGACGGAGGGGGGCTACTACACAAATTTTCATGGCCTAAGCATTCAACTCACTCAACTATCTGCGATATGTATGTTCAACATGTCAGTAACACATATGGTCAAGGGGCGCTCGTAGTTTTCGATGGCTACCACGGTCCAAGCACAAAGGACGAAACCCATCGTCGAAGAACGGGAAAGGACGTCGGTGCATCTGTGGCCGATTCAGCGGAAATGCGCCTAACAATGAACAAAAAGGCTTTCCTGGCGAATGGGTCAAACAAACAAGCTCTTATCCAGTTGCTTGCTGCAGAAATGGTTAAAGAAGGAATTTCAGTAGAGCATGCAGTCGGAGATGCAGATTACAAGATTTGCAAGCTAGCTTGTCTCTCTGCAACAGAAAAGCCGACGGTCGTTATTGCCGAAGATACTGATGTGTTCCAGCTGCTCACACATCACGTTGATGTCAGCGCCTCTAATCTCTACATGATCACGGCCAAACATACAGTGTGCATTTCAACCTTAAAAAAGAAACTCGATCCACATCTCTCAAAATCTATACTCTTTCTTCATGCAATCAGTGGATGCGACACAACATCCAGGCCCTACGGAATTGGCAAAGTAGGCGTGTTACAGAAGTGCAAATCCCTAGAAAACTCGACCTCAGTCTTCATGTCTCCATCTTCTTCGAAGGAAGACATTGTAAATGCGGGAGAGAGCGCGCTTCTGGTGATATATGGATGTCCGACCTCACCACACCTGTCAGCTGCTCGACTGGAAAAGTTCCAGGTGAAAGTTGTTACTTCTGCAGGATATGTGCCTCCAGAGAAGCTCCCGCCCACCACAGATGCTGCCGCTTTTCATAGCCAACGAACATACCACCAAGTACAAGCATGGTGTGGCAATGACCTCCCGGCGGAGGACTGGGGTTGGGTGTCCTCTTCTGACGGTCTCGTACTTATCAGGATGTCGCAACCTGCAGCTCCAGAGCAGCTCCTGAGGACCATCCGCTGCAACTGTGGTGGGAATTGCGACAAACGATCATGCACTTGTTACAAGAATGCCCTTCAGTGCACATCCGCATGTGGTCAATGCAAGGGTATTGCTTGTCTAAAAGACCCTGAAGTAGAAAGGCAGGACTATGATAATGATGACGATGGCGATGCAGAGTGAATCAAAATATGTTTCCAGGCGATTGTCTGAAGAAATGACACTTTCGTTTTACGAAGTTGGAATTGGCCTTGGATTCCACCCGAGACCTTGATCTTTTTTAATGCCTCGCAAACATGAAATAATTGTTTATTTAATAGATACATGTACATATTAGCAATTTATAGTCAATTTTCTGTTTTTCTGGATTTTTTATAATGACCTTGACCTTCATGCATGACATGGACCTCTGGTGACCTTGAAAACGTGACCAATGAATTTGCCGTGCCGAAGTTAGTGGGAATCGACACCTTATATGTGTTTATATGTCAAGTATTTACAAAGATACGTCTATTAGTGCAATGGTGGCCATCTTGGATTTGGCGGCCATCTTGGATTTTCCCACGGTCATTAAAAATAAGCTTGCCATGGACAGATTCATAGTGGCGCTGTAAACATGATCTAATTGTTTATTTAATACACACATGTACATATGAGCAATTTATAGTCAATTTTCTGTTTTTTTGGTAATTTTTTATAATGACCTTGACCTTCATGCATGACCTTGACCTCTGGTGACCTTGAAAATGTGTCCAATGAATTTGTCGTGCCGATGTTTGTGGGAATCGACACCTTATATGTGTTTATATGTCAAGTATTTACAAAGATTCGTCTATTAGTGCAATGGCGGCCATCTTGGATTTGGCGGTCATCTTGGATTTTCCCAAGGTCATTAAAAAACAAGGTTGCCATGGTCAGATTCAGATGGGGTTTTATGTGTGAACTATTAGGCCACTAACAAACAGCTCTATAGCAAAACGGCTTTGTTAACATTTTTGTCCAACCTCGGTCATTCGTTTACTGGACTATAGGTCATTTGGAATGGTACTGTTGCAATAAACTATCAGGTGCATGATACTCAACGTGGTAGATGCCTTATACAGTTAATTTTAAGACCATTTAATCCTACCCAAGCGTACTTTTATTTTAGTTATTTTCCCAATATGTATAGGTCCACTTTATTGTCATAAAAGTTTGTTGGTTTGCTTTGATTTATTGTTTTTTTTTTAATTCTGCTTAACAAATTGATGTCAGCTTTTTGATGCTTCTGTCCTCTTATGATCTGTTATTGATGATTAATTGGGTCATAACATTGTCAAAGTGTTGTGGATGCATGAGACGCAACCTCGTCCCCAGGGCCTTCTCCTCCTTCAAAATGGCGGTCGGAGAAACCCCTGGCCAAGGCTGCCAAAGTGGCTCTAAAAGTTCGTTAGAATTTCTTCCACAAACACCATGAAATGTCTCCGTTTTGTTTGAATAACGGTTTCCAATTGCAGAAAAGAAACAGGGCCGCCAGACGCTGCTCCGAAAGAGCCATTTCATCATGGGTCACATGACAAAATACTCCACGTTTCGTAGAGTATTTCAGTAGCCTTGGCCAGGGGTTTCTCCGACCGCCATTTTGAACGAGGAGAAGGCCCTGGGGACGAGGTTGCATGAGACGCGCCGCAGGGTAGAGGCATTAAAAAACTGACGTCTCTCCCCAGTCTCAATCGTCTATTTCACGTTCGCTTCAGACCTTTCGCTCGACGACCGCGCGTTTCCACGGACCAACGCAAAAAGTACGACTGTTTTGCAGTCTAGGAAAAGACAGAAAACAAACAAGTTTGTTTGCATAGCTGTTAACGTAATTGCACTCATGTCAACCAAATCAAGCTGAAGGCTTGTCCGCGTGTTCCAAAATCGAAATACGAGTGTAAGATTATTAAACTTAATTTAGCTACATCGTAACAATGCAAATGGTTTTGACTTGCCACCAGGGGTGTGGTCATTGGCGAGCACTCTTCCAATAACCAGAAGAAGTACGACAAGCCACTTCATTTTAGTTGCTTAGCACGGTGAAAACAACAGCGGTGTGTATAACTTTTGCACGTAGAATAGCTGTAATAACTGATGGCCAACCGTTATATTGGGTGAGCACATATCGAATATTAATGTAGTGGGAGTTTTTCTAAAGCGTAGACCGTACGTGGCCAATCAGAGACTGGTACTTTTAAGAAAACACGTAGGCATTTTCTGAAATAATTCCTGAAAAGAAAAGAAAGCACTCATACAGTCAAGAAGGCGAAAAATAATTTTATGATCATTGTAACCGCAAAAACAACTCTATTTCACTTTTTTCCTTTATGTGTTCCTTGATAAACGCGATTTTGGTCGCGATCGTCATTACTGAAACGGCCACATCGTGACCGGAAAAGATTCCTAAACACGCGTTAGCCAACGGTAATCTGCTCATGCAAGTTTGAATCAGTCTTTGAATTCAACGTTTTAAAACATTTGGACACTTCTCAATGCCTTACACGAGTCGTGAACGTAGTTAACCTAAGTTATTTCATGATTCACACGTTTTCTTTTGTTATTCAACATCCTTTATTTAACCAGAGGGAACCCAAACGCTGTATTAGCTATATCACAACACTTTTCGTGTTGCGTGCAACTGTCGTAGGGCCGATTTAGACGGTACGCTTTTTCCTTACGACTGTTAAGTTTGGGACTTGCTCACGTCATGTCTACAACACGAATCGTGTCGTCTAAATCAGACCTACTACATGTTCACGACAGTCACACACAATACGAAAAATGGCGTAGGATTTGAACGAGTCGTGAACGTAGTTAACCTAAGTTATTTCATGATTCACACGTTTTCTTTTGTTATTCAACACCCTTTATTTAACCAGAGGGAACCCAAACGCTGTATTAGCTATATCACAATCATTTAATAAAAAATATTGTTATTTACCTGTGTTCCTGTATTTTTATGAGTTGTTTCGGAAGGGATTTGAATCAGAGCGGAGACGCGGTTTACCTTGCCAGTTTCAAATGTTATCTTGTCTGGCGCGTCTCAAGTTGCCATTTTTATTAACTAACCTTATTATTAACTCTCCTGTAGGGCACCTTTTCTCGAAAATCCTGGTAACTTATCGGGCTCGATAAGTAGCCATGACTTTCGAGAAACGGGCCCCAGGAACGTTGGAACAACTTGGAAGAAAAATGTATGGTAATCTTTTATTATTTTTTAAATTGCAGATAAGCTGATTAATGTATTCATTATTCATTTTTTTCTCTGTACCTTTAGCACGTTGTAAGCGAAACACACTTCAAGAGCAAATGCAACATTGCAGCCAGTTTATTTGGCTAAAAATGTTTAATACCAGTATTTAGCGCTAGCATTGCATGTTTGGAACAGGCTAAAGAACACGGTCAGTCAGCTTCGGAAGGCCACAAACCTGAAGAGAACATTTGCTTTCAACTTTGACACGTGTTCTTCAATCTTCATGTTAGATAGAGGTAATATGGTTAAAGTATTCTCCATTGAATTCAGGACATTTATTGAATCCAGCGCGCCCTCGTTGTACGCAAAATTGCGTGTACCCACGCGCGTTTATGACGTTGAGGGTGGCGCAATTTTCTCTAAAAATAGCACATTTGTCTTTTTCGATGGGGCCGCGTGGACCCCGCTCTTACGGTCTCCGTCCCCGATTATGGCTCCTGATTAGCATAGCGATTTGTTCCGTCACATTTTCCTGTTTACCACAAACCATAAAAAAATGTCAAAATTTAGAAGCAGAGATGAGGAGCAGTTTCCACCCAGGAAAAAAATTGCACCGGTTTTCAAAGGAAGGGAAATAGTGGGAGGTATTTTTCCACGGTCACAACAACATTTTTTAGGGTAAGACAACCCTCTCCGGTATGACGGAATTGAATAACGAGGTTGATTTGCGGCCAGTGCAGGATCACTTGCGCCAAATACTCGGCATAAAATCATCGAATGGATTGATTTACAGAGTGCAGCTAAAGATAGTTCTCCAGTCGCGTTAAGCAAAATTATGGTTTTCCAAGTGAAGTGAGACGAGTGAATTTTACAGGCGTTCTATTATTTCTCTATTTCCGGTTAAACCGATCTCTCTGCACTCTGCAGTGTCACCTTTTGCTTGTGGACAATCTTACTCAGCCTCTCCCCAGCTGAGGGCAATTTTGTGGTCGAAACTCGCAAAGATTCATGTGTGCACTTCAAATGAAAACGCATACCAGGAAAGGCGAGTTTCGTATTTAGGAGGGTTTTCGACGGCTTAAAATAGGATCTGAAACCCATGAGAAAGAACAGAGGTATGCGAAAGACCCAAAAATACACCTTTGAAGTTGAAGGGCGATTCGGTTATTGTGATGGAATTTATCGAGCCTCAAGTGAGGTGCAGTGTGAAACCGTTTCCTGCCTTTAATTAATTTTTAACATTCAGCAAACATGAAAAATAAAAACCTCAATTTCTCGCCGAAAAAGCTTCAATCCAGCCCAGAAAGCCCTCAGATAATGACCAATACAACAATGAAATAAGGCAAATTATTTTTTTCGACTTCTTTCTGATTTGTGGCAATTTGAGACGTTTTGTAGCATTTCCATACAAACTCTTAAATGTTGCCGATGTCATTATTAAGCCATTGTCATTGTAGCGTGAGGCCGATTTACACGGTACGATTTTGTCGCATGCGATATGCTTACTCCATGCCTACAACACGAATTGTGTCGTGTAAATTAACCTACAACATCCTTACGAGAGTTACACGCAACACGAAAAATGTCGTAGGATTTTAAGGGCCGATTTACACGGTACGATTTTTGCTTACGACTGTCGTATGCGACTTTCAGTAGCGCGCGTCGCTTGTGTCAGGAAGATACAACTCGTCATTCTAACATTTTAATTCTGGCTACGACTGTCGTAGGGTTTTAAAATCCCACGACACTTTTCGTGTTGCGTGCAACTGTCGTAGGGCCGATTTAGACGGTACGATTTTTCCTTACGACTGTTAAGTTTGCGACTTGCTCACGTCATGTCTACAACACGAATCGTGTCGTCTAAATCAGACCTACTACATGTTCACGACATTCACACACAACGCGAAAAATGGCGTAGGATTTTGAAACATGTTTTAAAACCTTACGACAGTCGTAGCCACAATCAAAATGTTAGAATGACGAGTTGTATCAAGTTGTATGAGATCCTTGCCTGACGCAAGCGGTGCGCGCTACGAAAGTCGCATACGACAGTCGTAAGCAAAAATCGTGCCGTGTAAATCAGCCCGTAATGATGTTGTAGGTTATATTTACACGATACGATTCGTGTTGTAGGCATGGCGATAGCATATCGCATGCGACAAAATCGTACCGTGTAAATCGGCCTTAAAACATGTTTTAAAACTCTACGACAGTCGTAGCCAGAATCAAATGACGAGTTGTATACGATCTTTGCCTGACACAAGCAGCGCGCGCTACAAAAGTCGCATACGACAGTCGTAAGCAAAAATCGTACCGTGTAAATCGGCCCTTATGCATAGCGTGGAAATAACAGTTAAATTTATGCGCAGCTCTCAACTTTAGCTTGGGCTGCCTGTGATTTCTGGAGATTTATTTAAAAAAATAATTTTACTCAGTTTTATGACCGATAAGACCGGATTGTTACAGTATTGATTCTTTCCTTGAGCTTTCCTCCGACTGAAATTTTTTCTCGCTTAATTCGTTTAACATTTTCTTATTGTTCCTGCATTCCTCGTACCTGCACGCTAGCTAGCTAGTCGTTGTTATTTGCCAAATGGATCTATCATCAGACGGTTCTTTGCCAGCAGCCGAATACTAGTTTGAAGGATGTAAGTATTTCTCCCTCCACTACACTAGTAAAGCAATGAAAAACAATATAGTTGTATATGAGCTTCAGATAAGTGTACGTTGAAAACTTGAGGTTGAAGTGGTCGTGTATATTCTAAAATTATTTCTTAAAGGCAAAGTCTTTTTTTCTTAAAACGTTGAACACGCTTTTCTCGTCAGGTATGATTTTTCACGCGCAGTACAAAAATTTCTGCAGAAAATCCTCCGTGTCATTTTTCCAGTTGTGAACCCAATGTCCCAATCGTTCATAGTCCCTATCGGCTAACCTGGTGAGCGGTTCTCTCCTCTTCTCGTCCGTGGGTACGAGGTAACCTGCCCCGTCGTCTGGGTAAGAGGCATTGGGAGAGTGATTTATGAGGAAAATCCCTGACAATCCCGTTCGCTGTTTTCCAACAGAGTAAAAGATTTTGTTTAAAACACAATCATATGAATTACTACTTAATTCATATAATGATGGATAACTCCCGGGGGGGGGGGTACTCCCTATACTGGGGTATACGGGGAGGCTCCGCCCAAAAGGGGTGCCTTTTTAAACAATTAACTTTGCCACCATAACAAAATAAAAGTACCGGATCCTGTAGTAAAAGATCTAATCAGCAAAAGTAAAGAACCAAATATGATAAAAAAAGCAATGCCAGGTGCTGATTCAACGGTAGGGAAACTGAGTGTATATTTTACACAATATTTTGAAAGACACAGCCTTTCTTCTTCAGCGTCTTACAGAGAATGACTCTAAGGGCAAAAAAGTTACGATTTAAACATAGTTTAAATTGTAACGTGTTTGTCCTGAGAGTCATTCTCTGTAAGACCCTGAAGAAGAAACTCTGTGCTTTTTGAAATATTGGTTAAAATATACTGTCAGTTTCCTTACCGTTGAATCAGCATTGCCTTTTATTATCGTATTTGCCTTTTTTAAGCTCGCAGTATACTAAAGGGTAGGGAAAATCATCATTTTAATAAATGAAAGAGTCACAAAATCCGCTGCAAAGTGGAAGAGACGGTGGCTAGAGATTAGTGTATAAAAGGATGGCTAATTTTGGAAGAAATAATGGAAAACACCTTAGACCCAGAAGGACTGAAGGTCAAGGATAAATGTGGCAATAACAGGAAATTCTATTGTTTTGGCTTATCATTGAGGTATAAGAAAGGGGTGCAATTTTGTTGTAGGTATATGAGAAGGATACCATTTTGGTAAAAATTAGTATATTAAAGGGTAAGGGTCGGATCCTTCTGGTGGACCCTTCCCTTATAAAACTTTATTGGTTCCCCCCCCCCGTCTCAGGGGTATAACGTGAAAGTGGTATGGATCCAATTGGTCTAGACAGCAGCAAATAAACGGCAAGTGTTTAACACGCAAAGGCAGTTTTTAATCTGGATAACTTGTTTCGATGTTTTCGATGGTAAATCCCATCGTTATTAGTTACAACGTAATTTGAAAAACTGTTTGAATTTATAACAAGCTAGAGAAGCTTGCATTACAATAATTTTTCAAGGTCAGGGAATTCTGTAAAAGGTCAGGGGAAATCTTAGCAGTGTTGTCAAAGTGAGTGAAAAGTCAGGAGATTTTATTTTCCGGTTCACAAAATCCCGTGAAAAGCGTGAAGAGGTCGAAAACGAAGTGAAAAGTCAGGGAAAAGTCAGGGAATTTTTTAGTTTCTGATGGGTGGCAACCCTGATAGGTTGAAAAACTGCCCATGAAAGGTAGCTTATGCTAAGTATTTCGGTGATCTACGTATGTCCTTAGAGCTATGCATGTGAACTGCCTAGGGTGTATATTGGTTGATTGACCAGTCTATGAAATGAGCAGAGAAAATATTTTTATGCAAAAGTACTTCTATTTTCTAACTGTTGTTTATCTTAAAAATCCGATCGATTAAAGTCTCAATCTTATAAGGCAAAGGTACGAAACTGAAATACTGAATTGATCAGTGGTTGGTATGGCTAAGTATCGAGTGGTGTGGTTAAATATCGAGTTAAATTCGCAAAACATCAAACGTGCAGTTAATAACAAATTATTTCCCTTCTGACTGCGGCAAAGAAATCAAGCATACGCCTTATTAATTACTCAGCAGGGACGGTAAGCGGTCGATACACTCGGCTGCCACTTCCCTTCTTTTTCTCATATATGTAGTATGAGACCGCCAAGAGGCAGACCGCTGCCACGGCTGCCAGAGCAATGGTAGCAGTGGTGCTTCGACCTGTAAAATAGAGAGACAAGCAAAGATTAGTCAGCATTGGGATCACCTGACAGGGACGTAACTATGAAGGGAAGGCCGATATAAGATCCAGGATCTGTAGATGTTTGAGAGATCGGCGATCGTGATGTGACGTTTTGTGGTATGTAATCAAAATTTGTTATGCGATTTGAAGTGATTTGTGCAGTTAAAGCAACTGTAGCCGTCATGGTTTACATATCCCTACTCTTCATAGTATATCACAGTCTCTAATTAGACGCATTACAAAATCACTCGGTCGTTTTGACCTACCAGCGCTCTTCTCCATATCACGCAATTCTTTGTCTGTTTCTTGAAGCTTTGTTTCGTCATCTTCATCCTTCCGCATGAACGGTCCCTGAGCCAAATAAACCTCCTCATCCTTAGATTCCTGGGTCATGAGCGACCTCCTTCCTCGCCGCTGACAGCCCTGCGCGCAGCGTGAGTTAGGATCCGTTGCGTTACATATCTTCACCCTGCAGTGCATGAAGACGAACTGGTGATCACCTATGAAACTGAACGCCTCGAGACTAAACCGCTGAGTGCGTTTATCTGCTGTTGGAATGAAGGTGACAGTGTCATCTACAGCACAGCTGAAAGAGAAAGAGGAAGCTGATGAGGTATATATCCTTCCTAAATAATTAACTGAAAACCCCTGAAACACGACTGTACTTTACATTACTTCTTAAAAAAAAACCCCACCCCAACCCCCACCCCCCCCCCCCCACATCCCCAAACACGAAAAGAATGAATAGAAGTCGTGTTCTCTTTGTTTCTTAATGTAAGATATTTTCATCTTATTCGGTGTTCTGGAAGGTAATATGCGTGGATATTTCACGAGTTACGTAGTATTCTCCCGAACCTGAGTAAAATGTCCGCGTGTATTATCCACCAAAACACCGAACAAGATGTTAATTATTCCACTGCAATTTGTTTTTGCTTTGTTTGTCCACCTTCAGCCAAAAAAAAAATGAACTGGTCAAACCGGGATTGAACAGTGTAATACGCTGGCATATTTTCCGCGTTAAAATGCCCTTATACGGTAAAACGACTCAACAGTGGAAAAATAAAACGTTGTACACGTACACGTATTGCTCATTTCAAGGTTTTGTTTTCAGCAATATCCATGGGTTTTCTGTTCAAACCAAATTTCTAAAGTTTTCTACATGAGGATTAACGTGCTGACTGCAGCGAATGCCGTGCGCTATGCCAAAAAGCCACTGATAATTTCCCGTTCGTATTGACCAGTTGAGAAGAAAGTATTTTATTGACTAATACCAAACCGTTCATTGTTAAATTATGACTGTGACTGACTGGCGCTGGATTTCCAAAGTAAAAATACATCCTACTTTGTTCTCTATCATTATTCAGTTTGAACTCAAAATTGAGAATTTAAGGAAAACAAACTGTTTTAGATCGCATCGCGCGTGGCCGTTAGCGTTAGTAGCAAGGAGGTATTTTTTCCCCAGCCCCGCTCGGCGCTTTACCGCATGCACGGCCCTTGTACAGGGAATTGTGTCTTGCTTTGACAACATGGCGAACAGGAGGTTATACGGGCAATGTGCTACATAAATAACAGTATTTGACATAACGAATGTTTTTTTACCCGTCTCTGATGAATGTGTATCTCAATCCAGGTTTATTAGGGTCGGGTTGAGGTGTAGCAAAGCACTCTTCCGCTAAAATGGCCAGCCTTCTATCTTCTGTATCCACGCTGACTTCAACGTACAATATTTTCCTCAACGGTACCATCAGTGGGAAGTCTTTCTTCTTGTAGGAACCAAGATACCTGTTGTCTGGGAAAATATCCATTTCCAGCACGAATTTTCCGTATCCTTTCTTAGAGAATATGATCTTCTTGCTTTTGACTTGGAGACCCACAGCTGACACCACGCCCATGTTTGAGTAGTAGCAGCTGAAGGGGATTTCCACTTCTCGCACACGTGTGATGATCTGATGCGGTTGCACCGGAATTTCCAACACATTGTTCATGTAACAGACGAAATCTTTAGTGTGCCTACTCTTTGTATGGCATTCTGTGAGTTTTGTACGAAGAATGTAGTGGGTCCTGGTTTCTCTGGCTCCGCAGTTAACATCATTGAGTCGCAGATGTTCTCGGTCCAAGCCGTGCATAAGGCTTTTTGGAATGCTGATCGACATCTCGTTCTTGCCACAAGTGACATTGACATCTGAAAAACAATACACGCGTGGATAAATAATTCCACCATTGACAGACGAGAGATAAAGAACCAGTGTTTGGCCCCGTCTTCTGTACTAAAGTACGCATTTGTTTGGAAACGCATTTTTTTTTGTGCGTTTATTAACAAAAAACGGAGGCTTTCGAAAACGCTCCTCAAAGCTGTGAAGATGGAAGTCTATCGTTTTAGTGTGGAAGTCAAAAACGGCACTTTTCGAAAACGCTCACGTTAACAAATAATTACACATTCGCCAGTAGTATCGCCGGTGGCATTGAAGAGAATGCACGGAAGACAACAAAAAGGTCCGGAAAAAAAAAAAACCTGGGGACGCAGACGCATATTTTGATCATCAAAATATTCATTCCGTAGTGTGGACGTAGATCTTTTTGAACACTAAAGACAGAGGTTTCGGATACGTATTAGTGTAAAGTGGGCCTTAGAATCAACCAAGAGGGAAAGTCGATCACGTGGAACAACTCTACCCGGCAACTTTATATCACGTGACAACAGTTGAGGTTGATAATGTCTGCTAGTTACATTCTTTTGACAAAATCGTTTGTACACTTCATTATACCAAAGGAGGTTTAAAGTAAACTACAGATGGCTGGAAATAGCAGCATCAATTTATCCCTTTCGGTATCTACTGAGGAAAATTATAAAGAACCGCAAAGAGGTTTTAATGCAAAACTGCAAACAACAGAATTGACAACGAGAGAATAAGTAGTTTTTTTTTAGGCAATTATACAGCACGGGGTTTATTTGTCGATAAAGCAGCCTGAGTATCGAACAACTAGTTTCACTGCTAAGATAGAAAGACAAGCTACCAAGAACTTACCTGGATGAGGGGGCGGTGACGTAGGTCGAGTGGGTGTAACTTTAAAAGCAAAAACAAAAAGTAAAATTAGGTGTATAGTTCATTAATGAGAGACAAAAGGATCAGTTCATCAAGCAATCTGATTTGACTGAGTTTTCTCGCAAATCGTTTTTGTTCCATCGTTTTTCACAGTGCTAATGATCTAAACTTAATAATTAATGACTCATTTCCTAAGGTGCGTATTATTCTCCCCTTGTGTGTAAAAATAAACCTCGCTAATCGTTTCAAATCATTTTCGGCGATTTCCCAAAAGAAAAAAAGTCAGCAACTTCATTAAAAAACGATTTATAAAATCCTTCCAAAAAACATGAAAGTAAATTCACCGGGCCAAAAATCTATTCAGTCTAAGCAAGAAACCTGACGACCTTCTTAATCAAGTCAGTTAACTCAAGTAAAGGAGAAATTTTAAAATAGAATTTTTCTATCTTCAACGACTATTCCCTGATACCGTACAACCAACTTAAGGCAGTTTGCATTAGCCAAACTTAGCAATGGGGTACTAATTGCTGTGTCAAGCTCATTGTTATCTGTCTCTACACTCCTGATCATGGCTTGTCAGTGCATTGAATCAATATGCTAGGTAGAAAACCACAACTAATTTTGTGATCGTGGCTAACAATCGTAATTATATATGCCGTTATTTTGATTTTGCCTGGTTACCTTGCTCAGCCTAAATGATTGCTGTTAATAGTGTGTTTAATCGATCACATGCTTTTACTGGAAATTGGATTTACCTCTTGTTGTGGGTGGCCGTGTTGTAGGTACTTCTGCAAATAAAAATAAACTTTAAATTAGATTACAACTAAAGGCCTATGGTAACTTTGTCAACACAAACACTTTGCTCTGTCGATGACCATATTCAGGTAAAGGGCACACGCAGGGAACAGGCTGTCGACGCATATTAACCTTACCCCATTTACTGTAGCATGAAGCAAGATGGCATGTACACTAACACTGAATGGGATGCTAGTCTATCACAAAATTCCCCGAGCATTTGTTAGATTTTCCTTACAGTTTGCCGGGTTTTTGTAACACTCCAGAGTAAATAGTGAGACAATGGAAAGCGACTTTTCTTGTCAAAGAAAACAACATGACTCAGTACGCAGAAGGGAACTGAAACACTAAAAGTCCACTGTCCCAGTAGAGTTCATGACAAAACTTTTAAAATCAACACTCACCTCCATTGTTGCCACAGTAACGCAAGTAACACACAGGAGTCTTCTGCAGCTCATACACGAAAAAAGCTCCACAGTTCTTCACCTTTATGTTGTTTTTCCAAAGACAGCACTTGTTTGACCAATGGTAACAAACTCTACGAGTCACCACACCATCTGCCACAGAGGGATGACTGCCATTGAGCCACCCTGGAGCATGCGTACCACAGCGATTTTTTGGCACACAGTTAGTCGGCATTCTATCACCAGCTGCACCAGTGAAGCGATACCAGCCCACGGCGAGATCTCTCTGGTCGCATCTTAACGGAGGTTGGCCTACATACCCCACAGCACGATCAGCACTATTAAGAGCCTTGTAATTTCGGCACGGTTCAATTGCTATAGAAAAACAAGTATTAAATTAACTCAGTCAAATAGCCAAAAGGCAAAAGAAAAAATAATTCAACAAATTCTAAGAAAAAGAACAACACAAAAGCGTCACATTGTTATAGAAAATACTACGAGTGAGCAAGCAAGTGTTCTCTTGGCCGCCCTTTTTAGTGCGAGCTATCATCTTATATGAGTACTACAAGAATCGATGACGAGCAAGAAATTAACGACGAAAAATCTCCTTTTAATGGAAAATTCTGTTTTTGTAGCTTTGTTATATTTCGCATAAGCCAATTGTCCCAGTCCACCATGTCATACGTGAACTCATCTAGCAAACTCGACTTCATTGAAACGTTGTTTAGTATATAGACAAAATACTGGGTCAAAGGTTTAGGGGGCGCGTAGCTTTTAACTGGTCAAGACATTTGAAAAAGGGTTAAGTCTTATGTTCACTCCACTGGAATGAACTGAGCCATAATGCTCATCAAGGCTGGCGTTTAAATCTGGTTTCTATGGCATAAAGTGACTAGGAACATCACTACTTCCCCCTAGATGGGATACTAGTTCATCACAGGATACCTAAAGTAAGTGAGTAGGAGCATCACTACTCCCCCCTGGAAGGGATGCTAGTCCATCACAGGATACCTAGCATAAAGTGACTAGCGGTATCACTACTCCCCCCTAGATGGGATGCTAGTCCATAGCAGGTTTTCCTTCAAGCTTTTTTGTTAGGATTCCCCAACAGTCAGCCGGAAACCTAGGCGATGACCACTACACTACTGCGCCTCCACAAAGAAATCTGAAGCGGGTTGTTAACATTTGATAGCATTGACTATGAGCTATTTGCCTGCCACTAGGCAGTATTAAGCACTGCAGTGTAATTCTGAAACCCAAACAATACCCGATGGAACAGAGTAACAGAGTCGACAAGAATGTATTAAAAATATTTATATTGATAAAACAAAAAAAGAGTATTTTAAAAACGTTAACCCTTCTCGTACAATAAGTACATATTTCTAAAGGGCGATGTTGTGGTTGAGATCTGCTTCATACCTGGTGTAGTTGGAGTAGTTGTTGGTCTCGGGGTAGTGGGTGATGCTAAAAGAAATAATAAAGGCATACAGATTTTGTTTGTTATCGTCATTATTGCCATGGTAGCAAATAAATAAAAGAAAAATAACAAGATGGATAGTTTATTTTTCTTAAAAGAAGATGGATAGTTTATTAATAGGATACTAAAGGTATTGTTTTTAAGACCTATCTTATCGTCCACCATTTATTTAGATGAATGGGATGCTAGTCTATATCACAAAATTCCCCGAGCATTTGTCAGATTTTCCTAGTAGTTTGCCGGGTTTTTTAACCCTCCAGAGTAAATAGAGAGACAATGGAGAGCGACTTTTCTTGTCAAGAAAACAACAAGACTAAGGAGCGAGAAGAGGAACGAAATACCAAAAGTCCACTATCCCAGGGGTCATAACAAACCAGTTTTTAAATCAATGCTCACCTCCATTGTTACCGCAGTAACGCAGCCAACACACTGGAGTCTTCTGCAGCTCATACACGTAATAAGCTCCACAGTTCTTCACCTTTATGTTGTTTTTCCACAAACAGCACTTGTTTGACCAATGGTAGCAAACTCTGCGAGTCACCACACCATCTGCCACCGAGGGATGACTTCCATTGAGCCACCCTGGAGCATGCGTCCCACAGCGAAGTTTTGGTGGGCATGTAGTCGGCATCCTATCGCCAGCTGCACCACTGAAGCGATACCAGCCTACGGCGAGATCGTTTCTATCACACTTTAATGGGTTTTGAGCTTTGTTTCCCACAGCACGGTCATAAGAATTAAGATTCTTGTAGTTTCTGCACGGGTCTAGTGCTGTAGAAAAACCAGTAGTAAATGAACTCAGTCAGTGGAGGTCAACAGGCAAAAAGAAGTAAGTTAATACATCTTAAGTAAACTCAAAACGATTTGCACGTGTAACACATACTAGTGCATCAGAAAAGATTTAAAAGATGAAGAGAGTCATTAACATTTTGATAGCATTTACTACAAGATATTTGCCTAAAGAACGCTTTTACAACACGAGAAAATTGTATTAAAAAGCAGGCAGATTTTTTTTTTATCTTTTGGATTGAAACTGTTACATGAACAAACACGTTTCAGTCAGTATCGCGACTGTACATTTCCGAAAAAAAAAATAACAACAATAATAATAATAAATTTGTATTGCGCCACTTCCCAGTGGTCCATTGGTGCTTTCCAAAAAAAGAAAAAGCATTTCTCGTACAATAAGTGCACGTTTCTTAAGGGCGATGTTGTGGTTGAGATCTGCTTCATACCTGGTGTAGTTGGAGTAGTTGTTGGTCGCGGGGTTGTGGGTGATGCTAACAGGAAAAAATAAAGGCATATACAGATTTTGTTTGTTATCGTCATCATTGCAATGGCAACAAATAAATAAAAGAAGGATAAGAAGAAGATAGATAGTTTATTTTTCTTAAAAGAAGATGGATAGTTTATTAATGGGATACTAAAAGTATTGTTTTTAAGACCTATCTTACCTCCCACCATATATTTAGATGAATGGGATGCTAGTCTGTCACAAAATTACCCCGAGCATTAGTCAGATTTTCCTAATAGTTCGTCTGTTTTTTTTTTAATATATATACTCCATAGTAAATAGAGAGACAATGGAGAACGACTTTTCCTGTCAAAGAAAAAAAACATGACGACGGAGAAGAGCACCGAAACACCAAAAGTCCACTTTTCCAGGGTTCATAACAAAATTTTTAAATCAATACACACCTCCATTTTTCCCCAGTAACGCAGCCAACTATTAATTTAGATTGATTTAGATGAATGGGATGCTAGTATATTACTAAAATTCCCCGAGCTTTTTGTTAGATTTTCCTAACGGTTTGCGGCTCTTTCTTATACTCCTGAGAAAATAGGAAGACAAAGGAAACAAATTGTTTGCAAGGAACAGGACTGAGCTACCGAACGTCCACTATCCCAGGGTACATAACAAAACATTTAAAATCAACACTCACCTCCATTGTTACCGCAGTAACGCAAGTGACACACAGGAGTCTTCTGCAGCTCATACACGAAAAAAGCTCCACAGTTCTTCACCTTTATGTTGTTGTGCCACTGACAGCAGCCACTTGACCAATGGTAACAAACTTTACGAGACACCACACCATCTGCCACAGAGGGATGACTTCCATTGAGCCACCCTGGAGCATGCGTACCACAGCGATTTTTTGGTGGGCATGTTGTTGGCATGCTATTACCAGCTGCACCACTGAAGCGATACCAGCCTTGGGTGAGATCGTTTCTATCACACTTTAATGGGTTTTGAGCTTTGTTTCCCACAGCACGGTCATAAGAATTAAGATTCTTGTAGTTTCTGCACGGGTCTAGTGCTGTAGAAAAACCAGTAGTAAATGAACTCAGTCAGTGGAGGTCAACAGGCAAAAAGAAGTAAGTTTATACATTTTAAGTAAACTCAAAACGATTTGCACAAGTAACACATACTAGTGCATCAGAAAAGATTTAAAAGATGAAGAGAGTTATTAACATTTTGATAGCATTTACTACAAGATATTTGCCTAATGAACGCTTTAACAACACGAGAAAATTGTATTAAAAAGCAGGCAGATTTTTTTGATCTTTTGGATTGAAATTGTTACATGAACAAACACGTTTCAGTCAGTATCGCGACTGTACATTTCCGAAAAAAAAAATTAACAATAATAATAATAATAAATTTGTATTGCGCCACTTCCCAGTGGTCCATTGGTGCTTTGCAAAAAAAGAAAAAGCATTTCTCGTACAATAAGTGCATGTTTCTTAAGGGCGATGTTGTGGTTGAGATCTGCTTCATACCTGGTGTAGTTGGAGTAGTTGTTGGTCGCGGGGTTGTGGGTGATGCTAACGGGAAAAAATAAAGGCACGCAGATTTTGTTTGTTATCGTCATCATTGCAATGGCAACAAATAAATAAAAGAAGGATAAGAAGAAGATAGATAGTTTATTTTTCTTAAAAGAAGATGGATAGTTTATTAATGGGATACTAAAAGTATTGTTTTTAAGACCTATCTTACCTCCCACCATATATTTAGATGAATGGGATGCTAGTCTGTCACAAAATTACCCCGAGCATTAGTCAGATTTTCCTAATAGTTCGTCTGTTTTTTTTTTAATATATATACTCCATAGTAAATAGAGAGACAATGGAGAACGACTTTTCCTGTCAAAGAAAAAAAACATGACGACGGAGAAGAGCACCGAAACACCAAAAGTCCACTTTTCCAGGGTTCATAACAAAATTTTTAAATCAATACACACCTCCATTTTTCCCCAGTAACGCAGCCAACTATTAATTTAGATTGATTTAGATGAATGGGATGCTAGTCTATTACTAAATTCCCCGAGCTTTTTGTTAGATTTTCCTAACGGTTTGCGGCTCTTTCTTATACTCCTGAGAAAACAGGAAGACAAAGGAAACAAATTGTTTGCAAGGAACAGGACTGAGCTACCGAACGTCCACTATCCCAGGGTACGTAACAAAACATTTAAAATCAACACTCACCTCCATTGTTACCGCAGTAACGCAAGTGACACACAGGAGTCTTCTGCAGCTCATACACGAAAAAAGCTCCACAGTTCTTCACCTTTATGTTGTTGTGCCACTGACAGCAGCCACTTGACCAATGGTAACAAACTTTACGAGACACCACACCATCTGCCACAGAGGGATGACTTCCATTGAGCCACCCTGGAGCATGCGTACCACAGCGATTTTTTGGTGGGCATGTTGTTGGCATACTATTACCAGCTGCACCACTGAAGCGATACCAGCCTTGGGTGAGATCGTTTCTATCACACTTTAATGGGTTTTGAGCTTTGTTTCCCACAGCACGGTCATAAGAATTAAGATTCTTGTAGTTTCTGCACGGGTCTAGGACTGTAGAAAAACCAGTAATAATTTAACTTAGTCAGTAGAGGTCAACAGGCAAAGCTAAAAAAGTATCTTAATACATTTTAAGTAAACTCAAAACGATTTACACAAGTAACACATATCAGTGTATCAGAAAAGATTTAACAAACGAAGAGTGTCACTAACATTTTGATAGCATTGACTACAAGATATTTTCCTAAAGAACACTTTTGGAATTTTCAATTTACAACGCGACAAAATTTCATTAAAAGGCGGGCAGAGTTTTTGAACTTTCGGATTGAAATTGTTACATGAACAAACACTTTTCAGTCAGTAACGCGACTACATTTCTGAAATCCAAACAACACCCGATGGAACAAAGTAACAGATACCACAAGAATAAATTTAAAAATATTTACACTGTTAAAACATCAAAGAGTACTTTTAAAAGATTGAAAACTCTCGTACAATAAGTGCATGTTTCTTAAGAGCTTTTTTGTGGTTGAGATCTGCTTCATACCTGGTGTAGTTGGAGTAGTTGTTGGTCGCGGGGTAGTGGGTGATGCTAAAAGCAAAAATTAAACGCATACAGGTTTTGTTTGTTATCATAATCATTGCAATAGTGAAAAAAATAAAAAATATATGCAATTTAAGATTATTTAGGATTAGAAAAAATATTGACTGGTTTTAAGCCTTATCTTCTTGCCTATCGTACATTTGAATGAATTGGTTGCTGAGCAACATTTCTCGTCAAAGAAAACAACATGTCCGCAGAGAACAGGGCAGAAACACAGAAAGTCTTCTATCTAAGGGTACATAACAAAAATTTAAATCCATACTCACCTCCATTGTTGCCGCAGTAACGCAGCCAACACACTGGAGTCTTCTGCAGCTCATACACGTAAAAAGCTCCACAGTTCTTAACTTTAATGTTGTTGTGCCAGTTGCAGCAGCTGCTTGACCAATGGTAACAAACTTTACGAGACACCACACCATCTGCCACAGAGGGATGGTTTCCACTGAGCCACCCTGGAGCATGCGTACCACAGCGATTTTTTGGTGGGCATGTTGTTGGCATGCTATTACCAGCTGCACCACTGAAGCGATACCAGCCTTGGGTGAGATCGTTTCTATCACACTTTAATGGATTTTGAGCTTTGTTTCCCACAGCACGATCAGCAGAATTAAGATTCTTGTAGTTTCTGCACGGGTCTAGTGCTGTAGAAAAACCAGTAGTGAATGAACTCAGTCAGTGGAGGTCAACAGGCAAAAAGAAGTAAGTTAATACATCTTAAGTAAACTCAAAACGATTTGCACGTGTAACACATACTAGTGCATCAGAAAAGATTTAAAAGATGAAGAGAGTCATTAACATTTTGATAGCATTTACTACAAGATATTTGCCTAAAGAACGCTTTTACAACACGAGAAAATTGTATTAAAAAGCAGGCAGATTTTTTTTTTATCTTTTGGATTGAAACTGTTACATGAACAAACACGTTTCAGTCAGTATCGCGACTGTACATTTCCGAAAAAAAAAATAACAACAATAATAATAATAAATTTGTATTGCGCCACTTCCCAGTGGTCCATTGGTGCTTTGCAAAAAAAGAAAAAGCATTTCTCGTACAATAAGTGCATGTTTCTTAAGGGCGATGTTGTGGTTGAGATCTGCTTCATACCTGGTGTAGTTGGAGTAGTTGTTGGTCGCGGGGTTGTGGGTGATGCTAACAGGAAAAAATAAAGGCATATACAGATTTTGTTTGTTATCGTCATCATTGCAATGGCAACAAATAAATAAAAGAAGGATAAGAAGAAGATAGATAGTTTATTTTTCTTAAAAGAAGATGGATAGTTTATTAATGGGATACTAAAAGTATTGTTTTTAAGACCTATCTTACCTCCCACCATATATTTAGATGAATGGGATGCTAGTCTGTCACAAAATTACCCCGAGCATTAGTCAGATTTTCCTAATAGTTCGTCTGTTTTTTTTTTAATATATATACTCCATAGTAAATAGAGAGACAATGGAGAACGACTTTTCCTGTCAAAGAAAAAAAACATGACGACGGAGAAGAGCACCGAAACACCAAAAGTCCACTTTTCCAGGGTTCATAACAAAATTTTTAAATCAATACACACCTCCATTTTTCCCCAGTAACGCAGCCAACTATTAATTTAGATTGATTTAGATGAATGGGATGCTAGTCTATTACTAAATTCCCCGAGCTTTTTGTTAGATTTTCCTAACGGTTTGCGGCTCTTTCTTATACTCCTGAGAAAACAGGAAGACAAAGGAAACAAATTGTTTGCAAGGAACAGGACTGAGCTACCGAACGTCCACTATCCCAGGGTACGTAACAAAACATTTAAAATCAACACTCACCTCCATTGTTACCGCAGTAACGCAAGTGACACACAGGAGTCTTCTGCAGCTCATACACGAAAAAAGCTCCACAGTTCTTCACCTTTATGTTGTTGTGCCACTGACAGCAGCCACTTGACCAATGGTAACAAACTTTACGAGACACCACACCATCTGCCACAGAGGGATGACTTCCATTGAGCCACCCTGGAGCATGCGTACCACAGCGATTTTTTGGTGGGCATGTTGTTGGCATACTATTACCAGCTGCACCACTGAAGCGATACCAGCCTTGGGTGAGATCGTTTCTATCACACTTTAATGGGTTTTGAGCTTTGTTTCCCACAGCACGGTCAGCAGAATTAAGATTCTTGTAGTTTCTGCACGGGTCTAGCGCTGTAGAAAAACCAGCGTTAAATTAAATCGGTCAGTGGGGGTCAACAGGCAAAAAGAAGTATGTTAATACATTTTAGGTAAAAAACAATTTACACTAGTAACGCATATCAGTGTACCAGAAAATATGTTCTAATGGACTCTTATACTAGGTAGGTACTAAATGATACTTTGCTTCGGAGTGACCAGCATCTAAATCCTCTCTAAAAATACACTGCGTAATCAAACAGAAAGGTCATGAAAATAAAGGAAGTTATTACCAAGTGAAAAGGAATTGATTGTTAAACAAGAGAGGTTGAAGGAAGAGAGCCCATACATGAGCCATACATGAGCCTGCGTAGTTATCTTAAGGGCGACACCTTATTGGTCAGTTAGAATGAGATCGTGTAATTTTAGATTGTTGACATGGGAACATCACATAAAAATAACCTTCGCAGCATAGGTACGAACTAATAAACAGTTTCAAATAATTATCATAATAATAATAATAATAATAATAATAATAATAATAATAATAATAATAATAAAAACAATCTTTTACGAGGAAGCGCCCGTCACGTAAGTACGTGGTTTTCAGGGAGGTCCTCACTCTCTTACTTCATACTCTCTTGTTGTTAAACAAATCGATCTCTTCAGTACCACCGCAAATGCTAGGATAACAATGTATAGAATATGCAAGCTGATTTCCGGGTTTAAAGGGTTAAGGTCGATGTTATGTTTGAGATCTGCTTCATACCTGATGTGGTTGGTGTTGGCCTTGGGGTGGTGGGTGGTGGCCCTTAAAGAAAAAAATAAACGCGTTCGTGTGTTACCATCATCATCACTGTAGCTTAAAACATGTAAATTCAATCTAAGACTTTTAGGATTTTAAGATATTGATCACTTTTTGAGAAGCCCTATCCTCTTGCCCACTATATTTCATGTGCAGCGGTCAAACGTATCTCGCATGCGCAATTCCCACCAAAATTTTACAAAGAAAAATATTGATAAGAGTCGAAAGTTTCACTTAAGCTGCAAGACTCAACGCCGTTTCCATAAACTTAATGTCTTGACGTTGAGTATACGTTCACAATAAAGTAACTGTCATGCACAAGTTTTACAGGCGTGAAATACGGTTTTCCGGGGCAATTTATGTATCGTTTTCCAACGAACTTCGCACTTGTAAAGGTTTGAACTGATTCGAACGTCAGGGCTCTGAAGACCGCAGGTGAGCTAGCTTTTTGCGTCTGACCGCTGTGAACCACCGTGTATTAATTATAAACGAAAAAATATTTCCTTTTAAAATCTAAAATGTCATATTTGGCTAGCAGCTGATAAATACCCAACTCCCTGCCCCCACCGGGGGGGAATCAATAAAGTGTTATACGGAGAGGTTCCGCCCCGAGGTTCATATACTAATTTATACCAAAATAGCACCCCCTTTCATATAGCTAGAGCAAAATTGCACCCCTTTCCTCTTCCTCTGGGAAGTGCCAAAACAATCCAATATCCTATGGTCGCCTCGTTTTTTTCCCGGGCTTCCAGTCTGCCTTCGTTCAGTAACTACAAGCTTCTACTTTAGCGTGTTTTGCGTTGTTATTTTTTGTCAAAATTTGGCATCCTTTTATACACACTCAGGTTTTGCTACAATCTCTTGCACTTCACAGAGCATTTTGGTGACCTTTTAGTATACTAAAATTACACATTTTCCTCCCTTTTAGCACACTGCAAACTTAAAAGAGGCACCCCTTCCGGGCGGGGGCCTCCCCATATACATGTAGCCCACTAACGAAAGAGTCCTCTGCCACGGGTTTTACCCGGGCACTTGGCAAAAATAAAGCCACCTCCCTCTATTTTTTCTATTGTCTTCATACATAAGGTCAGCAGTGCATCTATAAAACAGATCAATTGTGTTCGATTTCCGAACCCTATATCGAAACCAATCAAACTTAATCGAAATCATTCAAACATAATCGAATGATCAAAAAATCACTCAAAATATAAAGTCAGAACAACTACGAGTTAAGTTCATTGGTCAATAGAAACCACTTTAATTTAATTTTACGGCTTACTTTTAATCAGCATATATAATTTTTAATAACCCGAGCAAAATGCAATTGACTGAAAGCCATAAAACAATAGATTTTAAAGTTATTTCCTAAAGTTCTTTCAAACATAAAACAACTTGAATAAAGTCCCATCTCACGAACAGCTTATTTGGTTGTTTAGCATGTTTTCGTGAAATGATTGCAATCCAATGTAGATCATTTTTGGAAAAAATTGTGAACAATAGAGGGCTGAAAGTAAATATATTTCTACGTGCAGGTTTGTAGACCTCATACCTAAACCATCGCCACAGTAACGGAAATGACAGCCGGGTGTTCCGGAAAACTCGTACACGAAAAAGGCGCCACAGTTTTGCACACGGATGGGGGTAGACCATTGACAGCAACCACTCGTCCAACTAAAGCACACAGTCCGCTGAACAATCCCTTGAGCCACTGTAGGATGGGCACCATTAAGCCACCCAGCCGCATGCGTACCACAATGGTACCTCGGCACACACTGAGTAGGCATCTGCTTGCCTGCAGCTCCGATGAACCTATACCACGCCCTGGACAAACTTCTGTCACATTTTAGAACAGATTGGTTAAGGAAGTTCTTGTTGCGGTCAAACTCGCTTAGTGTCTTGTAGTTTAAACAGCCTGACAAAACAAAACCAAACAAACATACATTTTTTTCCCAGCCTTATAGAGGTCTACTGATATATGTAAATCTTTTCAATGAAGAATGTAAGATTTTAGATAATTATTTTAGATATTTGTAACGTAAATAAGTCTCTTTTTTTCCTGTTTTCTTTTTCCACTTCTTTTGTTACACGGAGATATTAGCCTTTCTGGCTATTCTGAAATTCGTGTTGAGATAAAGTTCATGTATGTATGTATGTATGTATGTATGTATGTATGTATGTATGTATGTATGTATGTATGTATGTATGTATGTATGTATGTATGTATGTATGTATGTATGTATGTATATATGTATGTACGTACGTACGTACGTATGTATGTATGTATGTATGTATGTACGTACGTACGTATGTATGTATGTATGTATGTATGTATGTATGTATGTATGTATGAATGTATGTATGTATGTATGTATGTATGTATGTATGTATGTATGTATGTATGTATGTATGTATGTATGTATGTATGTACGTTGTATGGCAATGTTAATCTTTTTGTTCATTAATTGTTTACCTTGCACAGGGGGTGTAGTAGGACCCTGGGTCGGTACTGAAAAAACAAAGAAACACACAAACGATAATCATTAATAATGAAATGCTTAATCCCTGTTGGGGTACTTGCAAGGGACGTTTTATTTGCCCAGTGGTGAAAAAAAAAGTGAATTAGAGCTTACAAGCAACAAAACATAAAGCACTTACAAGAAGATTTTAATCTATAAAATTCCAAGGCAACGGGTCATGTTGCTTGGGAAAACAAACAAATAACAAAATCGTTTGACGTACCCGGCGCCACACACAATTTCTCGTACAAAAGGTTTGCCTGTCGCGCGTCTATGGCACTTAAACCCTGCCTCTGACCAATAAGATGCTGGAATAAAAATGATAATCATTTTAATTACACCAGAGGCAGAGGGAACTCTTTCTGGCTAAATGCAGAAAACAAAATGTCTTCAATATTTAGTTGAATAGAATTTAATAAAGTCTGGAAAAAGTCTAATTCGCAGCACGCACATAGACGTAGTTTGACCAATGAGACTGAGAGTTGCCTTGTGTCATGTAATATTTCACAAATCTTAAACTGAAATCCCACAACAGCAGGTGGTATTTTTTCTGCTTTCATTTGTGGAATGACTGCAATAACTACGTGCTTCCTAATCCCTTCCACCCACCCAGCCTTCTCAAGCACTGGATTTATGTAGCAGATTTTTCGGAGGTATCGTGTAACAGGGACCTAGAGAGATTTCTGTTCATTAACACAGTTTGCAGTATTGCCCATAAATATTACATTAATCGCCACAATCACGTACCCCGCCCGGCTTCAAAGGTGTTATTGTGTCCTTTCCGTTCTTGCTGAAGTATTTTCTCCCATAGTGCATTACGCTTCCGTAATCGTATGGAGTTCCGAGAGAATCAATAATGGACCTGCTATACTTGAGAAAGTTATTTCTCGCGTCTGAAAAAGAGAGAAAAAAAAAAGGAATTCAGTTCCTCGTTTAAATAAGTCACAGCGGGTATATAAGATAGTTTGAATGCAGTCAATCTCCTTTAGTAGAAAAAACGTTTCATTTTTCTATTTTTGTTTTGTTTTGTTAAGGTCTATTATTTCACTTATAATCCCATCTTTGAAAAATTTTGTTCTGAAACGCAAGACGTAAACGGCAAATGCCTGACTCTGCAAAGTATTTATCCATAGTCAAGTATTTTGTTGGTTGACAGTGACAGTTCCTTAGCTCCACTGACTTTACACTTGAATGTTTTTCTACTATTAGCATTAAGTAAGCTCATTTGGCTAAAATGATTGAGGTTCCTTTGCCACTGAGACCTCGGTGGAATGGTCTAACCTATCCAACCTTCACTTAGAAGGCGCACGAGTTTCGAACCTCAGATTTTCAATCGCAATAGTCTACAACTTTTATTGCACCCCAGTCGAATTTCGATGATCTTAGGATTCTTACGAAGGGAAGACTTGTATCTTCAATAATCCGCTCTTTGAAACGAAGATTGCTCTTTATTTCATTCAAAACACAATTAGCATCCAATTTTAATGATTGCCGTTTCCCATACTAGAAATACGAGAAAAAGCACAGTTTTGAGAGCCAAAAGTCTACAACTTATTCTCGCTCAGATTTTTCGATTAAGTTGTAGATTTATCATTCTTCTATCAAAATCAGCTCTTTGATACTTGAAAGGCCACGTCTAACTACTACAAAATGACAATTTTTGTCAGCCTACTAAACCAAAATCGACCCTTTTTTTTCTTATTGTGGCGCATGTTTAGGGCGCTCACGCTTGAATAACTCGCCATTGTAGCTTAGTAATATGCCCGAATGTCCCGCCATTCTGCGCGATGATGGCACGCAGGGAACATTTGTGGAACTGGCAGCGATCCACACTCACTGTCTTTTATGTTATCCCACTCTATCTTGACATAGTTATCTCTGTCTGGTCGAGACTGTTCATGGTAGAAACCGAGAGCATGGCCTGCAAAAAAATAATAAATAACGATGATGAATTTTGCATGCGCAACTAACCAGTAAAAATGTTACTGTTAAGTTATTCAGCCATAGTGTGCCAACGTAAAACAAAAGATTGAGCACGGTCGTAGTACTTTCAATATAAATTACCGCGGCTTTGATTTGTTATGGCCTCTGAAACTTGCAAGGTTTCATAACCACTCCCTCGACTAACTATGGTCTTCGTCTTGTTTTGTTTTGTTGTCTATTTGTCTGTTTGTTTATTTATGCCATTTTTTTTTTACTTCCAACAAAAAACTTTTTGAGAGAAAATATATGAAATAGTCATATATGTGACCAACCTTGTTCCCAGGGTCTCTCTTCTTCCTGTCCCCTGGAGCGAGAGAGGACGGGAAGAAGAGAGACCCTGGGAACAAGGTTGATAGGTGAACTGCGGCTGAAATATGAAATGGTGACGACCATGGCAGTTAATAAGCTGGTTATTTACCAATTTCATGGGCCACAATCCCCCTGTGCCAGCATCCTGGAGCAAGATTGATAGGTTGTCGACTACCAGTTCTACCCACGTATGAAGAACAGCTGCAAACGAAAAAGGAAAAGGAAAATACTTTTTAATTATCATACAATGCAATTTCTTTTGATAAATTTTAATACCAAATCTCAAGCACGGGTTGTATGCGACAAATTGAGAGCCAGATACTGGCTAACTGTTCTTACCCCTGGCCAGGTTGGAAGTAAGCATATGCTGCTTCATTTGTTCTTTTTCTAAAACGGATACATGTCTTTGAAGTCCACTCATGCATCCCTGCTCTTATGGCAGCCAGTGCACTGGGATTTTGAGCTAAAACATAGTGGTAACAAACTATTAGTGATTGAGTCATTATTATTAGAGAATACGCCTATGGCAACGATTCTTTTAAAGATGTTGCCTCTATAAGCATAACGAGACGAAGACAGTAATGTCAAGGCAATTAAAAGGGAATCAATCAATAAATCAACGAATTATTGACTTTTGGATAAATGGATGGGTGGATGGATGGATGGATGGATGGATAAATGGATATGGATGGATGGATGGATAAATGTTGTTTGATTGCCGGCTTATTGACTGCTGTCCCCATTTTCTGGTATATAACAAAGGAAACGTAACCTAGTTATCACGAACTTACCAAGTCTCGGATCGATTTGGTAGACTAATTCTCCACGCGGCCACAGTCTAAATTTGCCTGAACCTCTTTTGACGTCAGAACCGTCGACATCCATTCCATGCTCGGCCCTATAACGCTGCTCTGGTGTAAGAATCATGTCTCCCTCAAACGTGTTGTTGGCATTGCTATTTGCATTCTCTGAAAAAGTACGTATAAGGGTTTTACTCAAACATTTGGATAAGTAAATTGGCCCCCGTAGAGAAATTGAAAGATGACGTTTCGAGCGTTAGCGCTTCGTCCGCGAACATCTACGAGACGTCAAAATAAATGATAGGGACGGAGGCAAACCAGTCACCCGACACTTCAATCTCCCGGATCAATCTAGAGAACAGAAGAAGGTTTGCGGCCCTTCCCTACACTGCCAGGGTAACATGAAAACTAGAACAAAAATTCCTTCTTTTTAAATCGGCACTCACACTTTATCCCCACGGTATCAACGGACGCTTTCCATTCAACTAATTTATTCTTGTTTTTGTGTGTTTGTTCGATTGTTTTTTAACTTGCCATGTTCCTATCAATAGTGGTGCAACAGAACCTGGTGACGTCATATGACGTAACAATTACGTCAGGTTCTCAAACGACGGCCATCTTTGATCCGACATCTTGGATTTCTTATTTTTCCAAAACCTTTGAAAAGCACCAAAATTGACCAAAAGGTAACCAAAATCAATACAACAACACGAAAATGATATAAAATGTAAAACTTAGTTCAGAAAAGTTATAATTTTTCAATGAAAAGGTGAAAATTGAAATTCTGTAAAAACGACCTGTCAAAAGTGGTTACCATGGTAACGTCAAACTTGATGAACAAGGGTGAAGACAAACTGAAATGCTAAGAAAAACCGGACACCACCAATTTTTGCATATTGATACTCTAGAATCTGAAATAAATCATTTAAATAGTACACAAACTGCAGGAAGACTAGTACAAAATTATTCCGTGGGAGATTCATATTCTTAGGAAGTATTTCTCTAGACTAGAGAATTTCCGAGGTTTCCTCTCAGAGATAACAATATCCAGACATTTCAGTTCTGTTAAGCAAATAATAGCATAGTGCTGGTAGTTTCTAGAAATGCATGGAAATTTATTTCTTAGCGAATTTAAACGCACCACAATTCCTTGGCAAAATGCTCTGGCCTGTTTTCAGGGGTAACTTCAAGGTTAGCAAGATTCCACAGAAGTTAGAAGCATCTTATTTCTCCCTACGGTATCACCATATGATGAAACATACAGTTAAAGAGAAAAAGGAAAATGATCGCCCAAGATAAATTGTCTTGACGTATGATCAAATTCTCTCAACTAATACCATATCACATATATGGAGAACAGTAAGGAAAACATGCATGTTGATATTGGGGCTTAAAAGAACAAAAACGTTACTGAGGTCACGGAAGTCACAGAGTTTCCCTTTCGCGCTTCTGCCTTTTGACGTAATTGGACTCTCACGCAGACGTGGGAACATGAAGATAGGGAATAACCTCCAATGCAGACATTCAGAAAGATCGTCACGCAATTCACGGTTGGGGAGGAGCGCATGACAAGCTAACGCAACGTCCCTACGTTTGCGTCAGAGGCTAGAAAGGGAAAGGTGTGTTCCATTCGTGACGTCACTGTTTTGGTTGCTTGATTTTCCATCTTTAATTAACCACAGGTAACCAAAGCTTAACATGAGAGTTTGTATGGAACTGTGATCGAAAATAAGGAGAAGTTTAAAAATACAAGAACAGTGTATGGTAGATTTTTGACTGAGAAAGAAGAAAACAGTGTTATCTGGTTCTCGTAGACTCATAGCAAGAAAATAACAAGCTTCGAGCAAGAATCTTTGTATTGACTGCCGCAATGTTAAATTTCAAAGATGGCGCGAACGAGATGTTGTGTTATCCAGGTTTTCAAGGCTCAGCGATCGAAGTCGCAACGATTGCTCAACACATAACACTTTTTTTGTAGCGATCATAGTGATCCCAACGATCGTAGCGATCGTATGGAAACCAGCCGTTCTTTGTGATATGTTTTGAGGTAAATATTTGCATTTCAAGAGTTATTTAAATTCACATTTTTTCTGGTCAACTGCATTTATGTTGAAACCGTGTGAGTTAAATTACACTCTTTTTTTT
The DNA here is from genome assembly GCA_964030785.1 of Siderastrea siderea. Taxonomy (NCBI): domain Eukaryota; kingdom Metazoa; phylum Cnidaria; class Anthozoa; order Scleractinia; family Rhizangiidae; genus Siderastrea; species Siderastrea siderea. Next base: position 23,985,114 of record OZ034972.1, read on the forward strand.
ATAAGAACGCATAAACATTGGCTGAGCCTGAGGACGTTCTTATTTTAGCCCATACATTTTTTTTAATTTTAAGGCAAATCTCAGCCTCAACGTTCTTATAAAAATGGTTCTTATAAAAGAAAAAGAGTGTATTGGCGCGGCCAGTGAAAATAAAAGAAAGGTGCAATGAAGACCTAACCACTAACTAAACAAGAAGTTAGTTTCATTGTTTCATTTAAGGAGCGATCAAAGCGTTTTGTTGAAAAGTGTTGAAAACTGGCCTTGGGTTTAACTTATTGCCGAAAATTTCAACTCCCTCCCACGCCAACATCGTCATTCATTGGATGACGTCATTCACATTAAAAAGATAAATATAAACTAAATTTACTTCTGACAAGCAAATAATACGAGACAAAAACAGGCATTCGATGACCCCGTATTGTGGTGTCAGCACAGCTGCTACGACGGAACATTAGACGCATCTTTCGTAGCTTGACCGGTCACTCCCCTATCATAAGCTAAAAAACCACTTTTATAGAAAATGCACGCAGGTGATGTGAATATTAAGCTGTCATGCATGATGTCCGAAGAAACCGACTACAATGGATCGAAAATAACTGAGGTATTTAACTTTGAACTTCTCATTGTTCTATTCTCTACTATTGATGAACTATTCCGCAATCGTTCGAGTAATTTGCGCACTCAACAGTTTCGTAAAGAACAAATTTACATCTTAAGTTGCCAAAATCAATTGCTGGAACGACCTCATTTGTCATTCGTCAGTCTTTTTGGTTTAGTTCTTAGTTTTTTGCTCGGGGATATTAGCATTTCCATGGTAATCTTAAATTCGAGTGTAAAAAAATTTTGTTGTTGTTGTTGTTGTTGTTGTTGTCACGTACCAGTATTTGCCACTGCAGCAAGTCTCGTTCACACAATTACTGCGTGCATTAAGAATTCCTTTTCCAAATTTTTCTGTTGTAAACATACCAGTATCTGATTGTAAACGTTGTTTTACATTTCACAGTCAGTGAGGGAAAGTCCATGATTTATATTATACCGGTATCTTTATATTACTTACTAATGCTACCGTAAAACACAGAGATCGCTAGTCGTCATTAAACGAGGTCCAGCTTAGTCCGCGGCTTATGACAACGATTGGACCTCCAAATCTGTTTACACGTTAGCCGTTTTAAGTAGATTTAGGTCTTTCTTGTCAGTACTATTTGCCTTCTCGACAATGTTTACAGTAAACAAAGTATAAATATTATGGTTGGCCATATTGAAATTGGTTTAGACCACGGTTTTGTAAAACATTTATTTACATGGTCTGAACTTCGTTTAAATAACCGGCCCTTATAGTTTCACTTTCCTAAACTGAGGGAAGCGATAGATACCCTGAAACTGAACTGAATAGCTTTGTTCAGTTCTGACACCGATTTGCTGCCCGATTGTTGGCATGGTAACTATATCCTAATAACGTTTTGTGTGTTCCGCCGTTTTTATATACCCACGAAGACTTTTACTTTGGGTCGTAGAGTGCTTATATAATTGATTGATTGAGAAGGAAAAAATTATAATGGGGCTGGAGTACGGTAGGCACTACAGATCTGTTTCGAGAAGGCAAGCTGGTCTTCACTCGACGTAAGGCCGGCTGGTCTTCTCTCGTGATACGCTGGCTAACTATAGGGTTCCTAATATGCACTGATTGTTTACACGGGATATTTCCTTGCTTGACGGCGCTTGCCAGTTCAACCGAACTGAGTAAATACATTTGGTCCCTGACAGATAGCAAAACAGAGTTAACATTATGTTGGAAAATAATGGCCCGTGCTTTTTATCCTTTATTCAAAAGAAGCAATCTGTGTAATACGGGAAAATATTCATTATATGCAAACCGGGGGCAGGCACGCAAAACCGCAAGAGTAATGAACTGGCGAACACATGCAAGCAAATATCTGCTTCAGCCAAACGTGCAAAAGATCATTATATATAAGGAACTCTAGTTAGCCAGTCTATTACGCACCTGACTAGAGAAGAACAGCCGGCCTTCTAGAAACAGATTTGTAATGTATGTGACCATAATGATTTTTCCTTCTCCATCGGCACGTTATGGTTGTTTGATCTTGTCAGTTGATTTAAAGAATAATATCATGGGTGACAAATTACTCCTTAATTTTGGCGTGAAATTTCAGCGTTAATTTATAATTTCACATGTAAAATTCCAAAATTGCTATGGCAACGGGTCTATAGCTCAGCGCAAAGATGGCGTCGAGGTTAATAATGAAGATGTTTTGTGCAGAACTAAAGCTATTCTGGAAATATTCATTGAGGACTCAATCGGTAATCTGTAAATTGTGACTTTTAATTGACTGAACTTCTCAGAAATCAAAAAGAATAGTCAAAAAGAGCCAAAAAGAGTCAAAAAGAAGATATTATTTGTGATAGTGTGACAGCGAAAGTTTTTGAACAGCGAGCCAGTTGCTGATCGAGTGATTGACCGCGAACTCAGGGAAGTAATTCAGCGGATTTGGGCACTTCTTCGAATGAAATAAAGGTCAGTTTTAAATACAAATTTGCTTCCGAAGTGTACTTTCGTTAAAACAAGTTTTCTGTGCGTATTTTGAATGCATTTGTGAAGCCTTCTGAGCCTTGCTCGATGAAGCAACGTGGTGCTCGATTCAGTGAATTTGCCGGATAAAACGCAGATAACCTTTGCCAAGCGATTTGCTTTGGTACTTTTCAAGTAAAAATTTAGAGTCTGGTGTATTTTGCTGTCGGTTACAAATACACGAAATCGTCAAAGCGTGGTAAAAACTTCCCACAAGATTTTTTCATTATTTCACTCAGAAAAATGTGAACTTTAGCCAATCCGTGTGCTTTAAACTTTTCAATGCTTGGAGTTCTCGACGCGATAAACAAGTCAAAACCCTGACGATTGTGATCGAAATTTGTCACCAATGTTACAAATGGTATACTCGTGAAATTAGGAAATAATTTCACTTGTGTTTTGTCAAAATTCTAATAATTTCCCGAGCCTTTAGGCGAGGGAAATTATTAGAATTTTGACAAAAACGTGCGTGAAATTATTTCCTAATTTCACTCGTCACCATTTGATTACACGTACAAATAAATAGAACAAAACAGTCGTTATAATCACGGGACAAACTCGTTAAGGGAAACATACTGATTTTCTGATTTTTTCATACAGATTATTGGGATGCAAAAAGTTTTCACAGCTGGTCGCTCTCTTTTGATGAATCATTTTCTTCTTGCCTATGGTATTATCTGTTTTTTTCTAGTTTTCTAAACCACGTTTCTTTTTACTTGACGACTTTTTAAATCTCCTGTTGTAAGTAATACTTTATTTAGGGATTTCAAAACTATACTGGTGCGATTTGCCTGATAAGCGTGTCTCATTTTTCAGCACAGCAAACAAGGGAACACAAGCGAACTACACATGCTTGTGTTATTTTTTGAAGACCAAAGAATATTTTAAGGTAAAGAACTGTAAATGTAAGTCGCCTAGCTTAAGTTTGCAAAGAATCAACGCGATTTTTTTCGTCGCACATAAGATGAATAAAGAAAATTGTGCTGACAAACTGGGCCTCCAAATCAATACGTGAGACAGCTAGCAAATGACAGGAAGCAAATCAAGCTGAAGGCTCATCCGCGTGTTCCAAACTTTGGAACACGCGGGGTACTGTCACGGGGATATTTACGTTTTGGGGTGAAAAATGTGCTGAGATTTAACTTAAATGCCATGAAGTTCTCTCGCACACAGAATACTCCGAGAACGTCGAGAGAAGGAAATCAACTATGGCGATTTCATTTTCTACGAAATAAAGGAAAAAGTTGAAAACATCAGCCCGATATTTTCAAGTTGCAATCCATTTCCAACGTAGCTATCTGCAGTCAAACACAGTTAATTATAGTCTCTGAAAACTGGAAAAGTAGTTTTAAGCGGGACTCAACCAGTAGTTTCAGTGGGTTTCCTCTGGCTAGAATACATCTTTTAGCTTTTTAAAGTTATGCTAAAAATTAGTGACAGTGTCCCTTTAAATACGAGTTTGGAAGATTTCATAAACTTAATGTAACTAAATCGTAAGAATGGATACGACTTTGACTTACCATCAGGGTTGTGGTCATTGGCGAGCACTGTTCCAATAACCAGAAGAAGTAGAAAAAGCCACTTCATGTTGTTTGCTTAACACGGTGCAAACAACAGCGGTGTGTATAACTTTTGCACCTACAACAGCTTTGGTATCTTGTAGCTGACCATTATATGTATCTGGGTGAGCACATATCAATATCAATGTAGTGGGCGTTTTTCTAAAGCGTATACCCTAAGTAGCCAATCAGAGACTGATACTTCTAAGGAAACACGTCGCCATTTTTTTGAAACGATTAGTTAAAAGAAAAGAAAAGACTCATACAGTCAAAAAGGCGAAAAATAAATTCATCAGTATTGTTACTGCAAAACAATGCTATTTCACTTTTTTTCCTGTTTGTGGTCATGGGCATTTGGTTTTCCGCGTTGCTCGGTATTTGCTAACGAGATCAGATCACGATTTCGTCCTTACAGAAACGGCCATCCGTAACGGGAAAAATCCTAAACATGCGTTAGCCAACGGTTATGTTCTCATGCAAGTGTTTTTAACATGTATTTTGAATCGGTCTTTGAATTCAATGTTTTAAAACATTTGGATACTTCTCAATGCCTTAAACACCTAAGTTCACAGTAGAGCAATTAAAGTTACGGCAAGGGCCCTTACCAAAACATAACTGAACATTTTTAGTTTGGAACATGTTTTAACACGAATATATCTGCTGTTTCCTATTAGAGGAACTTTCATAAAGAACGAGATCAAAAACTAGGAGTTATGCAGCTCAGTTAATTCTGCTCTCTGAAAATGACATTTACAATCACTCACGAGTGTTTCGGATTTTTCCGGTCACGATGTGGTTGTTTCAGTAATGAGGGAATAGTGAATCACGTTTACTTACCATTAATTAAGTATCAATCAAGAAAGGAGTAAAAGTTACGATAACGGATTGGTTTTCGCGTTTACAAAGGGACAAAAACAACTCCATTTCATTTTTTGGCTCTTACTTCAAGAAGAAGACAGAATTTGCAAAACAATAAACACAAATGCTCAACAATGAACGGGAAAAACAATGCCCTACCGTACAATAAAGAATACAATAGACAAATTGTTTTTCAAATTCTGTATCTTCTACCCGAAGTAAGACCCATTTTTCCTGTTTGTAGCTACAGGCATAATTCGGTTTTCCAAATTCCTTCACATTTACTAACGAGATTGAGGTCACTATTTCTTGGCGTCATTACTGAAACGGCTACATCCTGACCGGAAAAATTAGAAACACTCGTTAGTGATTGTAAATTTCACTTAAGAGGGCAGAATTCACTGAGGTGTATAACTCCTAGTTTTTGGATTTCGTTCATTATAAAAGTTCCTCTAGTAGTAGACAGCAGATATACCGTGTTAAAACATGATTCCGCAGTTCAAATATATGAATTTCATATATTCATAATTTCATCTTCATCTTTCCAGGGTATATTACGAACCAATTTAATGACCAGCTCCCAGTTGGCTTGTTAGCTCAATTGGTTAGAGCGCTGCACCGGTATCGCAGAGGTCAGCGTTCGAATCCCGGCAAGCCTGATTTTTTTGTTCAGGCTTTCTTTTCGCAACTGCATAAGTTGCGTTAATAACTGCGAGGATCTTCTTTACATTTATTTAAAAATATTCCGTTACGCTTTGCTAAGGAGTTTTAGTTTCCACACTCAATTGACCTCAATGCCCGGCATTTAAAGTAGCGTGAGCGTTAAGCGTTTAATATACATGAAATGCCATTGCAGCCTTATCTCTAGCCATTCCACAGAATTCAGTCATTATACATTCCTACTAAATTTATTAAAATATGTTTACAATTGTTATTTCAGGTAATATATAGATACCTCAGTAAGGAAGGACAAACAGTTTACTCTCTGACTGACTTACCTTTTCAGCAAAATTTGCAAGTCGATAACAAAACGATTTAAAATATTCGGACTCATTGTAAAAAATGTTAGTTGTTAGTTGATTTCTTTTGGCGTCCTTATAGTCAACGATCAAAATGATGCATCAAAGAATACCTAGTTTTATTAGTAGTTATATAAGTTGCATCAGAGAACTCCTTAACTCTTTAATCCCCAAGTCCTGATGAAAATGAAATTTCTCTTTACATGATAACAACTTGTTTGAACATTCCTGCCTAGTGACACGTATAAAAGAAGTAATCACTGAGGATAAGAAGTCTTGATATTGAGACAAATTTTCCTTACTAGTTCCATAAGAAATGTGTGGAGGTCAGTAATGAGAATATGCATTTTTATAGCAGGGCTTGAGAGAGGTAAAGGTTAGGTATGGGGAGCTCGAGGAATGAAATTAAAACATTGCGCGGGAAACTTCCTAATTTATGCGGAATAACTAAAGGCTCTCTGAAATGTCAACTTGTCAAAAAGAAGATCGCTTACTACCAGTAACCAATGGTTAGGACGTGTGGGCGGAGATGTGGGTTGGGAACGGCGATTAGTTGTTGAGAACCGCTGTTTAGTAATTGAATAGTAGGCGTGTAGCATGAAATGGTGAACGCGAGTAACCCTTTTAGGCCCAGTATCAACAGAGGAAATCGCGACGGAATCATGAACGTGGACATCGAATTGAACTATACAGTAAACAAGACTCATATTAGATTAAATGAAAAGAGTAAAAAGTGACAACCTTCAACATGACTGCAAAAGGTTTGTTGTAGTATAACTGACAACAGGAACAAGTTTATTAGGCTGGAAATTTTACATTTCTTCAAGAGTTTGCCGTAAAAGTTATTACCGCTGTTAGTATTTAAGGAGCCATTAAGTTTGTAAATTTCAAATTTGCATAGAGCATGCAGTTCTGAAGAGCGAGGAATACATTGTCTCAGTAACAATTTCAAACCTGTTCTCTTTTGGACGGTTCCCTGTCTCTCTTGTACACTTGACGAGCCGCCTTGTTGTCATTTTCTAAAGCACTGCTTCGTGATTTGCGAATGTTAAGTCCACAGATATTAGCGGAGCACCATTGCTAAGCAAATTTGGTAACCTATCAAGCCAAGAAATTTTGGTAGTGACGTAATAGTCACGTGACCGTCCGTCCGTCCGTCTACCCACACCACAGGGTCACTATGAGGTGGCGTACACTTGAGAAAACTCTGTGCTGTATCCCGCGTTTTTGGCGCGAAATCGTATGGTAACCCGCGTTTTAACAACGACAACAAAAGTAAAAAATTTATTAATGGAAAGAGAAAGTTCAAAAGACTACTCAGTTGTCTTTTTGGTGGAAGGCGAAAAGTTCCAGTTACGAATTTGCCTTCCAGGACTTCATCTTTGTTGTCAGTTCTGCTGCGAACTCGGTCGACACAACGCTTAAGTTCGCAGCAGAACCGACCACAAAGATGAAGTCCTAAAACAAATTCGTAACTGGAACTATATATGAGAAATGAAGACAATTTACGGTACCGTTTTGCCTTTAAATTAAGATACTGCCGAGTTCTTGAAGTATCAACTTCTGTAACAATATCTTTGTGCCTTGAGAGCGGGTGTTATTACATAAAAGACGCAGTCACCTCAAATTTTGTCTTATCGTTAGCCAGCAGTTTTTATTTGTCTCTGAAATATTTTTGTGAATTGAGGTTAAAAGCTAGGACGTATAGGAAATCGATAGAAAGATGCCATCATCAGTCAACATCCTGTAATTTTAGGGGGCTGGTTTTGTCATCTCTTTGGTTGACAAAGATAATTTTGTTTCAAGTTGTTTTTATTCCTGGTTTAAAGAGTACATACAAGAAACTGCGAGAATGTAATAGTCTTCTTGTCATTTAAGGGCTGTGGTTTAGTTTCCCCTCTTAATTGAAGTACATCGATAAATAACACTTTTGAGTTCTTTGTTTAAAGCCTTGTTTTCATTCCTTGTTGGAAGCGTTATCTTATGACTGGTGGTTATTTTAACATCTTAAAATAATAGTGCAAAGTCAGTTGACGAACAGGAAGTTAACAAAAAGACTGAATATCGTCATCCTGTTGGGTTTGAGTAAACTCATAAGTAACATTTTGAAGTATCACTTTCTGGTTTGTTTTTATTCTTCTCGGTTTTTTTATCTTGAGGTTATAACTTGTTCCTTAACCTTAGAACAAACAACATGAAATGAAATGGAAGCAATTTATTGCTGCTTAATATTTAACTAATTATATGCTGTCCTTTTTCAGTCTTCTTTCATTATTCTGATTATTGCCGTCACGGGCCAATATATCAGGTGTTTTGGAATGCTCTGTGTTCGCCCAGTGTAGCTGTTATTGACAGTACCCTTTGAAATGAACTTGAAGATGCAACTACTTTTTTTTAACGATGCGTTAGAGCTTAACTTGGCAAACCGTTTTGTCACCAAGCGTTTAACAAACTGTGAACAGGATAGTGGTTCTCTTATAGTCCTCCTTACCCTCATTTTGTTTCGCCAAATACAAAGTGAAATAAATTAAATACAACCACATTCTTTTCTCTTTCGTTGCATATCTACATTAGGAGCAGAGCTGTTACATTAGTCTTGTAGTATTTGGATAATTTAACGTTAACGTTCATGATTGGTTTAAACCGGTTTTGTAAATAATTAATTTGCCACAAAATCCGTCATCAAACTGTCAAAGAACTTCCTTTGCCTTCTTTCTAGTGCGAGTTTATACCCGATGTGATACCTTTAATTTGCTGTAGTTTTACGGATTGAAGATGTTGACCAGAAATCGCTCTTAGGATTTTTAATTTTCTCAGATCAACAGAGGGCAGTTTTAGTGGTAGCGAAACGGTTTCCTTCCTAAGAAACAACCCACAAGTGAGGAGAAGAGCCGAATGCTCACCAATGTTTGCTTCTTGAACCCAGCACAGACGGATTAGATCTATTTCGTATGAGCTTTGATTTTGAGGAAACAAAACGAGTAGATTGATTCCACAAGTAAATTAAATTGGCTAATTAAACTAAGACCGGATGGAATTACGATTCACACTGTCATCCACATTTCCTTTAGATACAACGTAACAAGAAATTTTCATAACAACAGTTATTGTCTAATGATGTAGCAAAGAGTTTTACTCTCCCAGATCCCTTAACTGAATAAGCCGATCGGGGCCACTTGAAGTGAACATTTATATTGCCATGATTAAAAATTTGGCTGACCAGCTGCGCGCCAAACTACAGTTACTAACGGAAACACACCGAAATAACTAGCGCACTGGAACTGTACAAACAGCAACAATCAGCTGCACTAACGAGCCAAACTTCACTTGAACATTATATTAAGGCTCCCACCACGAGTCAATAAAAATGTTGATGCCTTTTACTGAAGCCACTAGCCTTGCTAAGCACTACACAAGCTAGTTGATTTAGAAACTTCACCAATGAAATACGATGAAATTGCGTGAAAGTAATTTAGTAAATAAAGATAGATCAGATTGTTTGTTGGTTGACAAAATGTTTCAGGAAAGAACTGTTTTGAACTTGAGGCAGAAGCAGAAATATTAAAAAGAGTTTCTCAAAATATGAGTAATGTTCCATTGGTTTTTTAGGCTTTAAACGCAACAAAGAAGAAACTGAGATTACCGGCTTTGCTTAGTTCTACGCCATAACAAAAAACCCCCACGTAACAACAAACTGATTCCAAGAAAAAGGATAGCTGAACGTTTCTTCCTCGTAAGCGGATGTAAATTTTGCCATTCTCTACCATGATTACAAAACACTGGTAACTTTAAAAAAGTCTATCTAGGACACTGATGAACTGTTGTAAGAGCCGGAAGACGAGTTTTACACTCTACGAATGTAGTACGTACAGTCTAACCGATTGTTAAAAAGCAAATACACTGCGAGCTAAAAGTGAATTAATTTCCTTCCATTATAGTGAATCAAGAATTGCAAAAAGCTGCCCCATTGCGAAAAAGCAAAAGGAAAAAAAATAAGCAAATGACTTATTATTGTGTATCTCCTTGTTAATTCTATGACAACTATGAATAAACCTGTTAACTAAGGAAACAAACTGTACAATAGCGTTCACTAATAAACCAGCACTGCGACAAATACTTTGAGTTTGACAGAAGTCAAAATTTGGCATCCCAATTTACGGCTACCTTGTGGCCTTTAAAGATACTGCCCAGTTCTTGAAGTATCAACTTCTGCAACCTTTGTTTTTTGAGAGCTGATTTTTATTAGTCCGTAAAATTTTCCCTTAAAATCAATTTAGCAATTTTAGCAATTCCAGAACAACAAATCACTTAAATGTGCTCGCGAAAACATTGCAAAAGAGCCTAACAGGACACGACAAGGCTGCACTATCCGGCACTACTCTGTAAGCTGGAATAGAGAATTCAACAAATGAGCAAGTAACGCTTAGCCAATGGAACGCAAATAGAAAAAACTTTTCAGTAAAAATGTACCATGCTAAGAGCGTTCACATGAACTTCAAGTAATATTTCAGGCAATGCTCTGTTAAAAGAAAATTGAGCATGGTCTAGGGGTCTTTGTTTCAAGGTAACAGGTTTTATTTGTTTGTTAACTAAGTTTGTGAATGAATGAATTAATTAAACACTTTTATAGCGCTCACATCCACTAGTTGTTCGTGGCGCTTTACAACAATTGAATTGAGGTTATAAGCAAGGACGTATAAGAAATCGATAGGAAGATGTACATTTGTATCAGTCGTAGTGCTGTAATTTTAGGGGGCTGGTTTTGTCATCTCAGTTCGATTGACAAAAACAAATTTTGTTTCAGGTTGTTTTTATTCCTGGTTTGGCCGGAGTGTTATTTCGTGATCAGGGGGTCCTTAAGACAATACTTCAATTAGAAAACACGCACAAGAAACTGAGAGCAATAGAAAGAATGTAGAGTCATCTTGTCAATTACCGGGTGTGGTTTGGCTTTCCCTTTTAATTGAAGTAAGTCGATAAATAACACTTTTTGAATTATTTGTTTAAAACCTTGTTTTTATTCCTTGATGGAAGCGTTACCTTCCGTTTTGGTGGTTATTTTCGCATCTTAGAATAATAGCGCAATCTCAGTTGACGAACGGGAAGTCAGTAGAGAGAAAGAATATCGTCATCCTATTTAGGTTTGTTAAGCCAATAGGTAATATTTTGTAGTATTTTCTCGTTTGGCTTATAGAGGGTTTTCTTTTGACGTCACCGCGGCCATGTTGGAGGTTGAAAACAAAGCATGTCTCTCCTTTGGGAAATATATTCTGTTTTTATGGAAATAGTTTTAATTGTTTTATACCACCAATCTCGTGGTTAGAACGTTTTCCCTTAATCTTAGAATAAATATCAGGAAATTAAATGGAAGCAAATTATTACTTCTATTTCTTGTTTCATTATTCAGGTCCTGTTCAATAAGCTGGGATAGGGAATTCAATAGCTGAGTGAACGAAGCTTAGACAGTGGAACACAAATAGAAAAACCGTTCAGTAAAAACTTACAGAACTGCGAGCCTTCGCATGAACTTTAATTAATGTCTCAGACAAAGCTCTGTAAAAAGATCATTGAGCGCAAATGCACAATGATGATGCTAAACCCAAGTGAATAATTAGAAAGTAATTTTATTGAGTTCCAGGTTGCCAGTCCCTTTTGCGGGAACATTAAAACAATATATGTGATCAAAACAAACTAATTTGTGATACACATTGAACAGAGCATGGTCCGTAACTAATGGAGAGGAAGTTACCGTTGGGTGGCCACTTAAGAAAGTTTGTTCGCTCAGACCACGAACGTAAAAGTACAAGGCTACGTGCTCACCGTTCTTTAAAATACATGAGAAGATCTGTCCGAAAATAAGTGCTCGCGCACACGTGTGGAGAAATGTCGGCTGGTTTCACCAACATAACAAGCATTACAACTTGTACACGAAAATTTATATACCACACCGTGCGAAGCCCTTCGTGGAAAGCATCTTTCACGTTGAACAAATTCTTGATGTTGAAAGTAACGTGATGGGTTTACAAAACCGATTAGCGAGTTTGCGTATCTTATTTTGTGCAATAACTGAGAAGTGGCCAATGTAAGGGATTTTGTAATGGAACTCAGGTGTTTCCTGAGGTTTGACTCCTGAATGGGGTTGTGTTTTACTACCCTTAACTGACTTTAAAATAAATTGAGAAAAGCATTTGTCAATAAGGGTCTCAGGGAATAGGTTCTTCTTGTGTGTTCTTATTGTCTGTTCTTCTCCGTAAAATGACAGACAATTTTTGTAGGTCATTAAGGCAACCCATCTAAGTGCTGTTTATCTTAAACGTCCCGCCAATCAGGGGTTTGAGTAATCCCGTTTTGTAGGTAACTGGTAAGCAGACCTTTGGCATTTTTTTTCCGGTAAATGGTGGTGACAGTGAGGTGTGAGTCGGTGTTGTTGATTAGAACATCTAGGAAAGGTAGAATATGGTCAGTCTTCCTCTCCATTGTGAAGTGTATGCTGGGGTGATGGTCGTTGATGAAATTAAAGAACATATATAACTACTTTTATTTCTATGAGCTGTTCTAGTTTTCGTTTTTATATTTTGTATATATATTTATTTTTACTCTTCCCTTTTAGTTTTAAGTGTGACACGACAAGATTTGAAATATACGCACGTCAAACCTGACGCACACAAATTGGCCAAAGAAAGCCAATGTTCCATTATTGTTGTTTTATACTGACCAACCTGAATTAGTTCCACTCTCAATTTAATGAGCCATGTCGATACCTCAAAATAATGCTTTTTCATCACAAGATTACCATCTTTAAGCTAAAATTTTTTATTAGATTGTTGAAATATTTCTTGGCCCTTTGACCTCCCTTGACAGCAGGGACTCTTAAATGTCCGAGCGTAAATTTCTGGGCCTTCATTACCAATTTCTATCTTTCTTTCATTTGTCGTGCGCCATGGCATGTACGAGTTAGCGGTCGTCTAAGGGCCGTTTACATGAGAGAAGGTGCCCCTAGGTAGTAGGGTTACTTTAGGTAGTAGAGTTTTCCTTCTCCTTTGTATTATGCAGTTCGTTTTACATGCGAGGGAGGGGTGCCCCTATTGGTAGGGTTTCCCTACCTTGAAGGTAGGGAAACCCTACATGGTAGGGATAAGATTACCGCTGGCCACGCGTAAAAGGCGCCAAATTTGAGCATGGCTTCGAACTCTTCGAGCTCAAGCTACAAACCTGGAGAATATTTTCGGAAATTTTTAATTCTAAATAATGACTGAAAGTCCACCTGACAATGCCTGAAGGTTCAAAAACGAGGAGGAATGCAATGGAGGAAGATCTGATCGAGGAAAGCGCTTTCGATGGCGAAGTAACTGATCATTACACCTAGAGAGCGAACGCGAAATCATTCACAAACTTCAACAAACGAAAAGCACCGGCAAGCCAAAGTAAAAGCAACAAGAGGGCGAAGACGTTTTCTTGGTCAACGGAGAAAGTGGAAGTTTTGTTACTTTTTTAAAACAATTTATAAACTAAAAAAGTTTTACAACTTAAGTTCGCACGGTGCTGCTCACCAGTTTAGCTTTTCAAAAAATGGTTTTAAACATTGTTTAAGATTCTTTGAAATTGTCTTCGTTTTAATTTTTTTTGAAATCGCTTTTTAAATTAACCCCCTCCCCCCTCTCGAGGTAGGGTCAATTCAGCTCACGTAAAATGGCGCTATCTGTTGACCCTGCTAGAGAGGGTGCCCCTACCATGTTCGAACTTTGCATGAAGAACGACGGTATCTTCAACTAGAGTAGTTAGGGTACCCCTTTCCCCTAGGGGCACCCTTTTTCCATGTAAACGGACCCTAAGATGGCGGCACAAGTTCACGCTGTCGTTGTCTCTAATGTTGGGAGTTTTGTGACGGTTTTTGCTTCTATAGCATACTTTGCAAACTTAACTCGCGAATAAACGATTTTTGACCATAAGGGAGACTGAAAAAGTGGATTTCTAGAAAATTGGCCAAGAGCGCTGAAAATTTGCGTATTATGATACTTCCGTTCGCTAGAGAGTTTTTTTTAATTTGAGGCCTGTACCAACGTACTAATTGATTCTTGGTTATATGGTACACTGAGAAAAGTGGAGGGTTATAATGATGACCAGGAAAAAGTCTATTTTTAAAGCTCGCCGCGAAAGCCCATATTCTGCTAATTTGAGGCGTGGGGGACACAAAACACTTTTGGGTATATAAAGTTAGGGCACTCTAGGTCTTATAAGGTCTTTGTTTTTGTTTTGTGGACACCCCTCAACAGTATGAAGGCCCAGGCTTTACGGACAAAATATCGAATGTGCACACATCAATGTCAAGTAGCATACGTAGATGTTATGTGCAATAAATCGAAAAGCAAACCGGGTGTACGTCACTTAGTGTTGTGGGATATAAATCAAGTTTGAATGTTCGCTACAACTAAAAGTTTCCCAATAGAAAAAAAATAGATTTATTTATACTCGAAATTATGGAGCTTATTAGGCTCCTAGCTTAGATAGCTAATGAATCGTGTAAAATAAATAAAATACAATACTAAAAAGAAAAATGTTTGCAGTGAAGCTCGGAGATAATAAAAAATATAAAGTTAATTAATTGATAGCATTATGAAGTTCACTAATATAAATATATACATACGACTGAAAGATAAGCTGCTTAATTACATCCAGAGTAAAGATCACCTTTAGTCTAAAAGCTACAAAGGTTACAATTACATACGTCAAAAGTCACTTTCCTGATGCATGTTACGAACTCTTTTAATGTTTGAGAAGTTCTTAGGTCATTATTTAAAGAGTTCCAGATTTTTGGACCGAAGTACCTGAAACTATTTAGCCCGTGCTTAGTAGTGTTGACTCTGGGTTGTACAAGAATCAGTTCGCCACGTAAGTTGTGTGAATTGTTTCTAAGCGTCAGCAGAGTAGGAAGCAGATGTTCCATACAACTAAAATATATTCGATAGAACTTAAAATTAAGATATTCGGTACACCTGAAAGATGTTCGGTACAACTAGATGTTCTATACAACTAAAAGATGAGGAAGCGGAAATAATTTTGGAAAACAGGAAGTAATGTCAGGCTATACCCAGTTTCCTCGCAATCCACGTTTGTAAATGTAAAATGGCTGCTGTTGGAGCCAGGTAGGCTTCCAGATATAGAAAGGCTTTTTACGGATTAAAGTAGACTAATAACAAGTGCACAGCAACAAAGAAACACCGCAGCCACTCAATTCGATTGTTCAGAATTCCACATTCGCACACTGGATCAAACTGGAAGGACCAGGAGAATCGAAGAACCATTTACACAAGAAGCTTGCTCAATCGGCTACTTATATCAGCTTCTGGGCATTTTAAAGAGCCAGTGTCACCCAAAGTGCTTTGCGCGCGGAGGTACATTTTTTCATATATGAAAAATCCGCCATTTACTTGATTGTTGTGAAGTCTGATTTGTATCTTCTTCCATCGCTGCCGCTAGCGATCCAAAAGCACTGGTGTGAATTTCGAGTTGACATTTAGGTGTCGTCGTATCGAATTCTGTGGTGTTTGCGCGGTGGAGAAGGAGATCTTAAAAGTGGATGCTTCGTAGTCAGATTCGTAGGATTCAGGAAAGCTGAGGCGAAGGCTGAGTCTTTCGAGCTCTGCCAAAGTTGTACAGCTGAAGGAGTCCGTGTATCAATAGCGGAGGAAAAGAAAAACATCTACGGGTTTCAGCAATAGTACTGACACTGTGTTTGCCGAAATAGTGCTACATTGGGTGCTATGATAGCTCCATACGCGTTGACTACAAAGTCAGTTCTAGAGTTGTTTTCTCCAGTAACATCTAGCGATGAAGATATTTCTATTTTCAGAGTCTACTACTGTACATATCAGCTCGCTAGAAGGCCATTACGGCACGGTATAATTTGCGAAAAGTCCGGCAAACGCGCCAGTCAAACGCTAAAAGCTGTTTCAAAACAAAAACACAAGCGCGCAAAGCACTTTGGGTGACACTGGCTCTTTAAGCGAGCTACGATGCCACTACGAGGGAATGTAGAAGAATCCGAAAGGGAACTTGACTCGTTTCAGGAATCGCTTACTCAGCCTATTTTATCAGTTACGAGGAATGAGGAAGTTGGAAGACCACGGTTACAACTTGCTCAAGAGTTTTCTTTTTTGGTCATGCTTTACCCCTCCCTCCTTCAGTAGAAACACGTAAGTGTACTCTAGCTCGAGTGTGCATGTGCTCGTCATGTGCATCGAGCGAGAGCTTCCTCTGTTGCCGTAGTTTCGTGCTTGCCTTCTAGTAACAGGAGGAATACTGTAATTAATTTTGACGGGGATTGAAATCTACCAGCGTTTTCGTAAGTATCTATTACCTTACAAGTCTTACAAGCTTACCTAAATATCGCAGCACTCGTGGATCGCTATTAGCTTCTCCCTACTTTTGGAGACAAGCACGAAGGCGTAAGCGACGGGGACCAGACAGCCTTTAAGCTGCCCAAGAACCTTTTAACTTCCACATAACCACCACGCAAACGAAAGCTTAATCGAACTTAAGACCAAATCGGATATATCAAGAAAATTTTATTAACAAAAAGTTCAGAGTCCTGATGTTACTGCTTTATGCCAAGAGAAAATAAGGGCACAGAGAGAATCTGAGGGCGTTGACTGGGATATGTCAATTCCACAAAAGTTATTTATAGATTGGCTTTTGAACGGAAGTCTGTTTCCCGCAACGTCCGCATAAATACCATTTCCCTCGTTTCTCGACGTCGTTTTCATCAACAAAATGTAACACCACTTGGTCCGCCATTACAAGCAAAAGTTTGAATGGTTCTTCAAACACCAGATCGAGGTTGCCTTGATGGAGACGTCCGGAAAACAGACTTCCGTTCCAAATGGCCGTCTAAAAATAACTTTACTGAACTTGGCATATCCCAAAGCCTGGACTGGCAGTGTCCCTCTCTGACCCCTAATTTTCTCTTGTTTATGCTAAATATCATATGGTTTTGAAGATATAGTTTTGTAGTTGCAAAGCAAAGCATATTAGCATATTGGATTATTCTACTGTACGTATACAGGTATTTTAAAAGTCACATACATGATAAAGATCATTAATTTACGGCGATTTCTACGTTCCGCGTATATGTTATTTGGCAATTAAAATACCGAAGGTACTACCATATTCAAGACATATTGTCTTTTCCGAAATCAAGAACGACAATTCATGTGTCGCTAATGATGCTGTCCTTATAATAATTAAAAGTGGGAACGTTTTCACTTTTTTGCTTAAGACGGTGACTTCTCTATAATGGTTTAAAAATTGAATATTCATTATTCTCTCTCTCTTTCTCTCTCTCCTTTTTTTTTTCTTCTTTTTTCTATTAACCGGCAAACGGTAATCTCCTCTAGCCTGTTCCAAGCGTTCAGATTTCGTTTTACTTCTCGCTCTTTCGCTCGCAAGCCACTATCTAAACGCCTGGAACAGGCTACTCTGGTGTTGACAAATTTGACCAATGAGGATGAAAACCAGATTCTAGTATTACCAGAAACTTATAAGGAGTTGAAACGTGTAACTCGCATTCTATGCTCGTGAATATTCATTTTTCAAACTACCATATTTGGAAACCCCTCGCTCCAGTCTACGATGCTGCAGTTGATTTCGCTTCCGTTGAAAATTGAAGTTATAAGCGATACAAATGCGCAGTTGATTCAAAACTCAATCACTGGTTACCATAAAAATCAAGAAAGAACGAGAAAAAAGACCAGAAAGCAAAAAAGGGAAAACAATTGATCACATGACTGAAAGAAAAAGGCGCCAAAACCGTGTTGCAGCGTTTCTTTGCAAACCTGAATGGATCAATGAAACTGCTCCGAAGTGAACATCCGAAAATAATTTTTTGAAAAAGTGTGTGATTGGCTCTAAAATGTGGTACAGGTTTGACGTTTCCTGAAAAATTGTTGTATTCATCGTCCAAAGTGGATTAAAGCTACAGTATGATTTCAGCATTGAAGATGGAGAGTGTAAAAGGAACAAAACGTAGCGGTTACAGTTTCAGAGGCCGCGGACGGAATGTGTCAAAACAACAATGAATCAAACATTCAACTTATTTTGCATAACAATCTCTTTATTTGAACATTTGGAGTTGCTTGAACTCAGAGCTACATCAACTGCAGGTAAAACGATGTTATTTTGTGTAGTAAGCTTATAAAGCCCAAAAAGTGTCGTCCTTTTTTATTCAGTTAATTATTTAGCTTGATTTTGGTAGAGAACAACCGAAAATGTGTGACATGTGACACTTAAATATTATTAAATTATTAAATTATTATTAAAACGGTTCTCTTCAATTTTATTGTGTTAAATATTTTTGTATCATGTCTTGATATTTTGGTGTCAAATGTTTTCCGTGGCGGTAAAACCTACCTTTTGTGAACATTTCTTGATAGTACCACGGTGAAAGAAATCGTAAACACAACACTAGACTAGTTTGGTTTGGTTTCGCAGTCTGATCTACTTCTAACCCCAGCGGTTTGCTCGATGTTGTTGCAATTACCAATTTTGTTGCCTGCAAAATTTCCTGCTCGGTCTTCGAAACCAGTATTTCTTTTCGCTTTGTCGTTCCGACGTTTGAAAGCTTTGTCGGCTTGTTTTCCCCCGGTTTGTCAGCCATTCTTTGAGTAAGCGGGCGAACTTCGTGTGAAATTACGTCACGACGTTCACGAAATTGATTGGTCAGTTCTCTTTCTCCTTATGTTCCAAATATGGTACTTGCGAAAATGAATAATTACGAGCATCAGTCAAAACCTACATATGCGAGTTACACGTTTCAAGTCCTTATGAGTTTCTGGTATTACGCAATGAGCTTTTTCCAAAAAGTAATTTCACTGCCATTTCCTCGCCCTCCTCCCCAGTCTCCTCTTGCCTCTTCCCCGTTCTTTCGCAGGGGCGATTTGCACCGTGTGGAAAACAATAGATAATGGAAGTAAACAATAGTCCTAACCATGAAAACAATATAGAGGTGCAGATTATTTTCCAGGCTTTCAGACAGTGGCGCACGAGCAGCGAAAACCCGACCAATGAAAACAGAGGTTTAGAACAGGTGCAGATCAACCGCTTTCGTTGCCGGCTATTTTTCGCGCGTGCCACTATCTGAGTGCCTAAAACAGGCTATATCTCCTCATGCAAGTACTCCTAACGTGTATTTTGAACCACCATTTGTATATTTGAGGTTTCAAAACATTAATTTGGACACTTGTCGACCCCTACGGTTCGCCTGAATTAACAGTAGAGCAGAAGTTAACGGATTTGTGACGAATCAGGCGACTTCTGGTACCTGATTCGTTTTCGCGTGTACACACCGAATAAAGGACGAATCCGGGGTCAAATCTAGCCAGATTTTGTCACGAACCCGAATACTTATAAATCCGGAGTATTTTATTGTGTTAACGGGTTTTCTGTGAATCCCAATGCTTCCCACGGCTTTTACAGCAATCACATCTTCAAACCGTGAATTTTCTAGCGGACTTTTCTCGAAATAAAACTTCTCAGTAGCATAGAAGCAGATTTTAGCTCTTTTGGCTGAAGACTCCACTGACTGATTGGCAAATATACACCTGAATATGTTTCATTTCGATCTAAATTGTTCTTATTCTCCGCAGAAGAAATATGAGCAACCCACAGAGGAGAAGATTTTTTAAAAATCTACTTCGCCGTATTTCTATATCTACTTACGTTTTTCTATTAGAATATCTCAACAATATTCTTAACATTTTAGTCTACCATTGCTCTGTGAAGCGATCACCGATATCTAGATTCACAGTGTAGTGTAAGCTATTCAGTAAAAATCCGAACACCCAAGATGTGATGAATCCAGAAAAACTTACTAATCCGAATACTTTTCCGCTAGTTTAAACTCAACCCCCAAAGGCCCTTCACATTTAACCTAAATAGCTTTTTAATGCCTTCAATTTTCGCATTCATTTTCGTTATTTTTGCGCACGGTATTGAAAATTGAAAATTGTTCTACATTAGAGAAATATCAGTCTCTCCCCGCAACAGAAATGTCGTGCGGGTGACAAACGTACCCTGTCTAACGTTCCGTCATTGCTACTGCATTGGTTGTGGACAATAAAACTCTATTCTTTGGACTCAAAGCCTTATTCTGATCTCAATCGACTTTGACAACTCGTCTAATATCGTGAAGCCCCCTACCCCCACCCCCCGCGAAAAGTCTGTTCGCCAATTTCGGCAGTTTCTGGAAATTCTAATCCACATAAACGTGAAAGGCATCAAGGTAATAGGTTCATACCTTAAACAGTATTTCACATATAATAGTCAAACTACCGACTACCCCCGATAAAGGTCCTTGTTATCTATTTCTTTATTTTACAAATTCAAAACAGTTTCCACTCAGCGTTACCAGAAATTTTCTCCTCCTGCTCTCTCCTCCTGGCTGTGTTGAATTGTTCTACCCGAAAGACAACACTGTGAAGGGAGGAGGTGGATTCACAAACAATTTCTTTTCGAATCTCAAATGAAAGTACAGTTGACTCCCGATAACTCGAACCTTCAAGGGAAATCAAAACAGGTTCGAGTTATCGCGAGTACGACTTACCGGGAGTCAACGTAGTGTCCAGAGGATTTTATCGGGGATTGTAGGATAATCGCCTACGCCTGGCCATAGCATCTGAGCTTCCCTAATGTGTAATAACCTTCCTCGTTTGAGCTATCTAAGTCTCCCAGTCTGATCTGTGAAACAGGCAGAGTCGACTTGTCTGTCAGTAGGCCGCTGTCCGCGCTCCAACCTTGATTGGATGGACAGTTACACTTTCTACCGCTGGAACACGAGTTGCTTACTCCGCATGCGCACATTTTGCTATGTCCTGTTGCTCCTCCCCAATAGTCCATCCGTGTTCCGTCACGTGACACCCACCAAGCATAACCGCGCTCAACAAACGGTGAATAAGGATTGCACTCATACTTGATAAACTGCTCACAGTTCTGAGACACTCGAGTAAGCGCTGCTAGTTGAGCAGTACTGACTCCAGTGTAGGTCACATCTTTACGGTAACATCCTGCATCACCACATCCAGGATTGACGTGATTAACGTAAGTTCTACTCTCACTGTCATGGCCAATGATCGTCACACCAACCCCACCCTTGTCACGCATATCACAATACACACTGAATGGAGTCACGCCTCCTTCGCCGTCAGGGTCTATAATATAATTACCTGAAGAGCTTTCGCTTCGGTCTGATTTTATGCTGCTGCAGGACGTGGGTTTTCCCACTTCAACAACTGATGTTGCCTCAATGGAACGCTGAGAATTTTTTGCTACACATGTGTAAGACCCCGCATCACTGGGAGAAACATTCTTTAGAAGCAAGGTTCCGTTTGGATAGCTTGGATATAGAACGTAATTTTGCTCTAGATTTTGGCTTGTTCTTTTCCAGACAAGCTCCTTTTCACCGAGAGCTGCGCAATCTAACTTCACATTGCTTAACTCAGTGGCAACGACTTTGGAGGGAGGGAATAAGGTAAATTTGAGTTTGTCAATTACTGCCACCAATGCGACAGCCGAGTCCTTTCCAAGAAGATTCTTTGCTGAGCATGCGTACGCTCCTGCATCAGCCTTTGTTACATTAATTATAGTCAGGTTTCCATCGACCACTGCGGTATTCCTTCTAGACATGTGACTGAACGCTTTTTGCCACTTGATCATTGGTGTAGGCTGACCAGTAGCTTTGCAGAGCAAGCTCACGTTTTTTCCTTCTTCAACTGTGACAGATGACGGCTTTTGGGTAATCGAGGCAGCGACTACAAAAAGGGAACAGAAAACAAAGTGATAAAGAAACTTATGCAAGTGTTTGATATCGTAAGCACGAAATTATTGCGGTTTTAGATTTGCATCAGTGTCCCACTATTTACATGAAAAAAAGCTCCTTAAAAAATTTACTTTGCTAAACAGAAACTCAGACGGGGTTGATTCAAGTCCTTATGAGTTTCTGGCTATAGTAACTACAAATTGAATTTTCCGTTTCTGGCCATAAGCAGACATAAGAACAACCTTAACTGAATTCGGTTGTTTGAAATTACATAGGGATTGATTCAGTTCCTGCTTTTCAATAAGTTTGAATTAAGATGCCGATTATATCCCACCAAAACAAAAATTCTTTCAAAACTACAATATACTGCAAAACAGCCTTTCTTCTCTAGTTTTTCTCTGGAGGTATCGTTGCGAATATCGATGCATGATGCGCGAATGGAGCCGACAATGCGTCTGTAAGGCTCGTGAGAGCTTCGGGAGTGTGTAATTTTTTACGCTCCCTCTAGGGAGCAGCTGTGTCTCGTCCGACTAAATGGAGCTTCAATATGGACTTTGTTACATTCTAAAATTGTAATAAATCAACAATCTTATTATCCAAATTATAAAGAACAAAAAATTAATCAACAAACCGTAACGCTATCCGGAATTAAATTTTTCTGGAAATAGCTTGCGTTTCATTTTGCTGTTGCTCTAGGACATTTTGTTTTTATTTGACAATTGCAATTCACTTACTGCCTTTTTGGAATTTCTACACCAAAAAAACCATGACCATGCAAATGCAATACCGGCCATACATTTTCAAAACATGAAATTCCTTCTCATAACTATAAGCCCCCGAAAACATCTACTCCACCCAACAAGATAATTGAAACGTTATATTCACCTTGTACAGTCAATGAGGCTGATGATCTCCTTGTACCAAGAATGTTTCTTGCTTCACACGTGTACATTCCGCCATCTTGTGATGTCACATCCTTAATCAACAAGCCACCACGTGACTGCACAATTCGTTTGCTCGTCAGTAGACTGGAATTCTGTTTCAACCACGTAATCTGAGGGTCTGGGTTTCCTTTAACCTCGCACTGAAATGAGGCTGCATCAGTTTCGTTCGTGACAAAGGACACTGGAGGTGACACAATAGAGGGGGCTGAGATAGATTCACCAGGATCGCCCTTGGGTCCTTGAGGGCCCTGGTCGCCTTTAGTTCCTGGAGGTCCCTGATCTCCCTGAGCCCCTTTCTCTCCTCTCGGCCCCTGTGGTCCTGGCGGCCCGGGAGAACCATGTTTACCTGGAGGACCTCTGTGACCAGGCCTGCCTCGTCTTCCCCTGATACTTTTCGGGCAATGTACTATGCAGGCCTGACTACTAAGAGCAAGTTGAACCTCTTTCTTGATGGCGTCACGAGTGATGGTTTCACTCGTGTTTGATTTCTTGTTTATATTTCCCAATTGGCGTTTCTGGCGATTGCGTCTCTCTGCAAAAGAAACATTGCCTATTTTCTTTCTTTGTGGTGCATTGATAAGTAAAAAATGTAAACTGGAAGAGTTAACACGGAGGCAGGGCTATTCGTGCTCAGTGTGGGATACCTTGTTACGCCTTCTGTTCATGCACTTGGGGACGGGCAGAGCTCGAGAAGAGATCGCTGTTACGGGCCACATTTATATGGAGAAAAGTCGTCCCGGATGCCCAAGACAGCCCTCGATCCCCCTAAGACAACTTTATCGAGCGGTTTTATTAGAAAAAGTTGGCGTGCTGACTGCCGTAAAAGTTGACCCAACATAATTAGTCTCAGTACGCCTTTTCTTTCTCTAATTCGAACACTGTCACTGTGGCGTCTGTTTATTGAATTTTCACTATTTCAACATACATTTTGTTGAATAAGTCGTCTCTTAATTAAATAAGCGGTACGCTAATGCGTACAAGTGTGGCTTCAAACTACGACAAAACAAGAAGAAAGTGAGATAAAATCTGTAAAATATCTGACAACAGTCGAAAATCAACGTTATTACCTAGTTACCAGAGCGAAGTTGGACTTTTTGGGATAAGCGTGCCCGTGAGCTCGGCTTGGATTAGTTCCGTCATGTTGACGTGACAATTTCTCGGAATATGGTCGAGAAACACGTTAATAAGAAATGGGACAAACAAAATAATACAAAAAAATCCTTTCTGAAGCCCATTCTCAGATGTTCCTCTCAAGCTTAACGGATTGAAATTTAATTTTGTGGTTTTCCATTATAATTTTTTTCCATGGACAAATATTTTGGATCTAGTAAGAAGCGTAAAATGTCACATAAATTAATTCTGTAATGTTTCAGACCAGAAGGGAATAGCCGATCTTGAAAGTCGCGTCTTGCGTCATTGGTACTAACTTCTTCACTTCTTGCGTTACATCATTCTTAACGAATGTGGCAACACCCGTATCTAGACAAATATAAAAATAAGCTCTGTTTTGTTTTCCACATTATTTCACACGAACTTACATTTTGGAACACACGGCTGAAATCAAGTAATAAGCGTGCCTTGTTAGAAAAGATTATGCCATTGTGTGACTTGTGCAAGTCTGGGGTGACTAGTCACGGACCAAAGTGTCAAAAAAAGCCAGAAACAACGCACGTGCTCATCTTCGCCGAAGTTTAATACACAAAAACCGGACGTTGCGCGACACTGGCGGCAGGCAAGAACTTAGAAGTAATTGGGGTGAGGGGGAGGGGGGAGGGAGCGTTTTTTCATGTATCCGGGACAACTTTCCTCAACGCTGAAACGGAGCCGTGTTTCAAAGAGGACAAACGTTGTCAGAAAAGAAGATCATGTGATTCTTTGTGTTGAGATAGATCTTGACCGCCGACCATTTTGGAATAAATTGTTTCCGCGTTATTTAGCCCGAAACGCCTCTCCTTAAATTTTCACAGGGGTACGTGAGAAAATGACAAGAAGGTCCACTAGGCAGGTTTTTCTCAACGGAAAATTCCCAGATATCCACCTCATATAAGTGGGTTATCGAGCTCCAGAGACACGGCCGTTAGAGCTGGCCGAGTTTGCCATCGACATAACAAAGCTATGGCACTAAGTAGTGTTTAGGACATACAACCTTGCAACTGAGCCATCATACTACTCACCTTTACTCGATTCACTGTGTAAGATCTTTGACATAGAATCAAGCCCCTCGTCATGTAAAGTCATCGGTAGCTCTCTATTTTCTTCTCTTTGCTGATTCAGTGCTCGAAGCATTTGTCGGTGAGCGTGAAGTTCGATCTCGACATGAATCAGTGACACGAAGCAAACAGCAATGGAAAGAAACATCGATGAAAATACCACGGAGTTGTAGACCGGGCGCGTCTTTGATATCTCCATATTAAAAGCCAGCTTTAGACTGTGAAGTCAGGCGAATGGTGAGATGTGTGGACGTGTCGTGCTAACTGACTTCAAGTTCCTTCTGACCTTCCTTCCGTATTTCACTGGCTGTTTTCCAAACTTAATATGAGAGGGGCTTAATCACGCGTGTCACGCTATCCAACCTTTCTTTCCGCATTTCATAAGCTGTTTCCCAAACCTTTATATGAGAAGGGCTTAATCTGCAGTTTTCCATCAGCTTGATAAAAAGTGACACTAAAGAAATTTGGTGATTGGAACTTAATATCGAAATAAAACTTCTCAATTAATAGTATGATTGAATAAAGTAGAATTCAAAAGGGCCCCCGTTAATACTTTTGCCGGCTCAGCAGGCCTAAGGTTGTCAAGGTTTGCGGGATGTTAGCAACGTTGGTGTAGCCGCCAATTTCAATCAACTAAAATACATTGGTATCTTAAGTTGAAACAGGAATTTCTTAAGCAAGGTAAATACGACTGCGATTTGTAACGCAACTACTGATGAGTTTGAAGTTGACCTCCTTACGAGAACCTGGACACGAAGCAAACATGAATGGAAAGAATTATTGTTGAAAACTACACAGCGTTGGAGAACGGGCGCGTATTTGATATGTCCAGTAAAACTTTGAAAACTAGACAGCGAATAATCGACCTGAGCTAAGTCATTTGCACAGTGCGAGAATGTGTGGACGTGTCGTGTTATCTAACGTCTTGCTCTTTCTGACCTCCTTTCTGCAGTTCATACGCTGTTTTTATCAGCATGATGACTCTTGAAACCATTGTGCTATTGTAAGAATCTGCCACTTGAAACAAGCCATTCACGAAGACGAATAAAAGTAAGGTCGGTCAATTAAATGCCAACGCTAGACTACTGTCCTTTAAATGCTAAGGACCTTTGTACTTAAAAATGGCCAATGTTCGGAAAAAAATCTGAAAACTAGAATGACGTGTTAATAGGCTTCTGATTGCAACACATTAGGGGTGGTGGCTTTTAAGGTTAACAGTTAAATATTTTGCTTTTACAGCTAACGGTTAATTTCTTTCCATTACGATTAACAGAATTCCTTAAAACTAATTTCCATTGTTCTGAAAAGTTGAGCATCCATTACCATTGTTTTTAACGCGTTTGAGGTCGTTGTAGCATTGCGGGATGAAAAAAGAGTATAAAGACAAAACACTCTCGGGTAGCGATTCCAAAGAGGCCTGAGCCAATGCTTTCTATTTCGGTACCAGGGCAGGCAGAATGTGTAGCCGTCGTAGCCGCATTGAACATTAGCCAAGACACATAAGTCTCTTAACAACAGATCTTGACCCTTTCAAAATGACAAATCCTAGCTAGAAAAGTTTTTACGCTTAACGTTTTACGACTAACGGTAAAAATTTGTAAATTTTTTTGCCTAACCACGAAATTTTTGGCCGTTTTACGGCTAACGGTTAACCCCATTGAGACCTTGTTACAATAAAGTTGATTTTTGCCGGGCTCCTACGTCAACAACCTTTTGATGAACGTAGCAGAAAAAGGTGGCGCTTAACGTTTACCATACGGCGTGTCCCTCCTTGTTTGGGATTTAAGAAACGGGAAAAATGGAAAACGGTACAGAATTTTTCAGCGTTCCTTTCCAACCGGGAAAAAAGGACTACCGCTTTCCGAACCTTTCCTGAAATTTTGTCATCTATTCAATTTTCCAATCGAAATTTCTTGCTTTTTCATACACATGGGCAACACCCCTACACTACACAATAAACCATGTAATACGAGAGGATATAATATATTTTTAATTACCTGGTATTTCTAATGAGGGCCAGTGTGGCGGTCTTTCATTTGCCAGCTCAAACATGGGTCTCCTTTGTCCGGACAGGATATGCTAAACAAACGAAATGGCAAGATAAGCTTGCCTGGCATTGTGATCAGCTACAGAATGAATCAGTTAAAAATAGCAACCCATTTAGCCCCAACGAGAAGGCCGCATATCAAGTTCGTTCCCAGGGTCTCTCCTCTTCCTGTCGCAAAAGGGCCAACACCACCGAAGCTCAACACCGTTTCTGTAGCATGAAGCAACAACGAGTATTACTCCCCCCCCCCCTCCACTCCCCCACTGGATGGGATACTAGTTCATCACAGGGTTATCCTGGGTAGAGGGACACATTATGAAGCAAAGTTTCTTGTCTCAGGAAGCAACGTGACATGGTGCAGAGATCAGAAGTCATCCTCTGCATCGTTTAAGCCCCAAATTCTCCCCTTTAGTCCCCATATAT
Organism: Siderastrea siderea; assembly: GCA_964030785.1. NCBI lineage: Eukaryota > Metazoa > Cnidaria > Anthozoa > Scleractinia > Rhizangiidae > Siderastrea > Siderastrea siderea. Next base: position 24,012,569 of record OZ034972.1, read on the forward strand.
TTTCTTTTAGCATTAGTTGAGGGACGTTTTTAACCATCAAAGTAAATCAGGGAACATTGCCTTTATTCTTGTGACCTGTATCTTTGGTTTTGTACTGGTATCACAAGGAGAAATTCGAACTGAACCATGTATCAACCGTTTTATTTTCCCCGTTAGTTAACGGTTTCGTGTTTTGGAAGAAGCGCTGTTTTAGTGCTCGGATTGAGCAGTGTGTTAGTAATTTGACCAACTGTTTTACGATAACAAATGAGTTCGTCAAATGTCATGCGTGATACCAAGGTCCAATGAAATTAGAGGTTGTTAAGAACTGCGTGGTATCTGAAACAAAGCTTTTTATTCTCCGCCGCGTGACAAAGGTCTACAGTCCTGGCAAAATGTCAGTTGCACATTAACCCTTTAAGCTGTTAAGCCCCAACATAATGTTTAGATTTAGCCAAACCTAAAAAGCGGAGCTCCGCTATTTTTTTTCTGGAACTTATTAATTTCCTAAAGTAATTACCAAAAAAGAAACAAAGAAAAAAAAAAGGAAAAAATTTCCCATCCTCTGGGAATTGAATCCAAGCTGCTGACGTGATAGGGGTTTGTGATGACCACTGGACCCCGCCTGCTATATACATGTAATCAAATGAGATTTTCATTTTTTACTTACTTCATTGATCGCAACGCAGGATAAACGCAGGTGTTTTCGTGGGAAAATGGGCTCGGACCGCCGCAAAAACCATGATTGTGGACCAGAAAAAACCAGAATGCACGAACTCTTTTAGTGTTGGCGTCGGACTGCAGCCAAATGCTACAAACTCAAGCGATGTGCCGACCGAGTTCGCAGCATTGAACACAACAAAGATAACTCCTCGAAGGCAAATTTCTAACTTAAGCTTCTCACCTTTCATCAACTTGACCCATGAGATGTTTTCGCCTTTTTCCATGTATAGATATTAGAAGATTTTTCTCAAGTTTAAAACTTCAACACTGTCGAACAGTCGCTTTTGCTACGCTGATTGCCCATAAGCACCGCGCGATTTCCTGCCAAGAAAAGATGGCATTCTCTTCCCTCTGTCTGGTTGCCTTGGCACTCCCCTCACCCTCCCCCAGAGTCTTTACGGACGGACGGACGGGCGTACATACGGACGCTGACGTCAGAACCAAAATTGCTTCCATCGATAGGTTACCAAATTTGCTTGCCAATGGTGCTCCGCTGGCGCGCTGCGCTCGCGGGGTCCGCTATTAATACGATTATCTTAAAATTGTGCACCGAAAAAAAAAGTGCAAACAGCGAAACTGGTAACCGGATTCCAACTAGCACACTATTGTCTCGGGCTCATGAAAACCTAGGCATGTTTCCTTCAGCAGTTATTTTGCCAAAAGGTTTATCTTTTGAAGATTCTTCAAAAATGAAAGCTTTGGCATTATTATATGTTTACAGATCATCATCGTGGCATGGCATATGCAAGTTGTTCACGTGAGTTGTTACAGCGATGAAATTTTGCGATACCAGTATTACCAGAAGATCAAATTTCAAGGACAAATTAAAGACGCATAAGTAACGTATTTAAACAACGGAGTTCTTCTGTCGAAGGCACTATGTATCGTGTGATCGGTTGCCCAAGGAAATTTGATTTTCACAACAAATATTAGAATGAAGTTATATGAAGTTTGAACATCAAATTCCGATGCCTGCATGTTTGCTTCAGAATATAGAAAAACGTTTCCCGCTTGGCTTTAAAAAACAATAGAAATAGATTTGACACAGTGAACAGAAAACTGCTTCTAAAAACTCCCTGAATAAACTGAAAGCGTCTTACTTATATACTTATCAGAACATGTTGTAGAAACTTTTGAAAAAAATCTATTCTAGTAACATTAAACAATTGTTTACTATTCAAAGAGATTACATAATTGTTTAAATAACTCAGTATTCTATAATGCTCCGGAGAGTTCTAGAGAATGTTCCGGAATGTTCGGGGTAAAAGTAGACAATTTTCGTAACAACGTTGTACTATAATCACAAATATGAACGCGAGCAGGTCATGGGCTCCTGGCGAAAATATGAACTATTCACAACTCTGCGTATTTTTTTTTGTGCATTTTTTACTTCACATTGAGACCAACCCTGTAAAAATGCGTCTTCATGATGTATTATTTATTTTTATTATACAGGCAAGAGTGTTTTAGTGGAAAATAGACCACTCGTAATGTTCATACGAAACTACATCCGGGACTCGAATGGCGTATTTTCCAGGTCTTCACTAGTGAAGATATCGATGACGCCATTTCCCACTCTTACACTGTTGTTTGTGCAAAAATACTCTTGTCTATATAATAAAAAGAAAATTACACGGTGGCTGGAAGATATGAATATTATCTTCTCATGGTAAAAAACAATATTTTACTCACTCGCTGAGTTTTTACCACTCGAAAATAAAATTCATATCTTCGCGCCGCCGTGTAATATCCTCTATATATATCAATGTATATGGGCTCGTGGTAAATTGCAAATATAACGAGATCATAACTTGGAACTAAAGCTTTCTGAGAGTGATCTGACGTTTACACATTTATTTTGCATGACAGTTAGAAAAGGAGAAATAAAGGTGTAAACAAGATTCTTTCAAGACCTGTTGCGGTTTTAGAACTGGAATACTTAGCAAAAGTTATATTACTTTTTCCATTATATTAGCGGGCTGCAATAACCGCAGTCACCTGTTGTATATCGCAATGCCTGTCCCAAAAAGTGAGAACGTTGTCCGGGGGGGCTGCTCAACAAAGTTTTACACAGGGAGGCTCCGCCCCGAGGTCTAACCCCTTACCCTTCTTTTATACCATTTTTTGACAGAAAAGGCACCCCTTTCGTATACCTTCCATTGAAAAATGGCACCCCTTTCACCTACCTACTTAAGAACACTGCATCCCTTTTCTTAACCCTTGGAATACAGTTTATGAACAATATTAGGGGAGAACAGTATTATAAGTAAAGGATTCGTTATACAAAAACAAGTAAAAATCAACGCTGGTAAAATCTAACGACGTCTCGGCGTCGTCATGACGCCATTTCAAGTTCAAAAATGATTCAAATAAACTGTCAGGAATAGTAGCTGGAGATTAACTTAAGTGATTAATGCAGAGTCACGCAAATAGTTTAGCTCGAATTGAGTCCGATTGGACATTAAGAGATGGTGTCAATTCTGGACCAACAGTTTTTCGTCCTAAAGAAGTGTCGGAATAAGTTTGACTGTTTACTGCACGAAATGTTGCTAATTAGAGAATTGACACCATCTCTTAATGTCCAATCGGACTCAATTCGAGCTAAACTATTTGCGTGACTCTGCATTAATCATTTATGTTAATCTCCAGCTACTATTCTGACAGTTTATTTGAATCATTTTTGAACTTGAAAATGGCGTCATGACGACACCGAAACGTCGTTCGATTTTACCAGCGTTGATTTTTACTTGTTTTTGAGAACAGTATTACCGGAAGAGATGTTAACCAAAAACAATACTATTATCTACTCGAATCCCTTTCAAATGGTCCTTTGAAATACCTCAACGACAGATTTCCCTACCCTTTCATATACTTCGGCTCGTGAAATCCCTACCCTTTTATATATCTGCAGCCTGACAAAGGTACCCCTTTCGGACGGAGCCTCCCAGTATAGGCCATTATAGGGAGTACCCCCCCCCCCGGGAACGTTGTCGCCAACCTAAGTGATTACTCAGTTGTGAGTTAGGTTTTGCCGGAACCAAGGTTGTGATGAGTTCAACGGCAGAAACATTTTATTAACTGAAAATATTATTGGATCCTAAAGGATTAAAAGTACAATCCTTCAAAAGGACAAAGGGCAGGGGAAAAGAAGTTGTTTCAGTAATTTTTTGTGTGCCTAAAAACCGAGCAAACTATTGAATTTTCACATCTGAACAGAAAATAATAGCAGTATGTTCCTACTACTTCAATGGAGATGTTACTACAAATACGGAATTGTATAAAAAACGAAATTTATAAACAGGTGTCTTTGCACTTTGAGACTCAGGTTAGAATGACGACGTTATTCAATGTTTTACGGTTTCCATCAGTTGTCTTCTTTAAACTTAATTATCTGTTGCCTTAGGATCATAAAACAATGATACTCCGCCAAGCATATTTTCACGATGATTTCGGAATAAGAGCTCAAAATACATGGTTACGGTGGCCCATATCTGCAAAACACAACAACAAATTCTTTAACATAAATTCAAATTCACTAAACAAAACAACAAATTCTTAAACACAAAGTCAAATTCACTAAACACAGCAACAAATTCTTAAACACAAATTCAAATTCACCAAACACAACAACAAATTCTTAAACACAAATTCAAATTTACTAAACACAACAGCAAATTCGTTTAACAAAAATTCAAATTCAATAGACACAACAACAAATTCGTTACACACAAATCAAAATGCACTAAACACAACAACGAATTTGTTAAACACAAATCAAAATGCAGTAAACACAACAACAAATTCGTTAAACACAAATCAAAATGCACCAAACACAAAGCAGAAGTGATATAATTCATGACGTTTATTCAACGTCTAAACCCAACATTTGTCAACCGCTGACAACTCGCTTTTACAAAGCCCGCCATTTTCTGCCATTTAAAAGTGTGAAGAAGGTAGAAGATGGATGGTTTTCTTAAGTGCTTGTATTGCTCAGAAGAGCTCGAGACCACGTTCGTGTTTTCTCCCAGATGTGGAACAGCTGTCGATGAAGAGGAGGTTCTCATACGTTATTACTTCCATCGTGGATTTCATTACTCGATCATTTTACAATTATTGAAGAAGTACCACGCAATTGAAATGTCTATGCGGACACTTCACAACAGACTTCGAGAGTATGGACTGAGAAGAAGGGATACAAATACTGACGATAGGGACGTACACCAGGCTATCCAGCAAGAATTAGATGGGCCTGGTTGTATGAGGGGTTATCGAGCTATGTGGCACTGCCTTCATTTGAATTACGGGATTCAGGGCACCAAGAACCAAGGTGGAGAGCATATTACGTCAGGTAGATCCCGAAGGAACAGCTCTTCGAAGGGCTCATAGACTAAGGAGAAGGATGTACACTAACCCCGGGCCTAATTTTGCGTGGCACGTAGACGGCTACGATAAACTTAAGCCTATGGCTTTCCTATCCATGGTTGCGTAGACGGTTTCAGTCGCCGAGTCATATGGTTAACGATTTGCCCCTCAAACAACGACCCATCTCGCGTAGCTTCGTTGCTTTACGATTGCGTTATTTCGAACAAAGGTTGTCCAAGAGTTCTTCGAACAGACTGTGGTACTGAAAACGGGACCATGGCAGCCATGCAGTGTTACTTTCGTAGATCTGGAAACGACGATCAAGCGGGATTAAATGCACATAGATACGGCTCGTCTCCAGCAAACCAGCGCATCGAGAGATGGTGGTCATTTTATCGTCACGATAGATCAACTTGGTGGATAAATTTTTTTAAAGATTTAGTGGACAGAAGCGTTGTCAACACTGCAAGTGAATTAAGTATGCAATGTCTATGGTTCTGTTTCAAAGACATCTTGCAGGCAGATCTAGACCACGTACGGGATCACTGGAATACCCACTACATTCGCAAATCACGACACGATACCATCCCTGGAAGACCTGATGAGCTTTCCTACCTTCCAGAGAACAGTGGATTTGAAGATTTCAAATGTCTGGTTACCGATCAGCAATTGGATGATATGGCCGTGTACTGTGCTGTTGCCAATGATGAAAACATCTTTACAGAGTATTTTAATTATGTGCTACAAAGTTTGAATCTGCACCCCCCTGCAAACTGGAGGGAGGCTTTAGCCCTTTTCCAACATCTGATGCAGATAGCAGAATAACTCATACCACTGCACATGACATTTGTCTATCGTTAACTGTAATGCACTTATCAATGTTTTGCCCGACCCAGGAGAGGGCAGGTTTACCTGGGGGTATTTTTTACTGCTTGCATGTCAATAGCCCCACTCCCCCTACAATGGAGCACCATTTTGCCAAATATCCCCCCCCCCGGGAAAGCACGTCTTAAATACAGTTCAGTACGGATATATTTAAAATGGCCATTTAATGAAGGTCCAGTTCTTGATTGTTCAAATGATTGTGGTCAGTTGCTAAAAATTCACCAGTTCAAGACTGATTTGAGTTTGGCCACAAGGTTACTAACTTGTCAGCTTCAATAACACGTTTACTTCTTTAAGGTTTTCTCTCTTGTCTCAATTCCAAGTTTTGTCAGCTCTGCATTACAAAATTCCCACCTAAGACACCCACTCCCAGGCACCCCTCTGATGAATTTTCCTGTCATGGAATGCAGTCTCATGCCTGACCCTCTCAGGGGATAGAGGGAGTGTTGAGCAACAATAACAACACATTTTTCTATTGTGTACATAGGAATTCAGCCAATTAATTTGTTGCTCAAATAGATACCAGGCAGTAGCAAGGACGTAAGTGCAACCGTCTTGTTATTTCTACAGAAGGACCTTCCAATGAATAACTCTAAACAGCAACCAGAATCTTAAATTTCTACTAGGACCATGCTGAACTGTGATCAGACTGGCATTATCATTGTAATTTTTTTTTGCACAATTGAAAATTTTTACATATATAATTGTGCAGTAGAAGTTATTATTATTATTATTATTATTATTATTATTATTATTATTATTATTATTATTGTTAACTGTGCCAGACCAGTGTTGTCATAATTGATACCTTCTGCTCAAAACCTCACACTTTAGGAGGGACGTATATGTACAAAGCGTTTACCATGGGGTACATATAAAATGAAATAGAGCAGTGAAATAGTTTCAACAAAATCATCTTTATTCATTGGCTCTCAGCTATCAGTTTCGTTTCACTTCAACATGACGTTTCCTCTAATAGGAATAAAATGTCTATTCCAAAGGGAAAAACGGTGTAGCTTCAAATTAAACTACTTTTCCATGTGCAGCATCAGAAATGCAGTTTCAAGTTGCAAAAATTTCAAAATTCACTAATGAAAATCTCACCTCAGTAAATAGTAGCTACATGTAAATTTCAACTAAGTAACAAGGTTGTAACGAATCTTCACAATAAATGATTGTAGCTCTTCAGTACTCACAAATCCAGGAAGACAACAAACCCCTTGAACTGAACAAACCAGTTTCAATGTATGTTCTAAGCAAGAACCACCTGCAACTATGCATGTCCATAACCCTTTGTATTGAGAAATGCAAATGTAAGATCTTTTTTAAAATCATCGTAACTTGTATGGGTTACTGGTAGCTGTAATTTACAGGCACATGCATTTGCCATTGGAAACGTAGACATTATATTATCCTTCCCTTCAGGCTCATGGAGGAAGCTAAGCTGTAATGCCAGGCCACATGGAGGAACCTTCCTTAAGCCAGTGACAAAGAAAAGAATATCACTGAAAGTGATTTCAACTGACTGATCTTCAACATCTTGGAGATAGTCTCTCCAATGAGATAGAACTAGACTCTCACGTTGACAGTTATTTGACCCTTCATCACTGTAGTTAATAGCAAAGAGACAATCAAATAAATCTGCATTAAGCTGAACATTGGAATAGCAGAACACTTCTTTAAATTTTTCATAATGTTCTGTCATAGCCCCTAAGACACCTAATGTAGAAAGACCTGCTTTGAAACGTTCAAAGCAGGCATGTCTCCTACCTAACACAAACCAATGGGCAGTGTTTTGAACAACACTTAAAACATCATCCTGTTTTCTTAATATCTGAACGGGGTGTCTGCCAGTTCTAAAACTTTTTCTAGATTATCTTCTGAAATCAGGTTTTGAGCTTCTTTAACTGTTTTGGCATCTTTTAAAAGTTGTAGAGAATTTGTTAGCTCTACATCGTACACATCCTCCAGGTTTACAGTCGTTTGCATGACTCCTTTTGTCAGTGCATCATATAAGGGTAACCCGAAGCACTTTGGCCCGGGTCCACCATGCACTACTGACATGGCAATAAGCTCGCCAGCATAAAAATAAAAATCATCTCCTGGATAGTTAGAGCTGCATGACAAATATTTGTTTTTTTTCTGTGCCACAGAATAACTGTGAATTCATCATCCACTCCATCACAAGGGTAAAAAATTCCCTTTTTGGCCCCCCTAAATCTACTGCTCCCTCAGGAGTTCCCGAATCATCAGTAAATTTAACTGAGACCTTGTGGTCAGGGGCAAACGACTTTCTTCTGAGACCTCTTAAAGCCCCTTCCCAAAGATGACTACGAGTGATATTAAATTTGGAAATCTTATCCTCATTTATCGCACAGGCCAATTGTGTAAGTATATCTTGTAATGATGAGCCACTGTTTGTTTCCAGCACTCCTGGAAAATCTTCATAGTTGGCCTCTTCCTCTGATTCACTACTATTGTGTTGTTCTTCACAAAGCAAGGAGGCATACAGCAGGTCAGAACTGGGACCACTATCAGATGTAGCTGTGCAATCTGGGTCTCCAACATTAATTAACATGTCTGATGAGTTTTGGCTGGTCGGTTTTTGGAGTTCCCTGTAAAACGAAGATGTAAGCATTCCTTTGGTGGATATTGTGCAACCAAACCAAATCCAAGCTATGGCTAAAACTACGACTAAAATTGGATTGGAAGGACATTCCACAACACTAAAATTATATTTCATGATTATACCTGTGTTGAGGGCCAAGTTGAAGAGGAGGTTCTGTTCTAACTTTTTTCTTCCTGTAAAAAAGTAAATATTTTGACATCAATTTTAAACAAGGCATCTTTTATTCTGAAGGAATCCAGAATTGAAAAGATATTCTTCAAATATTGTTTAATGATTATACCTGTGTTGAGAATCAGGATTAGTTTCAAGGAGAAGTTCTTCTTGAGGTTCACACTCCTCTTTTCCAATTCTCCTTCTGTTGAAAAATAGCAAACATTAAATCAACATAAGATAATTAAAAAAAAGTAGCTTTTGCTCTGAAAGAGGGATGTCAGGGATATGCACTGTAAAATACCACTGCATGGATGAAAATCATGACTCCATATAACTAATTTATTTACAGTCCTCCCAGTACAGTATGTAGTGCCATTCTGCCTAAGCCAGTCTTGTTAAAGATTAAAAGCACGCAACGTTTGTTCTATTTTCTACATCAGTTCAGTGATCCGTACAACATATCTTACCTTGTATCATGACTATCAGACTCCTCATTAGCCTCATTATCGATTTCCAACTGTTCCGGTTCCTCTGGGCACAAGTACAAGGTTATCCTGTTGTACTGTTTTCCTACATCTTCTTTGTATTTTCGCAAAGTGAACGCTTCCTCTGGTTGACCTGGGAGAGTCATAGCCGATTGGCCATCAGGGTAAACTAGGTTCCAGCTTGTTGTCGTGTCAAATGACTTGTCATGAGCCTGCCGCTTCACTAAGGCCTCTGCGAACACTTCTATGTACTCTGAATCCTTTTTCACTTTTAAGGGCAATGTGTTTCCACGAACTGGTGTAACTACATCTGGACTAACGTACCGCATGATACCTATGTTTATTAGTGCGAACGGATCCACGTTTTTGGACTTCGCTGCCTTTTTCTTTGAGCCACTTCGGAAATGAGTAGACCTCTCTTCGGTTTTCTTTGCTGCATAGGTTTTGAAGGACAGACATTTTGTTGCTGCATTCTTATTTGTTTTATTTGTATTAACGATGTTGCTCCCTCTCTTTTGTCCGCAAAAAGGACAAAAATTAGCTGAAGGATCCAAACCAGCTCCACAGCTGGAACAAAACATTGCAAAATGGCGGAACACTGGCGAGCTTTAGCAAAAGCGAGTTGTCAGCGGTTGACAAACGTTGGGTTTAGACGTTGAATAAATGTCATGAATTATATCACTTCTGCTTCGTGTTTGGTGCATTTTGATTTGTGTTTAACGAATTTGTTGTTGTGTTTACTGCATTTTGATTTGTGTTTAACAAATTTGTTGTTGTGTTTAGTGCATTTTGATTTGTGTTTAACTAATTTTTTGTTGTGTCTATTGAATTTGAATTTTTGTTAAACGAATTTGCTGTTGTGTTTAGTAAATTTGAATTTGTGTTTAAGAATTTGTTGTTGTGTTTAGTGAATTTGAATTTGTGTTTAAGAATTTGTTGTTGTGTTTAGTGAATTTGAATTTGTGTTTAAGAATTTGTTGTTGTGTTTAGTGAATTTGAATTTGTGTTAAAGAATTTGTTATTGTGTTTTGCAGATATGGGCCACCGTACATGGTCCTTATGTCAAGGAAAATATTTCTTAACATAGAATTTGATGAAAACGAAAATAATTAGCAGATATCTTTCTCAAAAGAAACCAGTGAAAAGTTTTCTATAGGGGATTGAAAACAGAGCACAATTAACGTTTGCATGTGAACACAGGAACATTTGCGTTCCTTGTGTAAGATGTAAGAACCTATGACATCCAAACTCTATTGTCTATCGATGGATAATTGTTCCTTCCATTGAAATAATTTAGAAACTGAAATTGTTTAAGGGATTGTAAATTGGTTCAGTATGAATTGAGGTCTATTACAGAACTATTTTTAGTGAAAGCGTGCGGAAATGCTGAAAGTACATAAAATTCATAAAGGTTTGCGATCGTATGATCTGGATACTGCGATGAAGATGCTCAATAGCACGGTTTTAATTGTAATCGTAAACATGAAATTGTGAAAAAATATTGGTTCAAGAGTTAGAACATGTAAATGGTTGAAACTTGCCAAAAATAACTTAAAAACTTCTCAGTTGTTTACTACTATAAAAAGAGCTGGACGTTTTAATTTCGCATAGCGTGGTTAATAAATAATAGCCCCTTTTCACCGTTAACTTTCCTAATTTGCATTACAATGTATTTGAAAGTTAATGTGAGGCAATTTCGGGAAACTTTTCATCCTCTTTGTCCAAAAATGGCTCACAGACACGTTCCAATACATTGTAATGCAAATTGAAAAAGGGCTATCATTTAAGAACATTGCCAACTTTTCATTGTGTATGCTATTATAACCAATATACTCAGGTTTACTAAAGGACGTATACCTTAGAGTTTCTTTGATCGGTCAGGAAGGCGGGTGGATTACTGGCCTCTTCTTGCAGAGCGAATAAGAAATACGTTTTATCGTTCAATCTTAGAATACATATCTGGAAGACAAATCGGAATTGGTAAGGGCTTTCAATTTTCAGGCTTTCTATTTCTTTTTTGGGGGGAGAGGTAATGTTTTATGATTGAAAAATGTTTTTTTGCATTGAAATATATTTCAGAGTTGTTCGTACATGATGTGCACGGTGGATTTTACTACAAGGACATAATCTTTGAGCACGTAAGGAAAGTAGTTGTGCATTGTGAAAGAGTTATATCCTAAACCGTTTCAAGGTCAAATTGCGACGTGTTCTATAGGGATATTAGCTACAATGAGCCACAAAAGTACTCGAGACATTCTGTACAAAAGACTGACAGTTGACTGTGTTTCACGTTTTCCGGGTCGCAAAAAATTTCCTAACACAAACCCCCCTCCCCCTTTCCAAATGTTGTACCGGGACAAACGCTGACTCCCACCTAGCAACTTCAACATTGTCTGGGGGGGGGGAGGGGGCGATATCCTAGTGGGGAAACGGGATTTTAAAGCTAGGTATGCTAAAAAAATGGGAATATCTACACACTTCCGACGCGCTCATTGTAGGCTTTTACTAGCCTTTCCTAATTATTTATTCTCTTGAGGGTTTTTTTCTTGTTTTTTTTTTTAACTTGCAAACATTAATTGGCTAAAACAATCGACCAAAAACGGGCAGTTAAAAAAATCTCCCAATACAGTACAACTGGTTTGCGTCGTTTTGGTCATTTTGAGTCTCTTTTGAATTTAATAACTTACCAGCCTTCAGGCACAAAATGGCGAATCTTTAATATTTTAAGGATCAGGTGTTTCCTGTTTTGAAAAGAACGCCAAAATGAACAAAACTGATCTAAGAGGGTCATCTAAAGTGCGGTCAAAGACAATGGTTTCGGTGACTTTAGATGACAAAAAGTGTCTACGTATTAACGGGGTGTCTGTATTAGGACCAAAAAACATTGTCGATAATAACAAGGCGTCCGACGCATATTGGTTTCATCATTGACAGATTTGACTACTAAGAACCTTCTGAAACATTTAAATTTCTGGCAAATTTGAAAAGGCAGTTGTTGTTTTAAAACAAGCCGCTTGTATGGGACCCTGTGGTGCCTGGTTCATTTCTTGTATGGAGAAAATTTACTACTGCATACATAGCCATGAATTCTTGATTCATTTCAAATTTAGATTTACAGAAGATTCGTAAAGTCTGTGAAGGGTTCAGTTTTCCACTGAGATAGGGGGTTCTTAGGAAAACGTCCACGACTGGAGAAGGAGCCAATTGTCGACTTTTGATTGTTTGGCAATCAATATCATCGGAGAGACTAAGATCCAGAAGAGTGGCTTCTTGGAAGCGAGAGTCTGTAGTTCTCGTCTATATTTCACTTGCAATAATTCTTTCAACGTTCTTTGGTTGTTCTGGTAAGTTTGTGAATTTCTAATCAATTTCTAGCCCATCAAATTTTTAATCAAGTTCTAATTTTAGAGTAGCCCCCTCTCCCCTCCCCTTAAACTTGAAACTTTACTTACCTGAGTATAGCGCAAAAGTGCATGGTCTCCAGCGAAGGCAAGAGTTTCAATTTTAAGCGACTCTCGTTTTCTCAGTCATGGGGAAGAACTCACTCTTCAAATGAAATGAGTCAAATTTAAATGTTTTAATTAAAGTGGACCGTTTATTTCACTGGTTTTGCGAATTAAGATCGCACAACGTTGGTCGTGCGTACATTAAGCTTATTCATTGTTGCCCCATTATTTTCTGGCCAGTTTGGTTTGACGTGTTATTTCATGGACATCTGTACTCTACTTTTTTTCTCGGGAAAATCAATACCCTTAATACTCTTTGCTTTATTTTCTGTAAGGTAGCCTAGCTAGATTTTGTCCCAACGTGTCTATCTATTAAATAAATTCTGCAGCAATAAATAAAAATTGTAGGAGCCTTGTCATGTACCTTAACACACCAATACCCTCAAAGTTGTTGGCTAATATGTGTTTGACTCATTGCAGGTAAACAGTTAAAGGTTTAAGTTTCTAAGGGTTTCGTCCAAATATCCCCTACGCAGGTGATGAGGTCCGCATCATCATGTTCAAGGAACCAAAACAAAACAAAACAAAACAAGTCAATAGAAGGTCACGTGATCAAGAGAGAGGACTTGCCTAATGAAGGGAGCTGTCGCGTGCTGTGTTCTATGGAGCCAAACTGTATGTCCATTAATGTGGGGCCTTTAAGGGAAGGAAAACACAAATGCGAGATGAACAACGCCACTGCAGAAAACCCATTCGAATTCCAACTTGTAAATGGGGACAGGTTCACCTACGTGGCCATCGAGGTAAGCCTACACGTACCACTAGCACTACCAATAATACAACTAGTAAACGCTTTCAGGAGCATATCACGACACATGCTCCTGACGTGTGATATTTTATCGTCGCGTCAATGGGTTCTTAAGAGGAGGTTAACTATTATAAAAAGATATACATTGGTGAAACAGGGAGGAGACTAGGCGACCGTTTCCGCGAACACCTACGAGACCTTGAAAGAAATGACAAGGACGCATCCAAACCAGCCGCCCGACATTTCAATCTCCCTAATCATTCTAGCCAACGCATGACGATCTGTGGCCTTTCCCTACACCAGGGTAACACGGAAAGCCGTAAAAATTTAGACTCGCAAAAATTCATTTTTCAAATTGGCATACTTAATCCCCACGGTATCAACGAACGCTTTTCAATCAACTAATTTATTCTTGTTTTTCACGTTGCCATGTTCCTACCAATATCCACCACTCTCCATATAAAAGAAGTGCGACCCACAATTCCTTGATTCACTCTGACGAAGGGCTAACGCTCGAAACGTCAGCTTTCAATCTCTCCACTTTTACGCCATAGGGCTACGTGCCGCTGTTTATGGCACAGGGTAAGATCTTTTTTTATAGTCTCAACAGGTCACCCCCATCAAAAAACTCACACAGTACCACACCCCTCCCCCCCCCCCCCCGGGCTGGGAAGCGATGCAAATATTTCAAAGCCTGGAGGAGCTACTCCTGTAACATGTATGGGTTTGTGTCGCTGATAAGGTAAGGGTTTCAGTGTCCCGGCAGCGCACCCTCGCCCAACATCTCACATAGACCCCCCCCCCCCTCCCCTGCCTCACAGAAGAAAAATTCGAATGAATATTAACCCTCGGACGTACAAGCAAAGTTACACCCCCACCGTGGTACATGTATCTCCCTTTGGGTTTTCGTTATGTTCGCAATATTTCGAAAAGATTTCACCTTTAGTAGAAAGCCTGTGATGTGCTGTACAAGATGAGGTAGATATTATGGGTTGCGTGCTGGGGGCCTGTGACATCATCCAAGATGGCCGCCATTTTGGGCACCATCTTGGATTTTACCGAAAATTAGAAATTGTCAAAAAAACGTTAAAATTTGGAAATTTTTGATGCTGGACATGTAGAATATGGCATAATTAAACTTTTTGCTGCTTTTTGTTGACACTTTTTGCATTTGTCACCTAAAAAGGGTAAAAAACACGCATTTTTCTTCAAAAATGGCTCGATCATCTGCTGCTTATGACGTCATATCTCGTAACCATAGCAACCGAATGCACCAACTTGTGCCAAAATGTGTCTAAGGGATATGCACACAGCTACTGAAAACGGCAGGTCTAGACGATAACTCGTCTTGGAAAAATTCAAGAAAAACCTTATGGGGGTGGCCTCCACCGCAACCCCCTTGTACGCCGGAGGGTTAACTGTGTAAATCATTCTAACCAAAGGTTTTCTCAACGTTTTCTGCCATTTCAACACTTTTATAATAGCAAATTTTAAACACCCACACACGGACACTGTATATGTTTTGGTAACTTGTAAAAATAGAAGGTGACGATAATTACGGATTAGGCTGACCATGCTCAGGGACTAGGCTCAAGATAAGTAAGTAAGACTGTTAATCACTCCTGTTTGTGATACTGTGCCTTCCTCCGGGTATAATTAACGACGCATTTCATTTTACATTTCCATTAACAGAATCTGTGCAGCAGCAACCCATGTCTCAACAATGGAAAGTGCCAGGCTGGATTCACAATTAAAGGGTTTCGTCGTACTTGTCACGCTGGGTTCACAGGAGCAAACTGTTATCAAGGTATGGCTCTATCCTGCAGATACTCCAGCAAAGAACGGAAAAAGAAAAGTTTACCTTGCCTTAATGGTAGAACATGCGTTGACCAAGTTAATGGGTATGGTTACGAGTGCCCCCCGTGCATCGGGAGTTCAATGTGAGAAAGGTTAATTAGAATTGAATTTTTTGCTAGTCATTTATGACAAATTCACTTGCACAGGAGAACCTAGCATAATTTCTCCGTCGTTTTTAGAAGATGGTGGTTAGTAACGTTGACAACCAAATGGATGAGAGCGACCATTGTTTTAATGATGGAATTGCTTGTCATAAACACCAAGATTGGTACATTACTACTAGTAAATTAACTGAGGTCGTAATACACGCTTTTAAACTGGCTGTGGTCATATCTGTTGCACATGTGGACGAATGTGAAAGTTCCCATTGATTTGGTCAACGCATGTCCCATCTTGGGACATGCGTTGACCAAATCAATGGGTCTGAATGCAGCTGCCCAGTGGGCTTTTCGGGATTCCGGTGTGCAGGTTAGGTTCAATTGCATGTCATTTGCGTGATGAACAGAGGAACTTACATCGCTCTCATGTTTGAGTCGTTTGTGGTTATTTTTGTAACCTACATAAGTAAATTAAATAAGAGGAACCTTATCTTAATAATAATAATAATAATAATAATAATAATAATAATAATAATAACATTCAAAGTTATTACAAAGTGACACCCCAGGCCCTGATGTCATATTACAGACAGAGAATAGTATTAGTTTTACGCTTGCTTTAGTATCTCATTTTATTATATAAATTTTAGACTTGCATTAGTTTTAGGATTCTTTTTATAGGCTTTCTTAAGTTTGTACTAGTTAAGGTTTAGGATATTATCAACTTTTTCAGTGTTAAACTCCTGTAGAGCAACATAGGTCACGCTTTGCGCCCTACGTGGCTAACTTTCTATGCATTTATACGTTGTACACTGCAGATAATAATAACAATAATAATAATAATACTAATAATGATAATAATAATAATAATAATAATAATAATAATAATAATAATAATAATAATAATAAGGGTTTTGTAGCACATTTAAAACAAATCTCAATGCCCTTACAATAATTTTTAAAACTATATAATTGTATTCATTTGCCAAATTGGCGGCAATAATGGACGAAAAAACTCGTCTATATATATGTTTTAGTACCAAAATAATTTACACTGCTTAATAATTTTTTTAACGTAACCTTAGCAATCAGCATAATATTTTTATTTATTCTTTCCGGACAGTGAACACAATTTTGCTTCTTTAGTTTACTAACCACGGACAGCTTAAAATTTTAAAAGGAAATACTGTTACATGACAAATATTAATGCAAAGATCGGTTGTCGTTGTTCTGTGCTGCTTTTCGAACGTTTGTTGATTACTTACTCTGCCGGTCAGAAATGTCTTTGCGCGGTGCAAAAAAATTTGGCATACGTATACAAAAGCTTTTCAATTTTAAAAACTATGTCATCTCAGGTCCTTGCAAAGCGCTGTGAATCAGAAATGTCATGCAAAAGGATACCGACATTCCGGTGAAAGTCGAGTTTTTCTTTTTACAGTGCGTTAACAAGCTTGTTCGAGGGCAATTTGTCTGATACCGTCATGACTTGTCTCGCACGCTTTCAGTAACCGCACAAATCAAGGTGGGGTGGAGTTCATTTACTTCATTTTTTTTTTCATTTACTGACCTCGTGGATTAAAATTCTGATACAACGCCGTCCGTCTAATCGAAAGCGTGTTTCTTTTCTCTTTTTCTTTTTTTTTTTTGCATAGCGTTACACAGGCGTGTTCAAGGGCAATTTTTCCAAACCAGCTCTGAATTCCGACTGTTGTGAATTCAAAATATCAGGCAAGGATACCGATCTTCCGATACAGGGCGCGTTTTTCTTGTTCGAGGGCAATTTGTCCAGATGATTTCTGAATTTCGACTTCCACGCTCTCGTCACACGAACACGTTTTGACTGCCTTTACATTTTCTTTGGTCTCTGCTGACCATCATGAATTCGAAATCTCTGGCCACGACGCCGTCCTCCCGTTCAAGGGCGAGTTTTCCGTTTTACAGTGCGTTCTACGGGCTTGTTTGAGGGTTATTTTTCTCTGGAGGGTTCTGAATTGCGATTTGCGCGCTTTGGCCGCATAAGGCGTCTTTGAGTTCCATTACCTTTGCTTTGAAATCCTCGATTCACCATAAAAACAGGAACGGATTGACTGCACCAAGAGTCATAAGAGCAGTCACTACAACAAAGCCTATCTGTCTCTGTTAAGCTACCTCTATCCCGGAGATAGCTCTTACCGTTGCTATAATTATACTTGGTACGGAAGAAGCGATGAAAACCATTGACACAAAAACTACGGTGTTAAAGGCTTTTCGCCGCAGTCTTGCCGTTGGCAAGTTCTCATTCTGGCCAGCTGCCACCATTGCTTGGGAATGCTCTCGAATGGACCGCAGAGTTAAGCATCCAAATATGATGATTGCCAAGAGGCAGCCACAATGAACAAACCTGAACACAAGTAAAGGATTTTCTTGATGATATAAATATCTGTAGTTGTAAACTGGCTTCTTGCCCGCGTCCATCTTCTAGAGCGGAATGTGAGTGATTGCGATTATAAGAATCTCCAGAATCCACTTGAAAAGGACAATTACCAACATTTGTGTTTTGGACTTGATTGTCTTGTAGAAGTTAGGCCTACAAACCGCCAAATATCTCTCCACCATCTGCTGTGCCACGGTGGAGAAAGAAAGAAGAATAAAGGACGAGTGGAAAAAAGACACAAACTAGCACTGCACAAAACGACGGATTTACCGAGCTTTGCAACTAAAGTAAATATGTAGCAAATTAAGGGCTCTAAATTTGTCACAAATTTGCACAGGCGGCATTGTCGAAGCAAAGACGCACATTTGCAGCTGCATTTGGTCCTGCTAAAATTAGGCGTAAATGTAACGTAAACACGAAGTTTGCATCAAATTTGTGTTAGTTTTGCCACCAAGGTAAATTTTCAATTTCGCATTTATTTGCTGTAGTTTTGCTACCCTTAAAATTAATACTTTTACGGAGTCCGTAAATCTAAGCAAACACGGTGAAAATCAACTTATTTGCATCAAATTACCATCACACTAACTTGAGTGGCAAATAAACAAATTTGCGTCACTTACTCTCACATTTCCTATTGTAGCAATAGTGCCTTATTTGCACCAACTTTACGCCAAAGTCAAATCAGGAAATTTAGGTTCATTTACCCCATATTTACGAAAGGAGCAAACATACTCATCTCCGAACACGCTGACAAGTGGCGTAAATCAAAGTACTGTCACATTAACTTGAGCAGCAAATGAACAAATTTGGATATCTTATCCTCACATTTGCTATCATTATAGCAATTCTGTTTATTTGCAACAACTTTACACCAAGTCAGCAAATTTAGGTTTATTTACCCCATGAAGTACTAAAGAAGCAAATATAATCATTTCCATTTTCGCCAACCTACTTTTTTTATGAAACCCGAAGATTTTCAAGTCATATATCGTGTACTGTTAATCAGCAAATTTATGCTAAACAATCCTTTTTGAGCTCTGGAAGATAGTGCACAAGTATATAAATCATGACTGAAAACGTACTTAAAATAGTGCTTGGCGAATTATGCTTAAGTTACTCAAAGTTACGGCGACTTAAGGTCCCAGAGTAGGCCCTCCTAATAGTACCATGAGAAAACTATGGAGAACATGCGTGTTGATACTGGAGCTTAAAGGAGTTAAACACAGACCACTTTGCTATCCTAACAGTAACCTGTTTGCACACACAGTTTTTCCTGCAAGTTTGTTCAGTGTGTCCCAAACATATCTCTTCCAAAAGTGGCCCATGCAAACAGTCTGTCAACTTACAGTACAGAATTGAATTAATTTACCACATTTTATATCAAAAATTCGAGAGAGAGGGAACACACGTCAAACACCAAGAATATCATTTCTCATTACAACACGTTAAAGGGCGTGTCTACCCCTGAATTTCCTTATGACCTGTTAATAGTTAATATCTTCTGGGACTTTTTGTAACCTGGGCAAGTGGGAATTGGCTTGAGAAATCAAATTTTGAGAACCTCTCAAATTCAAATGCTAGAATTCAAGTTTTTGTCCAGCCCAGAGTATAATAATAATAATAATAATAATAATAATAATCATAATAATCATCATCATCATCATCATCATCATCATCATTATCATCATCATAATGATAATCATAATAATAATCATAATAATAATAATAATACCTTTATTTCTGTGTCTCATCTTCTAGCATCTTCAATATAGGAGCTAATTAGGGACACCTACCTATAGATTACATTGCAAATAATAAGTACATGACTAACTAACTAACTAGCTAAGAGTTTGGCCTAAATGGCTCATTATAAACAGAATTCAGGTCTGATAGTCCTAGTCTCAGTGGTATAAAGAGCAGAAGAGGTCTCCAGTGTTGCTTTCTATGTTTTGTTCAATCTTTGGAGTCTGATCTTCGTCTGTCACTTCCTGTCGATCTGTGGCTATAGTATGTTGTCTCTCCATACGTTCTTGAAGGCCAATCTCTTTTGCAAAGAATTTCTACAGACAAAAGAAGAAAGGTTTATTCCTACTCTATGATGGACTACAAGCAGTCCCTTTTTTCACTCTGGGATAGTTCACCCTGGGAGGGGGTACCCCCTTATAACGCCTATATGGACACATGCCGCTCGGCAGGGTTTGGTTTTTGGCCTCTTTGTCCTGAACAGGCTACTTTTAAAATTTTATGCGGTCTGACACTGGTTGCGGGACTGCCGCGTGGCAATGAGAAACGAAGGGAACAGATTTCAGTTGGAGGTAGCAAGGGATTTAACCCTTTTAACAGTGACAAAAAGAAATTTTGTCTTTACATTATCACTACTTGTTCAAACATTCAAGTGATAAGAATAAAGAAAGTTATCGCCAAGAAGAAGATATCTTGATATTAAGTTAAATTCTCCTTACTAGATCCACAAGAAATGTATGGAGAACAGTAAGGAGAATATACATTTTTATTTCAGGGCTTAAAGGGTTAACATAGCCGGGATTTGAGATAGCAAGGGTCTACCAAAACTGAAAGCCATAATGTGGTATGATCTCACATCTGATTGGTTGAGGCTGCACAGTGGACAATCAGTGTCCACCCTTGTCTGAATGGTTTTGCACCTCATTGTGCAGTCGATTTTAAATAACGAAAATTAATGAAAAGGGAAAAAAATTCAAATGATTATTTGTTTAGTTGTTTGTTGATGGTTCTTGTCCTTGCTCCGATAATTTTTTCTCCGGGTACTCTTCAGGGTCCCAAAGGGGTGTAGGGCTACATGGCTCTGGGCTAAAAAATGAAGAGCTCCAGGCCTCCAAGAGGGAAAAAAATTGGGGCTCTAGGGCTCCATGGCTGTACTCTAGGGCTCAATTTAGCAAGAATAGGCATTTTTGTCCAAGCTCCAAGTAGTAAAAGGATTTGGGTTTTTGTTCCATAGTAAACATTTCTGGGCTCCAGGGCTCCAAGGACCTTCCCCCCACCACCCCGTTTGAGACCGTGACTCTGGTTTTCTCCTCTCCTCAAAAGTCAACATTTCCAATTCTATCTTCGTGGTGTTCCCTGTGAATTAGCATTCTGTGCTGAAACCTAAAAAAGGTGATTTATTTATTTGATATGTTTCTCAACTTACTAAATAAATATCATTCATTATGACTGTGTCATCCATTGCTATATGAACACATTTTTTGAGCTCCAGCCATCAAAAGAGGTTAGTTTTCTGCAGAAAAACAATGCAGCGTGTTAGCTCAGGTGAAAACCTTACTTGTTCCCATACACTCAGTCGCACTATGACAACTTCCTAACATATCATCTGTATGAATGAGTGAACCCTTGCTAAATATCGGCGATTGATTGATTGATTGATTGATTGATTGATTGATTGATTGTCGTTTTCACACAACTCTAATGTGCGGTTCCAGAAAACATCCACACCCTCCCTAAGAAGGTTTTGGCTTGGACCTCAACCCTCTGGAAATTCCAATTTAGCTTTACAATTTCATTTAAAAACTATGGCGTTTGAGACCAAGACTGTTGACAGTCCCCTGTTTTCCCTTGAGATCGCCGAGTTGAAACTACTTTATTCGTCTGGCCGCCACTTTGAAACTTGCGGGATGCAAAAGATTTGATGAGAGCACAAAGAGCAGTTTTGTACTCTCCCCACATTTTGCGCACTTTAGAGATGCATTCACAGCCTCAATAGTCTCAATAGCTAGAACCACCTTGTACAGTACAATAAACAGCACCACGGGAAAGTACTGCTCAATAGCTTTCACTTTGAATACATCAACTCAAAACTGGTTAAACTGTAGAACATTAGTTTGAATCAAGATGGGGGGAAGGACAACCACACAGGCGGAAGGCACAACTGATTCACAAAAACGGTTTATCTACGGCCCCAGACAGGATTACGTTACATGTGACAATTAGCAGGAGCCAATCAGCGTCCGAAAATTCGAAAAATTTTCATAGAAACATATGATTGACATCCACCTAAAACACACTTGGCCGTTGGGAAACATTTCTTGGGGTGCGAGTTAGAGAAAACCGCTATAGAGTTCTTTCGCGATATCGATTCGATACCGATACTATTACCCAGGGTTCGTGTTGTGTTGTCACTTTCAGATTGGACAGGAGTACGAGTACGATTACCGAATTTCAAGCCAGCAACGTTCCTTGAGCCCGCTGACCAGTAGAGACTATAAACAGATAGGAACAAGATTGATGTGACTGACAATCTAAACTAAAATCTATAATCTAGAAGTAGCTTTGAGTCCGACCGTACCTAAAGTTCGCTATGGCCAGTGTCCAGAGTTAAGTGAGCTGAAAACGCCAACGGGACGAGATTTTCGCGCTTTGCGGAGAAAATGTTCAAAAGTTAGCAATTTAGTCAAAAGGAAGAGCATTGTAGAGACTGACGCAAGGTCAAATGAGCAGGCTTACCTTCAATATCGCAGTATCCGTATCAGTCGAGCATAAATAAGTATCGCGGTCTCAGTTTCGGCCCATCCTTATTACTAACTGGGACGAGCGTGAAGGTGACAACCAATGGGGGAAACACAGGCTAACATGCTCAAGTGCTAATCAACTTCCCCATAAAAGGGCCCTTTAGCAGTGCTTTCTTGCCCATTACTAATAAACATGATAATTTTTTGAACTTTTAGAACAAATGTCTGGCCGTGTTTAGTAATTAATGATTCTTTCTTTATTGTAATTATTAATGCCGTTAAGGGGCACAGTATTACCTACCCCACTCCTATCAGTGTACTAAGATAGTCCAAACAAACAAAATCCATATGCTAATTGTATAATGAAGACCAATGGATGGATTGGAGAAAACTGAATAAACACAAAAATACATGTGTGTGGAATAGCTACGATGTATAAGATTACGAATACTATTAAGCTACCGTTGTGCTGCTTGCATAAATAACTTTGAGTGATACCTGGAAATGATAAATCTAGAACATTCTTTTTGCGATTTACTTCTTTACCCACGACCATCATAAGGATAAGGATAAGGATAAATTATTTAGCGTCAGGAACACAGGGAGTGGTTGCCCGATCTCCCGAGCCAGGGGCTCATGATACAAGTTAATTCCAGCTAAAAATGCATTAGAAAGTTGTAGTTTAGTGTATTGAAAACCAAAGCATAGCACATTGGATCATTTTATTTTAAAATTTTTCACATCTATTAAAACATACATAAATCCATTTGTCTTCTCAGCATCTCGCTTTCAAACCTTAACATCAAAAGTTTGGTTTAAATCAATGGTTTACATTATTTCTTTATTTCTATATTTTATATATCTTGTTTGGTAATGGAAGTACCGCAGATGTTGACTTGCGCTGGCAAGTGTCTTTCCCAAAGTCAACAGCGATTCTTGTTTCACGTGTGATGCTGTTTTATTAATTGTGGAAACGGTTTAAAAAAACCAACCCTCTAAATCCTAATCGTCCAATAGTCTAAAATCTGAGCACACAACTGGATCACCAATCCGTTAAGGTAATGTTATACTACACGGCATAACCTTTGCTTGAAAAGAGATAATATTTCCCCGGAGGGTCTGTACTTACCTGACGGGGAGATATGAGCAATACTGGTCCCCAAACCATTGGAGCTAATTCCTTCCCCACCCTAGTACTGCCAATCGATTCGGCCTCACTCTCCACTACTGCGAGGAGGAGCACATGCGCGATTATTTCTTTATATTGTGGTATCCAGGCTGTGGCCGCGCGACATATGCACCAGTATTGCTCATATCAGTCTACGAGGGGTTCGGAGAACCACATCTCCCCGTCAGGTAAGTACTGACCCTCCGGGGAAATATTATTTCTCCTTCACCCCTCTCCGACTGATAGTCGCAATACTGGTGCAGAATACCAAAGCAATACTGCCAAGCGAGGGGACAATATAAGGTAGCATAACCAAGACAATTTAATGGAGTCCTCGGGAGGCATGCTTTGCAAAATAACAAAACCTAATACTGTAAACAAGAGCGAATTTCTGCAGTACAAGCAAAAATGGAAACTTAATCTAACTGCTCAACACAGCTCTAGCAAAGGCACCACTTGACTGTTCTCTGTGATAAAAGCGTTCGAAAGTCTGCGCGGAAGCCCAATCGGCTGCTTCCAAGATAAGCTCAACAGAAAGCCCTGCTGCAGCCGCTGCAAAAGTAGAAGCTCCCCTTGTAGGGTTACTGGAGTATCGTAATTAAATTCCTGCCAACCGTAAGGCCTTGGATAACCATCGAGACACGGACTGGCTTGAAATGGCTTTGTGTGGGGAAAAATAAGACACAAGCAGCTTTGAGGAGGTACGTAGCTTCTTTTTCCTCTCCACGTAGGCTGCAAGGCTGCGAACAACACAGATCTTGAGATTTTCCGGAAACGAAGGAAGAAATATCTTACGGGCTGGGTGACCAGGCCTGGAGGTCTTGATGTGTTTGGGGAAAGTAAATTCCCGTGAACCTTCTTTCCTGAGGGAAGAGGTCAAGTCCAATGAAGATAGTTCATGAGCTCTTGCTGCTGATGCAAGAGCCAACAATAAAACCGTTTTGTAGGAGAGCTGCTTCAATGTCAGATCTTCCAAGGGCTCAAGGGTATGATAAAGCAGTTTGCACATTCCATGTACAACAGTACTTAGGCTTGGGAGGTTTACTCTTAAACACACCTTTCATAAACCTAGAAACGACAGGGAGACTTCCTAACTCTGTAGAGCCTACCGGGTCATGGGTCTGAGATATAGCTGACTTATAAAGAGCTATTGTCCTGTACTCTAAATTCCCTTGAGTAACTAGAAATGCCAGAAACGCAAGAACCTCTGCTACAGGAGCTGAAATGGGACAGGCACCCCGTTGAGAACACCAGCGCACCCATGCCTTCCACGGGCCTGCGTACCGCTTCTGGGTGGCTGCTCCCCTTGATGCCAACAGGATGTCAACAACTTCCTTTGAAAAGCCTGTTGCTTCAAAGCGACTCCTGATAAGGGCCAAACAGCTAGATGAAGAGACTGCCACAAAGGATGGTGCACTGCAGGTTGAAATGGAAGGAACACCAGGGATGGAAACTGAGGTAGAACTAGAGGCTGATGGACAAGCATTTGAATTAGCTCTGGGAACCATGGTTGTCCAGACCAGTTGGGTGCAACTAGAAGAGCTGTCGCTTGATCTTCTCTTATCTTCCTGAGGATACGAGGAAGAAGGACTACAGGAGGGTGGATCAGACAGGACCATTTGTTCCAGTCCCGGAGAAAGGCATCCACGGCTAGAGCCCCAGGATCCGGGTACTTCGAGACATACTTGGGAACTTGATGAGTCAGGCGGGAGGCAAAGAGGTCCACTTCCAGTGTGTAAAACCTCTGACAAATTGACTGGAAGATCTGTTTGTCCAGAATCCACTCGGTTCTGCTGTCTAGCTCCCTGGAGGCTGTGTCTACTACTCCATTCTGAATCCCTGGAATATGTTGAGCTGTCACGGATACACCTGCTTCCAGGGCTACTGCCCACAGTTCGAGTGCCTGAGTGGTCAGAGCAGGGGAGTGTGTGTCCACCCCCCCCCCCCCGCTTGTTGATATATGCCACTGCTGTTGTATTGTCTAAACGCAAGTGGACATGTTTGGGCACCGGTAGCTGATGTTTCAGTAAAGCTTTTAGAGCTAAGGTTGCTGCTCGTAATTCCAAGACATTGATGTGTGCTTTCGCTTCCTCCACACTCCAGTGGCCTCTGGTCGATATCCCATAGTACGCTGCACCCCAACCCTTTTTGGACGCATCGCTCCAAATGGTGGCATCGATAGTGGGTTGCTGAACTGGACAGCCATTCAGATGTTCGCTCTCTGAGACCCACCACTTCAGGTCGGCCAGGGCCTGATAGTTCAAGGGGATGGACACTCTGCCCCCATGACCATGCTGAGCCACTGTTTGTAGGTGTAAACGTTGGAGACCTCGGTAGTGAAGAGGAGCCATCATGATCCCTGTTTGAGAAGCATGGCTCATACGTCCGATCAGAGTGGACAGAGTTTTCATTGGGACACAGCCCTGAGCTAGGAGAACTTGGCAGGTATCCAAAATAGTGCTTAGTTTTGGCTGAGGAAGAGAGATTGTCATTGTTGTTGAGTCCAACTTGGCCCCTAGAAACACAATACACTGGGATGGGGCGACTGAGCATTTCTCGATCTTGACCAGGAAGCCCAGCTTTTCCAACAAAGCTACCACCTGTGCAAACATCCTTTGCAGTACCTTGCTCTGTTGATGAAGTAGCAGCATGTCGTCGATGTAAATAACAATCCGAATTTCTAGAGAATGCAGCACTGCTAACACTGGTTTTAGAGTTTTCGTAAAGGCTCGAGAAGCCGACGACAGGCCAAATGGAAGGCACTGAGACTCGTAAACTCTGTACTGATACACAAACCTCAGGTACTTCCTGTGGGATGGGTGAATGGGGATTGCATAATAGGCATCCTTCAAGTCCAGGTTCATCATAAAGTCCCCTTTCTGTATAATAGGGATCTCACAACTTGCAGACCTTTCATTTTGAAGGATTCCTTGCCTAGGAAGCGATTCAGAGCACGAAGATTGATAACTGGTCGAAACTCTCCATTGTCTTTTTCTACTAGAAACAGGGTTGATGTGAACTGGTCGTCCTGTGGTTGCACAGCCTTCACTGCTCCTTTTGCTAAAAGGTTTGCGATTGCTCTGTCCATCTGTTGAGCCTCCATGCTGTTTTTTGCACGGGTAATCCTCGTGCGCCATTGCCTGGGGCGCTTGCAAAAGGGTATCTTGTGCCCCTGAATTGTTTGTAATGTCCATGGGTCCTCGGTTAATTTCTTCCAATTCAGAACAAAATACTGTAAGTGGGCGGCTGATTTGTGGTTGGGCGGGCTGAGTGTTTCTAAAACTGGGAGTGGATAGTCAGCTGGAACTGGCTTTGTTACCAGAGAGCTGGTGGGAGGAGTCATCTGTTTTGCTACGTTTGGGGGATTGGTGACTAGATTTTGAGCCAAACCCCCATTTCCGCTTCCCTCCAAATCTGCTGTTATCAGTGGAGCGGTGTTCTGGACGAAAGGACTCATCCCGTCTATAGGGTAGTTTAAACTGGCGCTTTGCCGGTGGGGTGCTGATGAGTTTGCTGTTAGTCGAGCTGTGGTCATGCTCACTCATAATTTTGGCATGAAATTTGTCTGGAAAGAGGTGCTTATCCGCAGGGATACTTTCTCGCAGGGTACGCTTGGCAACTTCCGTGAGAATTTCTGAAAACCGCTTTTGCCTCCATGCATTTAGCCTGCAGTTAGCATTGCCAAGTAAAACCAGAGCATCCTCCAGTAAGTCCTTGATCTCATCGGGGTCCACAGCCTCAGCGTCGTCCTCCCCTCCAGCACTATCCAAGGCTGACAAGGCTGCTAGAATGGGTCTTGCTACTACGATGAATGCAGCCTGGCGTTCAGCAAGCCCGTCGTCAAAGGCAAAGAGCTCCTTAGTTTTCGTGTATCTGTGTCGTTTCTTGTTGTCTTCTTTCATTCCCGCCTCCATAGTAGGAGCAACAAGTAGAGACTCAGTGTCCTTAATTTGAGGATAAGAAGTTGTCAACTCCTTCCACTTTTCCTTGGTCAAAGCCCTGGAGAAGGCCTTCGTAGTGAAATCGAGCAAGTCTTGAGAGAGCTTGGTCTCTTGCTCCTCGCTGTAAAAACGGTCACCTCGAGAACTCGATGGTGGCGCCTCAGGTGTGTTTTTAGCCGTAGCATCAGCATCCGTATGGCTTGTTTGGCCCGGCACATTTGGTTAAGCAAAAATTCCTTTCAAGACCGCTGGCATAGTTTTTGCTACAGCGTCTGCCACCAACTTCTCTAGATTTGGTGGTGCTTCGCCGCTGCCCGCCGGTTGGATCGGGTCAGGCGGTGAGTTGTCAGCCTAGAGACAACAGAAGGCGGTCAATGACTCGTACCTTCAATAGTGAACGTAACCTGCAAATACATTCCTAAGGTTGAAAGAAAACTCGCAGAAATGAATCTACTTACATTCTTTGACGTTTCTTCATTCATATTCAACAGGTAAACAGGAGAGAAATAACGCAAACGAGCGGAGAAAACAAAAAACGTGGTCAGCCGAAACGAGCCACAAAACGAAGAGAAGGAGCTCATGCGCGATTATTTCTTTATATTGTGGTATCCAGGCCGCGGCTGCGCGACATATGCACCAGTATTGCGATTATCAGTCGGAGAGGGGTGAAGGAGAACCATATTTCGCTATATTTATGCACAGATGCGTTCGGTTTTAATTTGAGATCTTTCTGTGCTAATGCACAGTATTCTTATTTGCGTCTTTATTGTACAGTCAGAACTCCTTGCAAAAGTAATCCAGTCATTTTGAAAACATCAAATTTCCCTCTTAGAAAAAGCCCCCTGAAAATAAAAAGCTTCAAAGGTTTATTTGCCGAGGGTCATAACTTCGCAAGTTTTCATTCCGCCATCTTGTGACGTCATCTCTTTATTCAGACCACTGCGATACGTTTTTCCTCGCGAAGACTGCAATTCCGAGTTTCAGCCATGTTAACTGATATTCTAGGTTTTCAAACCAATTGGATTGAAGGCAGCCTAGGAGAAGAAATTCCGGGCTTGTTTTTTGCTTAAAATAAAAGTTATTCAGTATTCAAACGTGAAATATCCTGTAATCGTCTGTATGTATATTTTTATTTTCAATTGGTATTCCTGAATCTAAAGTAACGGTTGGCTATTGGTTTTTAAAATGTAGCATCGATTACCGATGTTTTCAAATTTATGTGACAATTCTTTCACTTCGGCTTGTTGGATACAAGCGCTAACTTATTTTAGCTAACTCGGTGTTGCATTCCACTCGCGGGAGAGGCATATTAATCGTCAGTTAATCAAAATCGAAAGACGTTGTGCTTAGAAATATGCAGTCACTGTCCAATGTCCTTGACAGACGTTTATGTTGATTTTTAAAGTATTTGAACAAGGATGTGTTGACAAAATATTTCAGCATCCGTCAGATACTGAATCCTGGCAATACGATGCTCTTGGGCCACTTTGATAAATGTTCCATATTTCATCCTCATTGCAGATATGCAAAATAGTTTCGCGTAACCAGAAATGATCTTCCTTCCCCGCCCCTAAACAACGTTGCTCAACAAAATCTGCCTTCGAAAAATAACATCATGAAGGGGGGAAAGGGTAGGGAGTTTCAAACAGTGTATTTTCCCTATAAAGTGCCAAAAGTGTTCCAAGACTTTGTCGGGGACTGTAGAACAACCGCCTAAGCCTGTCCATAGCATTTTAGTTTCCCCAACGTGTGATAACCTTCCTCAAGCGAGTCATTCAAGTCTCCCAGTCTGATCTGTGAAACAAGCAGAGTCAACTTGTCTGTCAGCAGACCGCTGTCCTCGCTCCAACCTTGACTGCTTGAACAGTTACACTTTCTACGGCTGGGACACGAGTTGTTTACTCCGCATGCGCACATTTTGTTGTGTCCTGTTGCTCCTCCCCAGTAGTCCATCCGTGTTCCATCACGTGACACACACCAAGCATAACCACGCTCAACAAACGGCGAATAGCGATTGCACTCATACTTGATAAACTGTTCACAGTTTTGAGACACTCTAGTGAGTTCTACTAGTTGAGCAGTACTGACTCCAGTGTAAGTCACATCTTTACGGTAACATCCTTGACGAGTACATCCGGGAATGTTGCCAACATGGGTCCTGCTCTCACTGTTGTGACTGCTGACCGTTACACCAATCCCACCCTTGTCACGCATGTCACAATACATACTGAATGAAGTCACGCCACCTTGGCCCTCAGGGTCAATAATATAGTTGCCTGAAGAGCTTCCGCCAGATTTTATACTGCTGCAGGACGTGGGTTTTCCCACTTCAACAAAAGATGTTGCCTCAATGAAACGTTGAGAGTTTTTTGCTACACATGTATAAGAACCGGCATCATTCGGGGACACGTTACTTAAGAGCAAAGTTCCGTTTGGATAGCTTGAATATAGAAAATGATTTTGCTGGAGCTTTTGGCCTGTTCTTTTCCAGGCAAGTTCTTTTTCACCGAGAGCTGTGCAATTCAACATCACATTGCTAAACTCAGTGGCAACGACTTTGGAGGGAGGGGTGAGGGAAACTTGTCACTCACCGTCACCAATGCAACAGCCGAGTCTTTTCCAAGAAGATTCTTTGCTGAGCATGCGGACGTTCCTCCATCGGCTTTTGTTACATTGACTATGGTCAGCTTCCTGGACCATCGACGACAACAGTTTTTAATCTAGATATGTGACTGAACACTTTTTGCCACGTGACCGTTGGTGTCGGCTCACCACTAGCATTGCAAAGCAGGCTCGCGTTTCGTCCTTCTTCAACTGTAATAGATGAGGACTTTTTGGGGATCAAAGCAGCGACTGTGAAAAGGGAACAAAAAACAAGGTGATCGAGAAACTTGTAAAGTGTTTACGAGTAACGAGTGTGATACCGTAAGCATGAAATCCTTGCAGGTTTTAGTTTTGCATTTTTTCCCCGACGATCTGCAGGGAAAAAAGTCTATTAAAAAATTACTTTGCTATAGTAATAAAATAATGAATTCCCAGTTTCTGGCAATAAGTAGACATTAGAACAACCATAATAACTGAATTCGGTGAATCGCAAACAGTCAGTTGCTGCTTTTACGATAACTAGTTAAATTAAGATTCTGACTTAATCTCACCAAAAAAAACCATTCTTTCTTAATCCCAATACACTGCAAAAGGTTTTGTTTTTCTTGCAATTTTCTCTCGAGTTATTTTTACATGGTAGGCTAATGGAGGCGCGATCCGCTGGGAAGCCCGCTCGAGCCTTGCGTGTCTGTAATTTTTTTACGCTCGTTCCTTTCCTTTTCGGGCTGCTGCGTTTCACCCTGATTAAAGCGAGATGCAATGTGGACTTTGTTACATTCTAAAAGTACAATAATCCAACAATCTTACGATTCAAATTCCAATTATGCCAAACACACACACACAAATCAATCGACTAACCGTAATGTTATCCGGAATCAGATTTCCGTGGGAATAACGTGTTTCATTTCGTTGTTGTTCGAAGACTAGTACCTTTTACATATTGCACCTCTATAATCTACACCCAGAACACCATGCAAATGCAAGACCGACCATTTTCAAAACGTGAATTTCCTTCTTGGAATATATAAGCCCCGAAAATATCCACCCCACTCACCAAAACTTTTTTCCCATTAACGGTAATAAAAATGTTTTATTCACCTTGCGCAGTTAATGCGGCTGATGATCTTCTTGCACCAAGAACGTCTGTTGCTTCGCAAGTGTACATTCCGCCATCTTGTGACGTCACATTTGTAATCATCAGACCACCACGTGACTGCACTATTCGTTTGTTTGTAAGTTGACTGGAATTTTGTTTCAGCCAAGTGACCTGAGGATCTGGGTTGCCTTTAACCTCGCACTGAAATGAGGCTACACCAGTTTCGTTTGTCACCACGGACACTGGAGGTAACACAATAGAAGGGGCTGAGATGGTTTCACCAGAATCGCCTTTGGGGCCTACCCTTATCGCCTTTAGGTCCTGAAGGACCTCGATCTCCCTGGGCACCTTTAGGCCCATGTGGTCCTGGAGGGCCAGGAGGGCCATGCTCTACCTGGAGGACCGCTGCGACCGGGCCTCCCTCGTCTTCCCCTGATACTTTTCGGGCAATGCAGTCCGCAGTCCTGGCTACTTAGAGCAAGTTTAACTTCTTTCTTGATGGTGTCACGAGCGATGGTGTCACTGGTGTTTGATTTCTTGTTGATATTTCCTAAATGGCGTTTTTGGCGAATGTACATTTCTGCAAGAAACATTGCTTATTTTCTTTCTCTGCACTGCATTAATTAACAAAAACATGCAGGAAGAGTTAACACGGACGCGGGCTTTTCATTTTCGGTGTGGGATACCTTGCTGTGGGTTGTGTTCACTTGGGGACGGGCCGAGAAAAGATCGCTGTTGATGAGTTAGGCCCTATTTATAAGGAGAAAGTTGTCCTGCGTACCCGAGACAACCTTCGATCCCCCGAGACAACTTTGTCGAGCGTTTATATTAGAAAAACATCGCGTGCTGAACGCCGGTCAAAGTTGGCCTAACTTAAATGTTCATTAACTAACTCATATGTACCTGGGACAACTTTCCTCTACACTGAAACGGCGCCTCATTGCCTTTGTTTCAAAGCGGACAAGCGTTGTACAAGAAAGTAGAACACTTGATTTTTGTCTTCTTAACTCTTTGTGCTACGGTAGATCTTGACCGCCGACTATTTGTGAATAAATCGATTCTGCGTTATTTAGCTAAAAGCCTCTTCTTAAATTTCCATAGGGGTGAAAAAATCTTTAGAAAACGCTCCCGGTGCTGGGGATTTCTCTCACCAAAAATTGCCCTGATATTAGCCTCATATTAGTGGAAAATCGAGCTTCAGAAACGCGACACTCGCCGTTAAAGATGACCTTGATTAAAGTAAAGTTTAGTTCATACATCCTTGCATGCAACTGCGCGATCATAATACCCACCTTTACTCGATTCGCTGTGGAACGTCTTTGACATAAAATTGTGGTATTCACTTTTAAAAATCCTCAAGATCTGAAGCGGCATATGTCAATCAGTTTAATTTGAAGTACAGTGACACGAAGCAAATTATAAGAGGAATAGAAAGAAATATTTATAAAAAAAAGCTGAAAACAAAGAAAACAACAACAACAGAAACAGTGTTGGGACCGGGTGCATTTCTCAATCAGCAAGTTATCGTGGCTAACGTCTTGCTGCTGATGTGCAGTGCATATGTAATGTTTTCCATCGGTATGATTTCTCTTGTAATTGAAGGCGCTACCCTATTTAAGGAAATTGTTACTTGAAACTAGCGTTAATGTCAAATGGCATCTCCTAGCATAAGGAGATCACGGAGATGGCCTTAAAGTATGTAAAAAAAACGCTATCTCTTAGTAAACAGACTACATGCTGTGCTTAAACTTTAAAATGATTGTTGTAAATCAGAGTGGACAACTTTCGGAAGAATGACCAGTGATTGACTTTTGTTTGGAACATATTACTGAACAGTAAATTTTATTTTTGTCGTGCTCCTTCCTCAGAAACCAGCCTTTTGATGTACAGTCAAACCACAGGCTTGCCATCATTTACCTACTTTTGAGTGAGTCAAACTTCATGCAAGTCTTTCTCTCTTTGTTGAAAGAATCGAAAAGACGTCAAACGGTTTCCTTTTACTTTAACGAGCGGTTAGTGCAAGGCTTTGTGGACTCAGGATGTGTTTATTTGTCGGACTATCCGGATTATACTTGGCCTGAGAACAGGCTCCTCTTTAAGCAATAAGCGCAAAAAAAGGAAAGAAAATCGACTAGCAGAGCGTGCCTAAAGCGGTGTGAGGTGGGGGGCTCGACTCCTAACTGAGAAGCTGTTCACAGGATAGTTAAACATCGCTTTCGTTAAAAATGCCTCAAAATCTTTCCCTTCTCTACATGTACTTGTTTTTTTTAATCAAAAAAGTTTATGTGGCTGTAACCTCCGATAAGGCTAAAATAAAAACACTTTTCAGTCATTTGTACTCGATTAACTCGAACTCGGATAACTCGAGTTCCCCGCTAACTCGAACTAAATTTCGTTTCCCTTGATCAAAATTTACCCCGATAACTCAAATTCTGGTTCTTGCAACTCACCACGGATGCCCATTGAAATATCCCCTTGGCTCTTCTTGTCGTGTAATCGGACTTAAACACTAAAACTAACACTACAGCAATTTGATTTTAATTAGTGCAACAAACAGATAACGTATTTGACAGTCATTTCCCGATCTATATGAACGACCCCCGACGACATAAGCGAACATAAATTGAGTGTAACTGAGTTTCACTCACAGTACTGTATTGTCATAAGAGTGCATAATCTTGTTACAGTTTCTAACGAGATAAGTTTAATTTGTACGTGCTGTATACTAAAGTGCTAAAAAGTCAGTAAACTATCAATTATTAACATGGCAAATTGAATATTCAATCGAGCCCGATAACTTGAAACCCCCGCTATCTCGAGCTGTTTTTCGTTTCCCTTCAGAATTCGAGTTACCGGGGTTCTACCGTAAGTGGCTTACTGTAAGAGAGCCTGTTCGGAGCGTTTGGGTAAGTTAGTTGCACCGATCGACACAGGCTAGTGACAGACATTATGAGCAGACTTAACAACTTTGTCGTTATTGGTCTATGCCGTATCCAATTTAAACTTTTGGTGAGCTACCATCTACTCAGAAGTGTATTTTGACTATTTACTGTCTTTTTTCAGTTTTTTTTCAG
This sequence comes from Siderastrea siderea, assembly GCA_964030785.1. NCBI lineage: Eukaryota > Metazoa > Cnidaria > Anthozoa > Scleractinia > Rhizangiidae > Siderastrea > Siderastrea siderea. The sequence goes on from OZ034972.1 coordinate 24,046,774, forward strand.
GTTTTCCCCCTTTGTTTGTAAGAAGACGATATTTTTTTTTTACTTTTGTGTGCTTGTTTTGACTAAGTATGTTTCTCAGACCAAAATCATATATAATCGGTGACGTCATTGTTAGCTGTATGACTGCCGGTTTGGGATTCAAGATGGCGGCCTCAAATTCAAAATGGCGGGTTTGTGACGTAATTGTGACGTCACGACACGTCATAATTGTCACGTCATAAGCCTAACCTGTTAAGGTGATGACGTGCTACAAATGTGCTAAGTTTTATTGCAAGGGCTCTAACACTTTTCGAGATCTATTGCACTTTGTGCCCCCCCCCCGGCCTCAGGAACTCAAAAAAAGCCCAGGCGGAATAGGGTTGAAGTCCAAAAAATATTAAAACCAAGAAGAGATTAGTATACATGTATCTTGGGTTTTAATATTGCAATAACATACCACAGTGAAGGACCAGTGCCCTTTACAAATAATTTCAAAAATCAAAGAACTACTTCCACTACTACTACTACTAGTACTACTACTATTACTAGTACTACTACTACAACTGCTACTACTACATTTGCATTAGTTTCAGCACATGCAAAGTTCGACTTTTGAACCGGGCTGACTTAAAACACGAATTTCATTAAGCAAGGTAAATACGACTACCGAAATTCTGTCACTTTAGTGCAGCAAATCCTCAAGATTTGAGCCATTTGTTGACTCAACAAATGAGTTTGATGAGTTTGAAGTTCGATCTCCCTATGAGAACAAGTGACACGAAACAAGCACCAATGGAAAGAACTATTGATGAAAACAACACAGTGTTGGAAACCGGGTGCGCATTTCATGTGTCCAGTAAGACTTTAAAAATCAGCGAATGATCGACCTGGAAGTCAGCTGCACATGCAGTGCGAGAATGTGTGGTCGTGTCGTGTCATCTAACGTCTTGCTCCTTTTTGACCTTACTTTCCGCGGTTCATATGCTGTATATGCTGTTTTCCATCAGCATGATTACTCGTGAAACCATTACACTTTATTGAAAAACTGCTACTTGAAACTAGTCTTAATATCAAATGGCACCTTAAGAAGATCAGGGAGATGAATCAAAGTCATGTCTGCAAAATGCCAACTCCAATTAAATAGCCTGCTGTGCTTAAATTCCAAATAAACGGACAAAGTTAGGACAAAACTCTGATAACTAAAATGTGTAGTTAATGGGCTTCTGTTTGCAACCTATAACAATTCATTTTGTTTTTTGTCGGGCTTCTACCTTCGAAATCAACCTTATATTGCAATTGTTGGACAGGCAAACCACAGGCTTACCATCCTGAGTGAGTGACACCTAAAGTTTTATCTCTTTTCCAGCGTTTTTCCTGATGGGAAAGGGCGGATAAACACAGGCTACAGAAACCAAGCTACAGGCATACCAATAGCTTATCAATAATTTCTTCCAGAATGTTAAAGGAAGTCTTTTCCGCTTTACTTTAACAGTGGTTATTGCATGGCTTTGTGGACTTATCTTACTTATCTATCCCGATGGGATCACTACCTTACCGTGGTGGGATAGTGTGTGTGTCTCTACGGCCCCTAGAGCTATGTCGGCTGGAGTATTATACTCCTGGTAGGACCACCCATGCCGAACAGGTCGAAGGGTAGAGACCAGACGAAGAGTGATCCCCTGGCCCTCCAGGTTGGGGGTTGGGTGGTGGGCTAATAACTCGCTCCCGTAAAACCTGCTTATTACAGAAACCGAAGCTAACGTTGCCACTGCGCCCTACTGTGGGGAAGCAGAGGTACAAGATGTCAACGCCCGGTTGGATCAACGTGCGAGGCAAAGAATGACGCTTAAAACGCCGATGAAATTGCTGTCACCAAAAGCGTGTGTGAAGATCGGACAGTGGAACGTAAGGACAATGTTCGAGTCGGGCAAGTGTGCCCAGGTGACTCAAGAGATGCAGAGGTATGGTATCAGCATTCGGGGGGTGAGTGAAATGAGATGGACCTTCTGTGGGAAGATGATGACTGCCTCTGGAGATACTGTGTTGTACTCTGGGATGTATGAAGGTGAAAACCGTGAGAGAGGGGTTGGCTTAATCCTGTCCAAAGACGCTGCGGAAAGTCTGCTAGAATGGGAACCAGTGTCTGACAGGATCATCAGGCCCAGGTTCAACTCAAGGTGGCAGCAGGTCACTGTCATACAATGTTATGCCCCGACAATTGAGGCAACGGAGGAGGAGAAGGACGACTTCTATGAGCAGTTGCAGGCGGTGATGGAGCAGGTGCGGCGCAGAGATATGAAGATTGTCATGGGAGACACGAACGCTAAGGTTGGAACGGACAACACTGGCAGAGAGGAGGTGATGGGTACACACGGAGCTAGGGCTGAGATGAAGGAAATGGTGAGAAGTGGGCTGATTCTGTCAGCCAAATGAGTTGGTGTTCGGCGGAACGCTGTTCCCTTACAAGGAGTGTCATAAACGGACTTGGATGTCTCCCAATGGTGGTACTGAGAATCAGATAGATCATGTGGCATTCAGCAAGACATGAAGGAGCTCGCTGCAGGACGTTCGCGCCATGCATGGGGCGCACGTTGGGTCAGATCACCACCTGTTGATAGCAAAAGTTAGGGTAAAGATTGCCAAAGTAAAGTAGGGGAAGAGTGGCAGAGTGCGTTTTGAGGCTAGGAAGCTGCGAGACCTTGAGACGAGGAACGTGTTCAAGCTGGCACTGCACAACAGATTCGAGTGTGTGCAGCAGATGGAGGAGGAAGAACCGTCGGTGGATGACGAGTGGAGACAGATCGAGCAGGGTTATGTGGAAACCTGTGAGAAGGTGCTGGGACAAGCGAAATTAAACAAAAAGGAGTGGATCAGTAAGGAGACCTGGGAGACAATTGAGCAACGAAAGTAAGCGAAAAATGCGGTGAACATGGCCAGGACGAGAAATCAGCGGAGAGATGCGAGTAGGAGGCACCAGGGGCTGAACAGGGAGGTGAAGAGAAGCTGTAGGAGAGATAAGAGGGTGTATGTGGAGTCAATGGCGGAGAGAGCTGAGGAGACTGGAAGGAGGGGTGATGTGAGGACTTTGTACGAGGTTACCAGGAGGCTGAGTGGGAGATTCCAGAGTATGTGTAAGCTGGTGAGAAATGAGGCAGGCGTGTTGCTCAGGACAGCGGAGGAGGAGTTGCACAGGTGAAGGGAGCACTTTGAAAGAGTGCTTAATCATGACGAGCCGCCCGACCCACCGGAGGTGGAGCCAGGGGACGAGTTGAACATCAGGACAGGTCGCATCACACGTGTCGAGATCAAGAGCGCTATAAAGAAGTTAAAGAGTGGGAAGGCAGCAGGCTGCGACAGTAGTCCACCAGAGGCAATCAAGGCTGGAGGTGAGGTGTCAGAGGAGGTTCTTTTGGACCTCTGCAACAGGATATGGAGTGAGGAGCAGTTGCCAGAGGAATGGAAGAAAGGTCTGCTAATCAAGCTGCCAAAGAAAGGCGACCTGAGTCACTGTAAAAACTGGCGTGGCATCATGCTGTTGAACATGGCAAGTAAGGTGTTCTGCAAAGTGATCTTGGAGTGCATCAAGGAGGCACTGGACGAGAAACTGAGAGTGGAGCAGGCGGGGTTTCGAGATAGTCGGAGTGGTACAGACCAGATAGCGACACTGAGGATCATCGTGGAACAGAGTATTGAGTGGCAGTCCTCTTTGTACATCAACTTTATAGATTTCGAAAAGGCCTTCGATAGCATCAGCAGAGAGGTGTTGTGGAGGTTGTTGCGACATTATGGGTTACCCGTGAAGATAGTCACCATCACCAGAGTTCTCTATTAGGGTTTTTCTGCACAGGTTGTACATAATGGGCAGACGACCGAGCCGTTGAGCATGAGAACTGGGGTCAGACAAGGCTGCCTGCTATCGCCCTGGCTGTTTCTAGTCACCCTGGATTGGGTGACGAAGACGGCTTTTGCCACGAGGCGTGGTATCCAGTGGTCCTTCATGACATGCTTAGAAGATTTTGACTTTGCCGATGAATCTGGCCCTACTGTCACACAGAATACAGGACATGAGGGACAAGACACGGGCTTTGGAGGATCAGGGTACAAAGGTGGGCTTGAAGATCAATGCCGCAAAGACAAAGCTGATGCCTATCGGTACCAAACGTGGAGATAGTGTGTTGATTGCAGGGGAGCGGGTAAAGGAGGTGGATGAGTTCACGTACCTCGAGAGTATTGTGAGCAAGAAGGGAGGATCTGATGAAGATATCCAGGCACGCATTGGGAAAGCGAGGCCGGCATTCGCGATGCTGAAACCAGTACGGCGGTCTACGGCACTAACAACCCGGACCAAGTTAAGAATCTTGGGTCAAATGTGAAAGCGGTGCTCTTATATGGTTCGGAAACCTGGAGGCTGACCAAGGGAGAAAAGCAGAAAAGCAGGGCAGAAATTGCAAGGTGTTCATCAACAAGAGCCTGAGGAGCATCCTGCGGATTTGGTGGCCAAGAAGAATCTGTAATGAGGAGCTTTGGAAACAAACAGGACAGCAGCCTATAGAGGATGAGATAAAACAACGAGCGTGGGGTTGGATTGGCCACACGCTAAGAAGGCCAGATGGACACGTGGCCAAGAGGGCCCTTGAGTGGAACCCACAGGGGAAGCGCAAGAAAGGGAGACCCCGACACACCTGGAGACGCACGAGAATGTCTGAGTTGAAGGAGAGAGGGCTTACGTGGCGAGAGGCAAAAGATACCGCACAAAATGGGGTCAGATGGTGAGTGCTAGTGGAAGACCTATGTTCCATCAGGAACGAAGAGGAATAAGCTAAACTAAGCTTGTGAACTTACAGTGCATTCATTTCTCGGACCATCGGATTATACTCCCAGTCGTCCTCGGCGCGTAATCAAATGTGACGTCACCCAACAAGCCCGGCGGGAAAATTCGCCTAGGACGCCTTACAGTGTGGCGCTTGGTCCTAAGCCTCTCTCTGTCACTCGATAGAGCATAAAGGCCTGGACACGAGGCTGCCTCTCCTCCACAAGTACTGGTTTTCTATCAAAATGGGTAACTTGGTCGTAACTTACCACGTATTAGAGCTAGAGAGCAAATAAAAGCGTCCGGATCACAGCTGTTTTACTATGGACTGATCGATACGCCTCTGCCTAATTCAAGACCCGAGGTGTTCAATAATATATAGATTTAGCCAAGCCTAAAAGCGGAGCCCCCCTTTTTGTTTTGTTTGTTTGTTTGTTTGTTTTTTAGCTGGCAGTTATTAATTTGTGAAAATACTCTCATTCAAATCGTTAAATAAAAAAAAAAGAAAAACAAAAGAAAAAAGTCCTTACCGTCCCTGAGAGCCGAACCCGGGTCGTTGGCGTATGAAGCCAGATATTAGTCCACTTGGCCATGAGTGCTTCCTTCACATTCTACATGTTAATTTTAATAGTTGTTTCTTTCTTCGTGACAAGCTGCCTATCAGCATGAAAATGCTGGTGTTTTTCCTGGCAAAATGTGTTCGGAACGCCGTAAAAACAATGGTTGTGGACAGAAAAAACCAAAAGGCACTAGCTCTGGTATATTTGGCGTCGAAACCGCTGCGAAAAGTTGCGAACTCAAGCGGTGTGCCGACCGAGTTCGAACAGAACCGACAAGGCAAATTTGAACTTTTCGCCTGAACTTTATCGCCTAATTTTTTTCGCCTAAATTGAACTTTTCCCCTTCCACCAAAAAGACAACTGAGTATTCTTTTGAACTTTTTTTCCATTAACAAATTTGCTTTTGACTTTTGTTGTCTTTGCTTGTTTTGCTACAACGCGGGTAAACATGCGATTTCGCGCCAAAAACACATGGGATTCAGCACAGGGTTATATCCAGTGTATGAAGTATATTGCTGACCCTGTGGTGCGGACGGACGTACGTACGGACGGACGGTCACGTGACTATTACGTGACTACCCAAATTTCTTGGCTTGATAGGTTACCAAATTTCCTTAGCAATGGAGCTCCGCTGACGCGCCAGCGCGCTGGCTCCGCTATTAAGAGTTCTTTCGCGATATCGATTCGTTACTGATACTATTACCCATGATTCGTGTTGTGTTGTCATTTTCAGACCGGAGGCAATATTGAGTGCGAGTACGATTACCGAATTTCAAGCCAGCAACGTTCCTTGAGCCCTCGCTCTTCCCTTGTTCCTGACAAGTAGAGAAGGAGACTATAAGAACAAGATTAGTGTGACAGATGACAATGTAATCTAAAATCTAAAATCCAGAAGTAGCTTTGAGTCCGACCTAAAGTTCGCTATGGTTCGTGTGCAGAGTTAAGTGAACTGAAAACGTCAAATGGACGAGATTTCCGAGATTTGTGGCCGAAAATGTTCAAAAGGTAGCAATTTAGTCAAAAGGAAGAGCATTGTAAAGAGTGAGGCGAGGGCAAGTTAGCAGGCTTAGCTTCAATATCACGGTATCCGTATCGGTCGAGCATAAATAAGTATCGCAGTGTCAATGTTGGCCCATCCTTACTAACTGGGATGAGCACGAAGGTGACAGCCAATGGGGATCACACAGGCTAAATTATAATACGTTCAAGTGCTTATCAACTTCCCCATAAAAGGGCCCTTTAGCATTTTTTTTATGCCCAGTACTAAAAAGCATTATTAGAATTTTTTTTTGACCGTGTTTAATAATTATTATATTTTCCTTATTGTAATTATTAATGCCGTCAAGGTGCCCAGTATCAGCTGTCCCACTCCTGTCAGTGTACTAAGATAGTCCAAAAAACAAAAATGCATATGTCAAAAGTATAATGGATGGATTGGAGAAAAGAATAAATACAAAAATACAAGTGTGTGCAACGGCAACGGTGTATAAGCTAATGAAAACGTTTCTTGGCTATTTAGCTACCGTTGACTGTTTGCATAAAAGACTTTCAGAATGACGCTGGGAAATGCTATATCTCGAACACTCTCTTTCCGATCTTCTGACCTTATAATTCTTACTTTAGCTAAGCGTGGGCTATTTAAATGAAGCAAGAAGCAGAATCCATTTAACACGCACACCCCATAACACGCAACCGAAAACGTAAGAACAAGACTGCTTTATTTTAAATCTTAAACAAATACAGAATGCCATATCTACTCCTTTACCCATAACCATCATGCATTAAAAGTTGTAGTTTAGTGTATTTGAAAACCAAAGCATAGTATATTGGATAATCGCCTTACTTTAAAATTTTCAACATTTAGTTTAACATACATAAATTCCACTTGTTTGTCTGCTCAGCATCTCGCTTTCAAAACTAAACAAAATATAAAGATCTAGCCAAGCCTAAAAGAGGAGCTCTACATTTTTTTTTCCGCTGGGTACTGATTAATTTCTGAAAATACTCTCAACTGAAGTCGTTGGCGTATATGGTCGTGAAAGGCGTGAAAAAAGGACAAAATTTATAGCCCCGGTTGAGAATCGAGCCCCACATTTCCCACTTAGCATCATTTTGCTTATCTGTTGTGGAACACAAGCAACCAGTTCAAAACTCGCGCTCATTATTGTACTATTTCTTTTCACGTGACAAGATGCCAGATATTGGATAAACACTGGTGTTTTTCTTGGAAAATTGTGTTCGGCTCACCACAAAAACCATTGTTGAGGACAGAAAAAAAAAACCCACAGGCCACAGACTCTGCTATATTTGGTGTCGGGACCGCTGCGAAGTGCTTCAAACTCAAGTTATATATGTGCCGACCGAATTCGCTGGAGCCGATCAGCTCTTCACCAAAAAGACAACTGAGTACTCTTTTGACCTTTTTCTTTCCATGTATAGATATTAGATATTTTTCTCAAGTTTAAATCTTCACTACTGTCAAACAATCGTTTTGCTAAATAACCTTAAGCTTTTGAAGAAAAGTGACGATGGTCGTGCGATTTCCCGCCAAGAAAAATGCTGGTTGCCCAAAAAAAGCACCGCTCGATTTCCCGCCAAGAAAAGTACCGTTCTGGGATCAGCGTTTACAGAAGATTCAAAAGTTTATTTGCCGACGGTCGTAACTCCGAATATCATTTGCATCGCAAGTGTTCATTCGGCCATCTTGTGACGTCACCTCTATTCTGTTCACACCACCGCGATACACTTCTCCGCGCAAAGACTGGAATTCCGAGTTTCAGCCATGTAAACTGATATTCTGGGTTTTCAAAGCAGTTCGATTGAAGATAGCCGCGCAGAAAAAATTTCCTCGTTTGGTTCTTGCATAAAAGCAAACGAGGAACATTACTATTCAAACGTGGAATATCCTGTAATTTTCTGTATTTATGTTTTATTTAGGTATTCCTGAATCGAACGTAACGGTTTGCTATTGATTTATAAAATTCATGATCGATTACCGATGTTTGCAATTTTATAAAACAATTCCTTCACTTCGGCTTGTTGGATACAAAGTGATTTTAACTAACTCGGCTCTGCATTCCAAGCGCGGGAGAGGCATATTTTTTAAAATCGTCAAGTGATCAAAATCGAAAAACGTTGTGCTTAGAAATTTACAGTCACTGTCCAACGTCCTTGGTAGATCTTAATGTTGATTTTTTTAAGTATTTGAACAAGGGTGTGTTGACAGATATTTGCATCCGTCAGATACTGAGTCTTGGCAATAACATGTTCTTGGGCCACTTTGATAAATGCCCACACTTCATCCTCATTGTACATATGCAAAATAGTTTAACTTCGGCGTAACCAGAAATGATCCTTCCCTCCCCACCCCTAAACAATGTTGCTCAACAGAATCTGCCTTCGAAAAATAACATCATGAAGGGTAAAAGAGGAGTGGGTTTCAAACAGTGCCTTTACCCTCATTATAAATTGCTAAAGGTGTTCCAAGACTTTGTCGGGGAATGTAGAGTAACTGCCTAAGCCTGGCCTGGCCATAGCATTTGAGTTTCCCTAACGTGTGATAACCTTCCTCGTGTGAGCCATTCAAGTCTCCCAATCTGATCTGTGAAACAGGCAGATTTGATTTGTCTGTCAGCAGACCACTGTCCTCGCTCCAACCTTGACTGTTTGGACAGTTGCACTTTCTACCGCCGGGACACGAGTTGGTTACTCCGCATGCGCCCATTTTGTTATATCCTGTTGCTCCTCCCCAATAGTCCATCCGTGTTCCATCACGTGACACCCACCAAGCAAAACTGGCCTCGATGAATGGTGAACTAGGATTGCACTCATACTTGATAAACTGTTCACAGTTTTGAGACACTCGAGGGAACGCTGCCAGTTGAGCAGTACTGACTCCAGTGTAAGTCACATCTTTACGGTAACATCCGGGACCACCACATCCGGGAATGTTGCCAACGTGGGTCCTGCTCTCACTATCGTGACTAATGACCGTTACGCCAACCCCACCCTTGTCACGCATGTCACAATAAACACTGAATGGAGCCGCGCCTCCTTCGCCGTCAGGGTCAATAACATAATTACCTGAAAGACTTCCACTGCAGCCTGATTTTATGCTGCTGCAAGGCGAGGGGTCTTTGAGTACGTCAACAACAGATGTTGCCTCGATAGCTCGCTAGAAGTTTCTCGCTACGAATGTATAAGACCCGGCATCCCTCGAGGAAACGTTCCGTATAAGCAAAGTTCCATTTGGGTAGCTTGGCCGGTGATACAAAACATAATTTTGTGGGAGATTTTGGCCTGCTTTTTTCCAGACGATCTCTTTTTTACCCAGAGCTTCACAACTCAATTTTACATTGCAAAACTTGGAAGCGACAACTTTCAGAAGAGGGGTGAGGGTAAATTTAAGCTTGTCAGCCACATCAGTTGAGCGGAAGCAGAGTCTTCTCCAAGAAGATTCTTTGCTGAGCATTCGTACGACCCATAATATCGTCAGGTTCCCATCGACCACTGCGGTATTCTTTCTGGGGATGTGACTAAACGCTTTTCGCCATGTGACCTTTGGTTTCGGCTGACCAGTAGCTTTACAGAGCAGGCTCACGTTTTGTCCTTCTTCAACTGTGATAGACGAGGGCTTTGTGTGATTGCGGCGCCCACTATAACAAGGCAACGAAAAACAAAGTCATTGAGAAATGTGGACAGTGTACAAGGTATAGCGAGGTCGAGTGTTGTACCGTAAGCATGAAAACCTTGTGAGTTTTATAATTAGATCTTTTATTCACTTTTTTTTACACTTTGCACGGAAGAATGTTATGTTAATAAGAAGTATAAGTCCCAAATTGTGGCGATAAGTAGACATTGGAAAACCCTTAATAAGCGAATATGGTCACTTGAAATAACACAACAACACTTTCGTATTTCGTAAAATTCAGTTGCTAGTTTGCAACGAATTTAATACATGCCGGTGACTTTTCATAACAGAAACCAAAACTGATTATATATATCTTTGACTTACGAGAAAGCATTCTTTCTAAATAACTGATATATAACATACTGCAAAACAGCCCCGTTTTTTTTGTCCCTTTTTTCTCTTGAGATCGACTCGAGATGTCGATGTGAATATCGATGCGTGACATACGAATGGAGCCGCGAAGCGCTGATTTAGGACCCTGTAATTTTTTACCTTCGTCCATTCTTTTTCACCCAAATTCTCCCCACTGCAGAGTCTGTTCACAGGCGAATAACTAAGTCGTGCGAAATATATTAGTATAAATCTACTAGCGTTCTATCACTAATGCTCGGTTCTCTGATTGGCTACGCTACTAACTATCTATTCTTTTGTAGATAGTGAGTAGAGTGTTTTCCGCGCGCGGTGTGACCTATTTATATCATTTTTCAATAAAAACATGTAGTGTCTGCTGTTAAGTTTTGAACGTCTAGTATACTAAAACAATTAGATTATTCGCTCTCGATTTCTATGCGTGATAGTTGATTCGGCCTTCGGCCTCATCAACTATCACGCAATAGAAATCTCGAGCTCACTATTGTATCAGCTGATCCATTCTGCAGGGTAAATAAAGATTATTAAAATTATTATTATCATTATTATTATACATGTAAAATTTAATTACTATTATTACAAATTTTCTAGACAAATGATTATTTTGAAAAGTCATGTGTACATGGCTTTGAAATAAAAAAAAAGTTGCATTTTAAACTACCATAAATTATTCCATAACAGTTACCAGTGTGCACAATCAAAAATTGGTTTATAGACGTTATGCGGCTTTCTGCGGATCCCCATTGTATGGGCAAAATGTCTGCAGCAAAAGCATGTTTAATTCATTTTGACTCATATGAAGACAATCAATTATTTTTAATATAAAACTTTATAAATTACTTCTTTTAAGACCCTAAAATAATTATTGTACTATTGTATCAGTTCTTTACATTTTTTTGCACCAACAGGTAGTACAGATACCTTGTCGATATTACAACAATTCTTCTCATTTCCATCGCCATAGTACACCTGGCCAACAGTTCCGCACACACCACAAATCACACTGTCTAGGGACCGTTCAGACATTAATTCAAAGGCATAAAATCCGTTATAAAGCAGCAATGTGATGTACTTCTGCTCACTCTCATTCATCGACATCTACAAAAAAGGTTGTGTCAATAAGTTACCACTTCTCGCATGATACAATTTCTCGCATGATACAGACACAAAACAAGGCCTAATCTGGGATGCCAGTTAAGGCCCTGCACCCCTTGACTGCTAAAAACTTGCATAATTATAATATGAAAAGTAGCAGAGGTGGCAACGCTGCGAAAATCTTAAGGGAGTTGCCTCCCAGTTCTATTTTCTTAAAAACAATTTCTTCAGCCACCCACCTTCCTCTCAGGGAAGGATACTCTACCGAGCCCAAACAGTGACCTCCGCACCCAAACCCTCAGAATAAAGCTAAAGGCTGCCTGTAAAAGGCCATGTGTTTTCTCATAGGCAGCTCCTCCTGTGACATGGCATCAAGAGACAGCCTTTTCCACGCACCCAAACAATAAACCAACTAACCTCGCCACATATGAATGGACACCAGTGAGCATAACAGATTTTGTGTAATGCCATACTGGGGTTGAAAGGGTATAATATATTATACAGCCCTTTTGCTTATTTGTAAATCCCTCTACAGACTCATGAAATGCTAACATGCATAAAATTTGGTGAAGAGACTGTGAAAAAGAGCAAGTGTATAGTAGCAGAACAAGAAAAACAGGAAGAACTCAAGGTTAAGTGTGCACAAATATCACCATTAATTTTTTTCTCTCAGCCGAAGCTAACTATTGCATAGAGCTTGTGAAGCGACACAAATCCTAAAAGTTCTTGTTTATGATTTTCTTGTTGATTCGTGACAGCTTATTTAGTTGAGTAAATCAAAGGAAAAGTTGCATGTAACTGTAGATGGAGCATTTATAACGAGATTTGTAGAAACTCCTTATACATGAACATCTATCAATAATTGATAGCCTAATTATTAGGCTCCACATTAATCAAAAACACTTACAGTTAACTTTCAAAATAATCAATAATACTTTGAAGCTCTTTCAGTTGTTTAAAGATGAACAAGTACAATAAAATTAATTTTATTTGTTGGAAATATGTGATTACCTGTCCACACTTTGTCCATGCAGCAATGCTACTTTCAATGGCAACACCGAGTGGAACACCACGTTTGAACAATTCACGCCACTGTACCAAAATTTCTAATGCCACAAACACCTTGTCGCAGATGTTAAAAAGCCCTATGGTAAAGGAAATGAAGATGCAATAAGAATTATATGGCCAAATGCAAGAATACTCTGTAAGCTGAGATAACATCCTACAGCTGTGTGTACAGCTTCATACATGTAGTTATAAGAAAAGACTTGAACATGCCTTTCCGGAAGACAGTTAGTACGATTTTCATTACCTTAAGCCTGCTACATAACTACTATTAATAATAATCTTTTAATTCTAAAACAGTGTGTAATCCTATACTGGCAAATTTATAGAGGCAGAAACCAAGTATTTTATCACAAAAACAGTCCTACACGTACTTGCAAGCCTATGAATAACTCAGGAACATTGACACAGACTAAGGCTATGTTTACACGGGACCGGTCCGGAACGGATCCGGTCCGATTTTCGGACTGCATAGGCCTTCTGTTTACACGGGACCGTTCTGGAACCGGTCCGGAACGGATCCAAAACGGGACCTGCTGTTTTGCAGGTCCAGTATCGGATCCGATCCGGACCGGTTCCAGAAAGGTCCCGTGTAAACACTTGGACCGGTTCCAAACAGTTCCATGTAAACAGAAGCCGATCCGGTCCGGTTCGGTTCGGAACGGTTCCGGACCGGTCCCGTGTAAACGTAGCCTAAGGATCCCATAGCACATACCTTGATCAATGGGCCATGCCTGATGCATGGCCTTGCAGTCCTTACTACTGCAAAATTTAACGAGGGCATTCACTTGTGTAAGAGACCAAGGAGTTAAGATATATGAGGGATCGTTGAGTGCTCTGCCAGGGTGCTGCTGACCTGTTGTCAACGAGCTCCCACACAACTCACAGATGCTGCATGATGGAACGATAACTCCTGGAAAAGAAGACTGCCTCCTGCAGGCTTGAAGAATGTGACTTGGAACAGGGTAAGGAATACTTCTTTTGAGAGCCAAAGTAAGGGACGACCATCTACTCACAGACATTGACAGGTCAGAGGTTTCAGGATCAAGTGAATTAGAACAGTAGTGGGGAGATGACAAATCAGGATTAGGGGATGACAAATCAGGATTAGGGGATGACAAATCAGGATTAGGGGATGACAAATCAGGATTAGGGGATGACAATTCAGGGTTAGGGGATGACATTTCAGAATTGGGCGGTGTTGTTTCAATGCCAATATTATACGTTATGACACAGTACAGGATGTGTAAATGCATACACAGGGCCCTTGTCTTTAACTGCTTACTAGCTCCAGTTTTTCTGTTGCATGTTGCCCCACAACAGTACCAATATCCTTCTGGTTGTCTCTCACAGTGACAGTACCCAGTTGGGTTGGAGGTTGACGGACCAGTGTAAAAGGCATAGCAATCATCGGAAACTTGAACAACGTGCTTGAAGTCTTCAAGAGGGCTTAAATGTTTTGTTAATTGTTCCCTAGTTGGACCGTCACATTTGTATGCTGCCACGTCGTCGGGGGTTAAATTCTTTGCAGAGGGAGGCTGCAATGGAGAATTTACAGCTTCTGTATGGCCACAGGAAAATGAAGATGTTAAATTACTGGCCATGTGGACGGCCCGCCTATCTTTACACTTGATGGCAGACCAAATCATTTTCACCACTCTTGACAACAAAAGTGCGGCTTTCTCTGTAATTCAGCTAGCGCTTCACGGAAAAAATCTTTATCTCTGAAGAATCCACGACAAGAACAGATTGTGGAGAGGCAATTTTCTTTTTTTTGGCCTTTGGAACATAATTACCACCAATTTCAAAACTGCAATTTTTGCAATTCTTCGGTTTCCATGCATTTGAATATGACTCAGCACACCTAGGGCATTGGCTGGTGCCCCTTGAAGTCCATTTGCCAGACATATCCCTGTGAACAGACACAGACAGACTTGGTTTGTATTTCCACGTGTTTTCTGCTTTATGTAATATAACCTTGAAATTTCGGGTTTAAAGCCACCCCGGATTCCTTAAAAAGTTGAAGAAGACAGGGGTTGGAACTGAAATTAAATCAAGCGAATTGCTTTTACTGTGGCAACTGGTTACTTGACGCAGGAGATTCTAATGATGATAGTAATTTACATAATTATTCAGTGTGAGCAGATTTGTTTTTTAGCATCATGTGAGTAATTCGCAAGAATAAATGTCTTAAACAAATATAGATTACATTTGCTGAAACTTGTTCATGTTTTAACATAGAAACTAGCTGGTACCCGTGAAAAATTCACCACTCATCAACACGATTGACTTTCCCAAGTCCTTAAAATTTTTTTCGGGTTAGGAGGCCTCTTGCAACTTCGTCGCTTGCGACCTCATTGAAGCTCGCTTTGCTCGCTTTACTTGCAAAACATATATAGGGCAAATTAATCTCAATCAAAGAGGTGGACTTGAGGTGGAGTCCCCTAAAAGTAAGCTTAACGACAGCCGTTGAAATTAGTCACACAATATGGCGCGGTGTTCGCTTAATGAGAGAAGGGTGCGACTTTTCTGGAAATTCTCGCAAAATATATTTTTCCGATTTAAAACCAAATTGCGCACATCCTTGCCAGGAAAGTATAGAAGTGGTGTGGCTGCAACTGTTTGTAACTAACCGTTTTTCCGTGATGAGTGGAGAACAGTTAATCCGCTTCACGTATACTTAGGCTTAAGGTAAGAGATATAGAAACTTACAATAGGTGACAGACATCATTTTCTCGAAAAACTTGGCTAAAGACTTTCTTACAGGGATTGCATGTTTAAGTAAAAACGACGCCATCAATTTACCATAATACTGTCCTTTCGCCATGCCAACATAGTCAAAAATTGACAGGAAAAAAACTTAACAACACTGGAAGAACTAGAAGAATAAAAAGGTTCAAACTTACCTAATCATACACGTGTTACTTTAGTAGTCAGCTGCTGTTGTATGCTTGTTTAACAAGCGTTTTGATCCAACCAAACGAAAGCAAACGACCAAATGAAAGATGTAATTTAGAAAAGCCGTAATGTACACAAGTTGCTGCTGTAAAGCAAAATCTCAGATTGTCAGAAGTGATGTTTCTTAACAACCAAGACGACCAGGATACGATACAATGTGGACAAATCTCGTTCCCAGAGTCCTCTCACTTCTCCCTCGAGAAAATCTGTGATGTGATTGGCTCGGTACACTCGGTACGGAAATGCTCAAAGCGGAGCCAAGCGGACCAATCACAGAGCCGCTTTGGAACGGTGGAGGTCAACAGAAATATAAGTAAGAGTCGTGTAAAACCACAAGTGTACTCAAATGTTCGTACTTATTTTTAATCGCAGACTGCGAAAAAGAAAAATGGACTGGCTACAGACTATTTTCAGCCATGTCCACTAACAGTTTCTATTTCGAACATTTTTTATTTTAGCCGGGCTAAAGGATCCTATTAGGCTTCCATACACTTCTTCTGTAGTTATGACTTTAGACATTTTTGTTCTTTTGCAGAGACATTAGATGCATGCACTTTACACTAGCTAGCCTTCTGATATAAGGAAAAAGTGTAGGGCATTGGGATAAAAGAAATCATTAATTGAGCAGTATTCTTTTTTGCCAGTACTTTGAAGTTTTTCATGAAATTTGAGATTATCTTCCCATTTTTAAAGTTGGGCAAATTTGTGACTGCGACACGTGCAAGAACGAAGTTCATTGATAGTGTGTCCGTTATTATTATTGTTGCAAGTTCATCAGTCCAACTACTCACCTTTATTGGATGCACTGTGCAACATCGTTGACATGTCTTTGTTGCGTAAATTCTCCCTTTGCTCTATATTTTCGTTCCTTTGTTGAGTTAAAACCCTAACTATTTGTCGATGAGCGTACTGGCTGTTTTCCAAACCTATATATGAGAAGGCCTTAGTTTGTTTTCCCTTCAACATGATTATTAGTAAATTTAAAACCGTTACGCAATATTTAAAGAAATACGGTTATTGGAAACTAGTAAGTTTTTTTAATTCCGAACATAACGGCCCCCGTATATACTCTTGGACTTAACAGGCCTAAGCGATTGGAAGTTTTGGATAGTAGCGACTTTCGAGTGGCCGTCAAACTGATATACGTGAGTAACTAAAAACAAGAATTTTATTAAGCAAGTTAATACGACCTCAAAATTCTCATGTTCCGTTTAAAAATCTTCATGATTTGAGCATTCAGTTGATGAGTTTGAAGTTTGATCTTTACCGAAACAAGTGACACGAAGCAAAGAACGGTGGAAAGAAATATTGATGAAAACAACACAGTATTAACAGAATACGAGCAGTCTCCCTTTCCCATCGTTGGTAGTGGAGCAGCATACAAACAAGACAAACAACGAAAGAACACGCGAGCGACTGCGAAAATCGCGCACCTGCCGCGTGGAAACGTCACGTGCGCGTGTAGTGTGCTCATCACGTGCGCGTTGCGTTTCCACACGGCTGGCGGCGCTCCCTTCGCGTCGCGTCTCCTCGAAATTTCGCGCGCGCGCGTGTGTATTTTGCCCGCCCCACAATCGCCATCGCCAAAATTAGAGACTACTCGCAGTCTATGATCACTCGCGTGTTCTTGTTGCGAGCGGAAAGCAGAGACTGCTCGTAGTCTACAGTTTTTGAGACCACGCACGTATTTGATATTTCCGATAAGACTGCGAATAATCGACCCTTAAAGTTGATGTACAGTGAGGGAATGTTTGGACGTACGTGTCACGTTATCTAACGTACGCGTCTTGCTCCCTCTGACCTTCTTTCCACACTGCTTTCCATCAGCAAGATTACTCTTGAAAGCAAGGCGTACAACCGACGTAGTATAATGTCTTCTTCATATTTCGATTGTTTCTAATTTATTTTTAATTAGTCAGTTTAGATAGAGCTCTTTGAACACCTCCTTTAGAGAGGCTTATTGGATGACCACCACGCCAACACAGGTTAGTTATCCTCTGTTTGTGTGTAGTTTGTGGCTGGGGATCTTCGTACGAGAGGTATCCGTCTCTAGGAGGTAACATAAACGGATATTCGCCTGTGTTAAGACGAATCCTATTCTTCATTGCTTAGACGATTTCTTCGTCTGGTATAAAGTGAATTTCAGCTAAAGCAGGGTCACGTTTAACCATTCCTCTCTCCACTGGGCAAGTAATGAATGAGAAACACCAGAACGACAGGGCACCACAAATCTAAAACTAAAATATAACTAAAAAAGATATGGTAGAGTCGCACACCGGCGCAAGAGGCGGAAACGGCCCACTTGGCCGGCCTTAAACGCCAGTTTTTGCAGCATGAATTTTCTAAGAGTATTAATATCCTTCCTTAAGGGGCGCTAATCCATTGTAACCTACAGAATTTTACCACCGGCGCCCATTTATACACCCGGGTGGAGAGGGTTGTGGGGTTAAGTTTCTTGTCTCAGGAAGCAACATAATACAATCCAAAGACCAGTCTACCCCTTCTGAGCACCCACCGTCTGATCTTCCGACCAAAGCCCGACGGCCAAAGTCCTTCCCCACTACACCAACCCGCCTTTACTACAGTAATTTAATCCTAACTTAGGTCTGGTTAGCTTTCGGTATAAAGCTCGTTATGTATCGGAGCTCCTTGTTCCTGGTTTTGATTACAAACCGCTTGCCAGAGACAGGCGAGAGAGTTGGGGGGTTGGCAGGCCGGAGTGCTCAGCGTTGGCTTAGGGAACACTGGCCGCTCGCAGACCAAAATTCTACCCCACATAAGATTAACCCTTTCAGCCCTAACAGTGACGAAAATAAAATTTCTCTTTCTACATTATCACTACTTCATTCAACAACAACAACAACAACAACAACACTTTATTTGCATTCCCAATTACAAATGGTATTGCAAAAGTATAGGAAAATAATGATAATAATAATACGTATTACATCGAAAGATATGTAAGGGTAAGTAATAGGATCAACTAATTGACGATTGTTGCGATTGTCGATTCATTTCTTAGTGCAAAAGCTTCATAAATAAAGTAACCTAATTTTTTACAGAGAGAGGCATCTATATTATTAAAGAGAAATATAATTTTTTGATTGGCATCTAAAGAACTAAAATCAGAATAATTTCTAACAATGTAGTCTATTAGAGATTTTCTAATTGTATTATATCTACTACAATTAAGTACAAAATGTTCTTCGTTTTCAACTTCATTTGAGCTGCAGTTTTGACAGATTCTCAGATGCTCAGGAAGTTTAGGATAAGAATGTCTACCAGTTTCAATTCGTAGGTTATGGTTGCCTACTCTAAGTTTTGCTACTGCCCGACGATGTTTAAGATTTGTAATTAATTCTAGTGAGTTAGAGGGAGTAACATCTGTTTTAAAAGTAGAGTAAAATTTCAGTTTTTTGTTACATCTAATCAATTCATGTTGATGCTTTTCTAAGCCAGTTTTAAAGTTTTCGATTATTTTGGATTGACACTTTTTAGTTTTCAATCTATCTCCTTTTGTATCAGTCATAGTTTGAAGATCAGTAGAGAAATCGGTACCATATTGTTTAAGTATATCATAGATGGAGAGCATAAAGCATTTTTTTCCAGAGTCTGCCAGTTGAGTTGAAATTTGAAGGCATTGTCTGGCAACGCTTGAATTCGGAAGGTTTAGTAAGTGAAGCCAAAACTTGAGTGTATTAGAGAAAATAGTTAGTTTGAGAGGGAGTCTTCCGGTTTCATTTCTTGCTGCGACATTCGATGCTCTTCTATTAAGGCAAAGATAAGATTTGTAAAATTGCGAGTGAAAGCGTTCGATAGGATCTTTCTCCCATTTGTTAAGATTGAGGCTATCATATGCCCCCCATATTTCTGAACCATATAAAAGAACGGGTAGAAAGACAGCATTAAATAAGAAATTACATTTGGATATAGAGAGTTTGTTGAATTCAATATACCTTTTGAATGCAAATACTGAACGTCTAGATTTTTCGACTAAACTCTTCTTTGAGGAGGTGAAACTCCCATTCGAGCTAAATATTGTTCCCAGGTAGGTGTAATCTGAGGTATTAATAATTTGGTTTCCATTTAAAAAGAACGAATATTTTTCCCGGGTGCTTTTACGGTTCTGCTTTTGAAAAATTAAAACTTTTGTTTTCCGAAGATTTATTTTCAACAGCCATTTTTGTACGTAATTTTGGAGTGTGTCGATTTGCTTTTGAAGACCTGAAGCACTTTGAGATATAAGGACTAGATCATCCGCATAAAATAAACAATTAAGTGGATCCCCATTTGGTAGGGTAATTGCGTCTGTATCACGAGAGTTATCTAGAGTAAAAGGAAAGTCGTTTAAATATAGATTGAATAGTAGAGGAGACAGAATACATCCTTGTCTTACACCCCTGTTGTAATTAAAGAATTGGGTCCTACGATTTCCGCACTTTATGGCGCATTTGGATCTAGAGTACATGTCTGAAATCAGTTGATAAAAGTGTCCACCTAGTTTATAGGTAATCAGCTTTGAAAGTAAACCATCATGCCATATAGAGTCAAAAGCTTTCTGAAAATCAACAAAACAGCAAAATAATTTTCCCTTATTTGCATTAGTTACATATTTGTCAATAAGAGTTCGTAAAGAGAAAATGTGATCCGATGTCCGAAATCCCTCTATGAAACCAATTTGTGAGGGATGTAATAGATTTTTGTTTTTGGTGAGATTTTGTAGTCTATTATTTAAAAGGGCTGTAAAAAGTTTTCCAAGGCAACTAGTCACGCAGATGCCCCTGTAATTAGTTGGATTTGACTTTTCCCCTGATTTAAAGATAGGTGTAATCAGTCCCATGGACCAACAATCGGGAAACATTCCTGCATCAAGAATAAGATTAAAGAGTCTTTTCAGTGAGGTCATCAATAGGTGACCGCCACTTTTTAACATTTCATTTCGTATTCGGTCTGTACCAGCCGCCTTCTTGTTCTTTAGTTTTTTAATGCCGTTTCTTATTTCACTCTCCGTAAAAGGATTGTCAAGGTCATTATAATGCAATAGAGACTGTTGTTTACGTTTTAGTTCTTCTATAACAGTCTCTTGTGTTTTGGAAAAGGTTTCTTCACTTGGAGCAGAGTGTAGTTGTTGAAAGTGTGTTAACAGTTCATCTACAGGGACATTTGAATCAGCTGTATTGGAAGCCGATTTTGACATGGTTTTTAAAGTGGACCAAAATTGTGTGGGGTCATTTGTTTTGACGAGTTCTTGTATTTGAGTATCTTGGTATCTTTGCCTTTTATGTTGTAGCATGGATTTATATTGTCGTTTTACCGTTAAATATTCTTGTCGTGTCTCTTCATCATGAGGATACGTCTGCTTTTTGTTCGAAATACGTCTCAAACGTTTTCGTAAATTTTTGCAATCTTTATCAAACCAGACTTGTGATTGTCTATGTCTAACGAACGTCTTTTTGTCCAGAACAGGTTGTAATGATTTCTTTGCAGCAGCATCTATTATCCTTGTAAATTTATCTACAGCCTTGTTAATGTCACCTATTTGAGTTAAATTTTCTTTTTCAAAAACAGAGATCATGTTTTGCACTTCAGTAGACTGTAGAGCTGAAATAAATTTTTCTTTAGAATCTGGATTCCATTTAAATTGTCTCGGTAGGTTGAAGAGAGTTTCCGTTGGTTTTGTGTTCTCCTTAAGCGTGAGGGAGTCCGTAACGTTTATCCAGGAAACTAACTGGCAATGGTCCGAAAATGGGGAGGGGTGACGAACCACAAAATTCTGAAAGATGTTCATTGTCTCATGATCTGTTATGATGTAGTCAACTGTGCTTATTCCTTGACTTCCGTGAAATGTTATTTTTCCAAGAGAGTCGCCCTTGCAACGGCCGTTCAGTATTCTTAAGTCTAATGATTTGCATATTTCGATTAGGGTTTTACCATGTTCATTTATGTGGCCATCAAAACTATTCCTGTTTGGTACTTGTCTTGGTAAGGGAAAATTGTCGTGTGGTATAAAATCATTAAGTCCTTCGACTATAAAATCATTTTCTGTTCCAGTACGGGCATTAAAATCACCCATTAGTACAATCGAATAATCGTTCTTTAGGTTATTGATATCATTTTCGAGATTGGTGAAGATGTCTGGGTCGAAATAAGGTGAGTCTCTTGGCGGAATGTAGACCGAACATAATAGTATGTCTTTGTCTGTTTGAAATAGGTTAGAAGCTATTCGACACCAAATGTAATTAGGGGTTTGTTTCAAAAGTTCGACATATGGTGTTAAAAAGTTTTTAACTGCAACTAAGATCCCCCCTGAGCATCTTCCAGGTCTTTTTGTGTTTCTTTTCATTGGAGGACTCATTGCTACAATTTTGAAATCAGGTACATCTATGTCGTCACATCCCCATACTTCAGATAAGCTGATAATGTGACACTCATTGATTTGGTTTAAGAAATTAGGATCATTCAATTTATATCCGAAAGCCGAGTTTTTTAAGCCACTGATGTTCCAGCAACTTAGCTTACATATATTTTTCACAGGGGCGGGACCCTGCGAAAAACACATTATAGAGAATCTAACTAGCAATAAATGGCAAGAACTATAGCGTAAAAATGGGCAAAGTGCAAGAATAATCAAGGAAAGAAAACAAAAACGAGATTAATTAATTAATTAAATAAATTATAAATTATAGTTAAACGTTTTGTGTATCAAGCTTACTTAGGATTGACGAATCATCTCGTAGAGTTTTATAAGCTGTGTTAGAGTGTCACTGTCCATATTTCCAGTTGGTGGCTTGACTACCTCCGCGTATGTTTTTGTGACTCTGGGTGGTAGGTGATTGAATGATGGACCATTTGTTTCAGGAGTGAAAGGCTTGACATTTGGGGCCATCAGTAGCGGTGGAGGGTGACTGATTGGCGGCATCCGTGATTTTGTGTTCAATTGGGGATTGGTACGCCTCGAGATCCGGTTGAAGACACAGTCCTTGAGGTTCGACACCAGTAGTCCTATTTTGTGTTTTTTTAAGTGTTTTCTGTCGTGTAGCATTGTACTCGTAATGTTTTCGTTGTTAACAAAGTGGACATTTGGGTAGGATCGTAGGCGGCTTAATTGGCTGTTAAGTTGAGAACGAGTAGCGTCGAACTGGTCGTTGCGTACCAGAAGCGAAGAAATGATGATCTTGGTATGTGGAAATTTCTGTGCGGTCAGGTCGATCAAGGCCTGAAAGTTATCAAAACAGACCTCTGGGGGGGATTTCTCAAGGTCATTAGTTCCAGTGTGAATTATAAGCGATGAGGGACTTCCAAGGTTTTGGTTAGTAACAGATTCGATCGCTGAAGAAATCGTCGGTGTAAAGATTTTTTTCATGTTTTTTCCCCGCGAGAATTTATCTTGTTGAATGAATTTTCCATTGGAGTCGATAAGAAGGACTATGTCATTGTTTTGAGAAGATTCGATGTGTTCTGGAGGATGGTTATTGTTGAGTTGTACTGGAGGATGGTTATTGTTGAGTTGCGGGTTGAGTTTGGGGGCAGAATCTTCATGATCTAATAGATGAGGTTCTTGAATAGGATTGTGGACAGAATTTTCGGCATCCACAGGATGGTTTTCTTGATCAATTGTTAGTAGCACATTGAAGGGATTATTAGGCAATGAATTCTTTCCTGATGTTTCCGGTTGCTCAGCGGGTGTAGCGTCCCGTGCAGCGTTTACAAAAGTGGTGTTATTGGTTACAGCCTCTAAATTGTTCACTCGTTTGATAGTTCCTTTTTGAAGCTGTTTAATGTTTTGGATGTCGTTCTTGAGCTTGACGTTCTCAGCTAGAAGAGAGTCGTAGTTTGTTTCTAAATCTATAACACGTGCTGAGAGAAATTCGATCTTCACTTTGAATGTGTTTTCAAGTTGAGCTATTTTATCCGCCAAGACATCCATTTTGCCATTATACAGATCGTTTGTCGTAGAAACAGTGTTTTTTACTTCCGTAAAGTCTGTTTCAAGATCTGCAACAACAGATTTTAGTGCTGTCAAGGAGGCTTTACTTCTGGTGGAAAGACCTCTAACAGAGTCAACCGAATTCCTTCTCTTCCGGAGAAAACATGGCGTTGAAGGTGGAGTGTTACGCAATGATTTTGTTTTCAAGGTTTCATCGGCCTCATCTTCGGAGAGATTCTCCTCAAAACTAGGTTTCGTTTTCTTGTTGAATTTTGACAATTCGGAAGCTTCCTTTAAGTGTCGTAATGTGAGTTCATTTTCTGCAACGCGCTCGTGAAAATCTTCTTCTTCGTTTGTTGCTGCTTTGCCATGGTAAATGTCGAAGATTTGATCCATTCTTTCCTTTAGACGTGGAAACTCTTTTTCGTACCACAGCTCATAGGAGGATCCTTGGCACATTATGACGCCAGTTGTTAAATAAACAGTAATTGTGAAGAGTAGGGTGCGATGTTCGCCCGACTGTCCTGACTGATGGCTTACTTTCAGCTCGATATGTTCGAACGCTGTATCATCTTTGTCAACGTGATCGATCCACTTAATGTGAAAACTTTGGTTGCTGCTGGGTAGCTCATAGTAGTGGTCTTGAAGGGCTTTGACCCAGAACAGAATTCTATCTTCCGAGGTCGTAAATGCAACACACCGTGCCGACGGCCTGTAATGACCTGGATCTATTTCTTCATGCTTGAGCTTTCTTTGTTTGCCACTTTTTGAACCAAACGGTTTGATTTTGTATTTACCTTGCACTTCGTCCATTTTTTGATAGTTCAACGCCTATGAAGAAGCACGCAGAACCTCAAAAATGAACGAACGTTTACGGAGCCATGCGGTCATTGATAATGAAATATGACGATTCAAGTGATAAGAACAAAGTAAGTGATCACCAACGATAATTTAGATGTCTTGGTATTTAGACAAATTCTCCTTAATGGTTCCATAAGAAATGTATGGAGAACAGTAAGGAGAATATGCATTTTTATATCAGGGCTTTTCGGGTCAAAGAATGATAATTTATATCCTGTTTGTTAAGGCAACGCCGCCCGGTCATGCATAGAGCTACCCCACCTCAGACTAAATAGTCATATTTTGTATCCCATTGCAGACCGGAATAGAACAGAAAGTGTTATTTTTTTTCACAAGACAAACTGTTCAGTAGATAGCAGATAGATTGAAAATATTTAATGCCAATTTTGTTCATTGTTCGAATTTCTGGTCCAATACCACCAACAAGAACCGAGGGAACAGTACAATATAATTTTACTTTTTATTTTAATTTTTTTTATTTTTTACAATTTTTCAAAGGTAAATAACAATATTCATTTCATTATTGTTTTAACAATTCTTTACTAGGCAGGACATCAGATATTCGATCTACATCCTACGCAAATTTCAAAAGAAGCATGTGGACAAAGGTGACTTGTTATGTGTCCGATTTTTAATCGTAATACGGTACGATAATCATTGCGTTAGTGCTATATGAGGAGTATACCCCTTAGCGAAATTGTGGGTACAATGAACTCTGTCTTTCTCCTTAACCTTTGATCGGGCAAACTTAGTCAGCAGTTTGTTCGTCAGGAGTATTTAACTGCAACCATATCAAATATGGAGGAGCTATGTTGTTGCCTGTGAGAATCATGAATCACGAGATATGCAAATGATAGTCAATCAATGTATCAAAATCCCTACGCGTTACAATTACCTCAGTTACACTCTAACCTGAGCTGTAGCACACCTTTGTAATCTCTCGTTTAGTTGTTTTTTGTTGGGCATTCACAATGACGTCGAATGTAGGGGGATGCTGCAGCAAAAAAACTTTCATCGTTTGTTTTGCTTTTGCTGGGGTTGCGTTACTCGTGCTTGGGTTGGTTTTCAGTGTTGGTGGTGTGTTTGCGAAACTCGTCAGAGACAATGTCGACGAGGTAAGTTTCTAAGATTTCTCTCAACATTTCATCGAGAGAATTTGGTGGTGCCTTTACCTTACGGTGGCCGGAGAACTGCTACACATAACCGGCTTTAAAATTAGAAAATCATTCTCCCCGTAATCTGAGCACGAGGTCTTCACAAGGCCTCCACAAGGCCTTCATAGATATTTCGTTTCCAGTTGCTCAAGCAAGACAATTTTTTGATAGAGTGAAAACAAAATTCTCGATTCTCGTGTTTTTTCATTTAATTTCTCGCATTCATGAAAAACTACTCTGAAATCTAAACCAACCTCGTAGATGTCTTTAAAATAGCATTTTGAAGTGATACGTTGTGGTATTTGTTTTCTCGGTTGAAGGATATAAAGGTGCACTCACACAATCTGAATTGTTCATTTATTTTATTCTATTTTATTTTTCCCGACTCCTAATCGGGTAAATGAGGAACGAAACGAATTTTTGCCAAGAGCATTCACGCTTATTTCTTTTATTTGTTTGTCGCTGGTGATAAAAATTATTTCTTCAGTTAGCGAACAGAGGTAAACTGCGTGGATAAACAGAATCTCGTGACGTTACTTTTTGACCTTTTTTCACAACGCGCCTTTGACAATAATGAAGTCTCATGATGCCGAGTATGTCTCAAATCACGTCATTCGAAGAGTGATACATGCATTTATCGAAACCGAATTTTTGCAAATCTGGTAAAGAGCGATTTTCTTTTTATGACAACGTGATCATGAAAAACACGATAACGTTTTATACCGCGAAAATTTCTTGCAATACTTAGCAATGTGAATGACTTGTCACATGAACCGTCGTGCTCAGACAAAACGGGTGCACGCTCTGGCACGTGTGTCACGCCTTTCGTATTATCCTCTAGCTGTAGTCGCTAGTTTCTAGAAGACACATTTCTACAGAAGGTTAGAGCTATATATCTGATCATCTTATAAGTATTTTTTCCGGTAAGGTTATTCTATGATTGTGCATCATACATTATTAGCTACGTATCTGCCTTCTAGTCATGAGCGCTTATCATGCCGGGTCTTGTTGACTGTGGTGTTGTGTTAAGAACTGCGTTGCCTTCGGGCAATGCTTTTTTTTTTTTTTTTACGTCGTTTGATCAGTCCTTGCAGGGTACAGTTTATTTATATTTTTGACTGATCACGATCTATTGTGATCCGACGTGACGCAAGTATGGTCGTACACGGTTTTTGCAAAAAAATTTTCTGTCATTGTTCATTTTAAACCGTTGATCTGGATTGATCCGACCATCTTGCACTTTGTTTTATTGTACGTAGAGGATGGTAGTGGCCATCCCTCGTTCGTTTCACCACAGCATTCGGCATGTTTAAGTTGAGATCATATCATTTTTAGGTCACAAACGCGCAGTACGTGTTTGTGACCGGAAATCATTTGATTTCTAGCTCTTTCTGGAATGGATCTAGTTACAACATTTATGAGATAGGTGATTTCTTACTAACTCTCATTGTGTTGGTGGCTACGATACGCTGACGAGCTCCAATTAGAGCGAAACAACGTTGTCCGTATCTGCCTTCTAGTCATGAGCGCTTATCATGCCGGGTCTTGTTGACTGTGGTGTTGTGTTAAGAACTGCGTTGCCTTCGGGCAATGCTTTTTTTTTTTTTTTTTTACGTCGTTTGATCAGTCCTTGCAGGGTACAGTTTATTATTATATAAACAGCCCCTAGATACGGGAAAGGCTATCAGAAAGGTCGTACAGAAAAGATTGTGAAAAACACGTTTTTTAGCAAAAACGTTTCATTTATTATTTCATTCATTGAAATGTTGCCAGGGGGAGGAGTGGGAGTTCGGTTCTACAATCCTTCTGGGGCAAGTTGCATATAAAATGTAACGTCCAGCATCACTGCTAACGTCAGACGTCAAAGTAATGACTTGACTTGAGTAAAAGGCTGACGTTGGAAGTTACGCCGGACGTTAAGTTTCATGCAACCTGCCCCCGGTTACTTCACGCTGACAAAAAATGCACGCGCAGTGGAGGGGGCGGTTGGCGATCAGTACTTCAATTCTCCAGTTATCTTAACATTCACGCTATAGAACCTCCTCGCTCGTTATGGGGGGAGGGGTGGGCTTTTGGGTCTACAATTGACCCGATTACTTCACGCGACAGAAACTGAATGCGCGATTGTAAGGAACTGTTCGTTGAAGCCTAAATTCCTTCCTAAATTGAACCTCACGTGGTTTCTCTCTTATATTTTCAGAAAGTGCAATTAAAGCCTGGTGGCTTGGTTTACAAGGAGTGGGTTAAAGCATCCATACCTATTTACATGCAGTATTTTGTGTTCAACTTGACAAATCCAGATGAAGTATTAGCAGGACTAGAAATTCCCAATGTGACGCAGATCGGACCTTATTCATACAGGTACGAAGTGTGACATTCCACAGGTTAATAATTTCCAATGTAACGCAGTTTGGACCTTCATTTATGCATGTTTTACGTGAGCCGATGTGCTTGCACTTGCATGGAATTGAAGGAAGAATTTGGAGTGGGCGGAGAACCCCCCAAAAAATAGTGTATGATAAGCCATCTGAATCTGGGGTCACGTGACCCTGATACAGCTAAGAAATACCACAAATAGAAAGAATGAAATTCAAGAATGAAATTTATGGCAGTTGGAGTGCTTCAAAAGTCAAAGATCGAGTTGTATTGAGCATAAAGCCTCTGAAGAGTGAAAAAGAAATTGTTACAATTAGAAAAAAAAACGGAAATGAGAGATCAAGAACAGGGCAGGCCAAAAATGAAGGCATTACTCAGAAGAGTTGTATAATGTTTTTGAGAAAATGTTTAAAATAAAACAAACTAGAAAAACTGCCTGGAGGAACTATTTTGAAAATAGACTTCCATATTGTCAGAATGCTGTTAAAATACAAAAGGGGGTTTGTAATAGAATTTAAAAAACTTACAACTCAGGATAGTATGGCCTTGTCGAATGAATTTACCCGTTTGCCTATGTGGGTCCTTGATGAAGTCCCAAAAAAAGTAGGCCTCAACAGTCCACCTGTTATTGTGTATTTTAATCAGCTTTCTTAATAAATGCTGACGCTCTTTTTGTAGAGAACTTAGATCAAATGAAGTGGCCAACTGGACTAGCGATAATAGCATCGTAACATTCATGCCAAACAGAACATACATATTTGATCGGGAGACCTCTTGCGCTGGATGTGATGACATAAACGACTCTTTTGTTACTGTTAACATTCCACTACTGGTAAGCATCAAGAATAGTTCAGTGTTATTATCAGGCGCTGTGGTCTGTACCTGTTTATAATTATTTATGGGTGGAGTGGTTGGAAGGGGCTCCGTCCGAAAAGGGGGCCTTTTTTGCGCGTACAGTATACGAAAGGGTAGGGAAATATTTGTTGCCTCAGTATGTGATAGCCTTCGCCGAAATACACCTAAAACTGTAACTGAGATAGCAGTTAAATCTAAGAACTATAAAAAGTTCCCAAATTTTGACAAAAACCGCAACGCAAAACCCTTGGCTTGCCACCTAAGGCCCCGTCCACACGTATCTGTTTTCGTTTAAAAACCCAACTTTGCCTTTGCGGATTGGCCTTCCGAGCATATGCATCCGGTGAAAACGGTGACTGAAACGCAACTTTTCGAAAACGTTCTCCAGAGTGGAGACTTTTGAAAACACAATTTGAATTTCATGTTTTCATGTGGACGGTAAAAACGGAACTTTTCGAATACGATGACGTCACGGTGTTGGATCCAGCCTTACCCGCGAGAAATCCACTCGAAAGACAAACCTAAATTCAAAATAGCGAAGGATACTGTGCCACAAAAAGATCCAAAACATCGGAGTACTTTGTTTGGCATGATTGCCCATCGACTTTTCCGAGGTTTCAGAGACTAAACATTCGGTTGTAACTTTAAGAAGTAGCCCCGCTTCGTCATCTGTCCAAACAAACGAGTCAGCCTTGTCCTTGCCCTTAGATCTACACTGTTTTTGCCTTGACTGCGACATCTTTAACCCTCTCACTCCTAGAGTCAAATATGGAAACGTGTACTGTAGTTCTAACTTTTGAGTTTGTGGACGAAATCCCATGGTATGACCATTCAAGTGAAATCTCTTTCACAGTACTCTCGCATGGTACTATTTTTTTGGCAGGATTTGAAAAACTGAAAAATGTGATTTTTTTGGAAATTTTTACTTTGGCCACTACTAGGAGTGAAAGGGTTAAACTATTTCCTTACAGATGCCCAAGTTCTTAACGAAGACAGACACGGAAAACGACGAAAATGGCGCCATGCGCATGCTCCATCACCGGTATTAGCGTTTTCGGATCGTTTTAGCGTTTTCGTGTGGAAAGGCGAAAACGATTCGAAAGCGGAGAGAATAAAATTTCGTTTCCAAATGAAAAAGAATACGTGTGGACGGGGCTTTAGACCAAGACTTTGAAATCCGACAACGTTAATTGAAATAACTGTATACATCTGAGTAACTATTTTGTTATTATAATTCGGAAAATTGTGATCGTCCGGGTGAGTGTAGTCCTGAGAAGGACTGTTTTAGGTGACATTGACTGACGTTTCGACAACCTGAGCGGAAGTCATCATCAGAGTCAAGTGAACTGTGAATCGTCAGTAGATGTTATAAGTCTCTGGTCGTTGTCCTGATTGGGGTGTCAGTAAAACACGGGGTCGGGGTCGGGGTCGGGGTCCATTGTTCTTTTGTTTCGTTTTCGGTTTTGTGTTTTGGTTAGGGCAAGACAACAGAAAACGAAACAAAAGAACAATGGACCCCGACCCCGACCCCGACCCCGTGTTTTACTGACACCCTCCTGATTGGTCGACGATCTCGTGATGTTATTGGTCGCCTGTCAGTTAAGCCGTGATGTTATTGGCTGTGAAGACTGTTAAACGTGATGGTGCGTTTCGATCCGTCTTTTGTTAGTCAAATGTCCGTTGGTCTATTGTTAGTCAAATAAGTCTGTCAAATAAGTCTGTTAGTCAAATAAGTCTGTCTGTCTATTGTTAGTCAAATAAGTCTGTCAAATAAGTCTGTTTGTCTGTCTTGTTATTGTCGGCAATCAGTCGTTTGTAAGGTGCAGGTAGCTGTTGGCAACGGTTCAGTGGTGTTTGTTCTAGGTTAGTAAACCAGCTTTCCAGAGTGATTCGTTGATAGTAGTCCGTACTGTAGGTAACGCATTCAGCAGAGTCCCAGTCGATTCTGTGGTTTGTTTTTAAATGGTGCTCAGCAATGTGATTGTTGATTGATCATTTCTAGTCGCTCGTTTGTGTTCAGTCAGTCGGACGTTCAAATTTCTGCTGGTCTCACCAATATAAGTGGTCTGGCAGTCGCAGCATTTGATTTTATAAACTGCTCCCCGTCTGTCGCTCGGTTCCTCTTTGTCTTTAACGTTCGTCAGTAGCTGTCGTAAAGTAGTGATAGGTTTGTGAGCAACGCGAATGTTGTAGGTTTGTAGGATTCGTGCGATAGTTTCAGAAGTCCCTTTGATGTAAGGTATGGTTGCAGTAGTGACAGGTGTCGCGTTAGTGTTCGTAGCGTTTGGTTCGGAGTTTCTGTAAGTGTTGTGTCTAATAAAGTCCCGATTGTAATTGTTCTTGTTGAAAACGTTCTCTAAGTACTTGATTTCGTCCGTTAAGCTGTCGGGTGAGTCACAAACTAGTTGCGCGCGTCTTGTCAGGGTCCGTATAGTCGTAGCTTTATGAGAAGTTGGGTTGTAAGATGATTGGTCGAGTAGTCTGTCAGTATGTGTCGGTTTTTTGTAAATTGTCGTCCGTAGTTCGTTATTGTCGCGGGTAACTAAGCAGTCTAGAAAAGGTATTTTACCATTTTCCTCAATCTCCTTAGTGAACTGTATGTCGGCGCTTTGTCCGTTGAGGTGTTCGTGAAAATCGTCGATTTCGTCTTTGTGTACGGCTGTAAAGGTATCGTCAACGTAACGTAGCCAGAGTGGTAGTGTTCGTTTGTAAGTTGCAAGGGTTCGTTCCTCGATGTTTTGCATAACGATTTCTGCAACAACAACAGAAACTGGTGAGCCCATAGCTGTTCCGTGCAACTGTTTGTAGTGCTTGCCGTTGTACTGAAAATACGTAGAAGTAAGACAAAGGTTCAGTAAGTCCATTAAGTCGCTGTAGGTAGCGGTAGTTCAATAGTAGAGTTGTTGATGGCGGTCTCAGTGCAGTCTAGAGCCAGTTGAAGTGGAATACCGGTGAACAGTGATTTCACATCAAAAGACGCTAGTTTAACTGACAGGTGACCAATAACATCACGAGATCGTCGACCAATCAGGACAACGACCAGAGACTTATAACATCTACTGACGATTCACAGTTCACTTGACTCTGATGATGACTTCCGCTCAGGTTGTCGAAACGTCAGTCAATGTCACCTCAAACAGTCCTTCTCAGGACTACACTCACCCGGACGATCACAATTTACCGAATTATGATATGACTCCTGGGTGCAAACATTTACTATTTTGTTATTGTTTCTTTTTTTTACGAGGCTGTGGCGTTAAAGCTGAAAAATACCGACTTAACGAATTACACCGGCTGCTTGACATTGCTTCAGAGCGTAATTGATGGATTCCAAGTCAAACTGTTTCATAGGAAGTCAGTGCATGAAATTCTCTGGGGATATACTGACCCGCTTCTTAATACCATAGTACATACCAGAGGAAGCGCGCCGTGCCCTAAGAGCGCTTCAGAGGGAGCAAAAGCGTTCGTTCAATTACAGGTGTGTGACCTAACGAAACACTTTTCTTAGGGTTTAAATTAGAGACGTTGGGCAACCACGAAGAAGACTGCAATGAGAACGTCACAAAACAACAGGATTTAAACAGCCTTGTACCAGGCGTTCTATTCCCCCTCAAATGGCGCGAAATTTCGTGACGTTATGACAGTTGGCGTCAAGTCGAGTGAAGGGCAGAGAACCCCTGGGTACTAGGGTAAGATTTAATGAGAAACATAAGGGCTCTGCAAGTGAGTTATTTTTCGAATGTACATTTCTTCTACTGTTTTCTTCAGTTGTAGTAACCTTGTTCAACGAGTTCTTGTCTTAAATTGCTCGTATTTTGGCGGCCTACCTGAAGGTAGCTACTAAACGAAAGTCGCATTCCCCAAAGTCTGCTTTTTTCCGAAAGTGAGAGGAGTAGGGGTGGGGGGCGCTACAATTGGTGCTATACGGTAACAAGTTTATGTATATGTCAGTGCTAGCAGTTACACGAGCAATGACCGGTCTCCACTCAGAGATAGTCATTCCTCGGCTACTTTTAAAAATAACCTAGTACATATTTTTTATTTTGTGACCGTTTTCTTGCAATCAATACTCTGAGCTCTTTTATTGCACATAGCTGCCCTCTTTGTTTTCCAAGCAACTGACAACTTTTGTTACAACTTATTTAGTATAACAATTCATATTACGGCATCAGTGCTGTTAATACTGGACAAGAGGATATCAGCAAACTGGAGCAATTTACCATGTGGAGAGGAAAAAAGTAAGTACTTTTAAATATAATTATGATGAATGCCTGACTGAGCGCGGGTGGACCGGGGAGGGGGTGGGGGAGGAATCTTCCCCGCTCTCACCAATAAATGCCTGGTCTGAACAAAGAGTGTACTATGAGCAAATACACCAACATGTACGTGTCAAAACTAATTTGCAAACGCGTTTTAACCCTTTCACTCCCAAGAGTGCTAAAATCAAAATTCAAGACTATCCCTATTTTCGTTTTGTGAAATACCAAAATATTACTGGTACCATGTGAAAGTACTGCTGAATAGGTTTCATTTGAGTGGTGGCACCATAGGATTTCATCCACAGACCCAGAAGTTAGAATCACCTCAATTTCTCCATATTAATAAACTGACTTGGGAGTGAGAGAGTTAAGGGATTAGTAGTGTACAAGGAAAGGGGTCAAGAATTTCAAGGATGTTTTGTTCTTATTTTACAGCCATTTAACTTGGTGGAGTGACAAATATGCGAACATGATCAATGGCACAGGCAAGTGTACACTAAATCTCAATAACAGTCTAAACGTTCGCCATCGTCTGACCGCGAACTCTTATGTACGTGCGCTCTTATTGGCTCTCCTCTTCTTTCAGAGCTTTTGTCAGCGCTTTTTGATTTCTGCTTGACCTGATTTACTCCCCAAGTTGCATAAGGGACAGACCTTAAACAAAAACAAAACCAAAAACAGGGGGGTGAAGGATTAAAATTTTAACTTGATATTTTTGCGTTCTACATTCTCTGCAGGAGTTTTTTTTTAAGCAAATGAACTCAGTCTGAGGGAGTTGTCCGACTGCTTGTGAGGCAGTCTTGTTTGCATATTCAACCCCGGTATTCTTTTAATGTTTTAAATGGTCCGCCCTTAAATTTGACATGCTGCTGCTTTGCCATCTTCCGCGTGTGCTTTTTGTGGGTCAACTGCCCTGGCCGCATTTTCTAGTTTTTGCTTTCTTTCGAAAATCCGATACTGCCAAGGGCCTTTTGCTTGCAATATGCACATTTTTGTTATATTTCATTTTTTTTACGTTTGCAGATGGTACTCAGTTCTCACCAAGAGTTTCAAAAGATGACACATTACAAATCTTCAGTCCTGACATTTGCAGGTAAGAGGGGAGGGAAGGGAAGGGTTTCAAAACTTCCCGCTTTTCGCGCCCATCTTCTCCCTACCCTCCCTCCCATCCACCACCTACATTTGCTCGGCCATTAGTTACCCCTTTGTATTGCTTAGCAACTTGGGCTGCTTTCCTTTGCTCATCTCGGCTCTTGAGCCTCCTTCAGGTGCGTCAAAGGCAGAAACCGAAAAATACATAGCTTTTAATTGTAACTCCCTCTTAAACTAAAATTGGTGTTGTCTGATTTAAGCTAGTGTAGCACTTCTTGACTAAGAGACTTCTTTAAGACACACTGTAAAGTGGTAGGGTTCTGCAATAGCTATTATATCCAATTTGGAATACACACATTTCTTTCATGTAATATATTATATTGTTATATTTCCCACAGATCAGGCTACATCAGTTATGAATCCACTGTGACTGTCAAGGATATCGACTTGTATCGCTTCATAATTCCCAACGAACTCTACCTTAGCGGTGATGTGCATGAGCCAAACAAAGGCTTCTGTGTTTCTCCTGGTTGTTTACCAACTGGTTTGCTGAATATCAGTGTCTGCCAGCCAATGAGTAAGTCAAAGCCAACATGCAGTGTCAAAATTATAGATACTGGGGCTCCATACTCTTCAGTAAATATAAAGTTGTTTATGTTGCACTCTTTGTGTATGGAAAGTTAGTTTCTATAAAGCGCAATCCTTTGAAAAACTTTTCCTAGTGACGTCCTTTACGTCACATTTGGTTCCGCACCGAGGACGACTGGGAACGAGCCTGGATTTCAAAATGGATACGTTGCGCTCGCTCAACGCCTCGACGGTGTAAACACTTAACCTATATTGTATTTTAGTCGTCTAAATTTGGAGCCATTCCGCTCCAAAAGAGAGAGTGCAATACTACTTTTTAGGCCTCCTTCTATGATGTGATTAGACTGAGAACCACAATATCCTGGCAAACAGCCATCTACTCATTTAATTTTAGTGCAGTTATATTTTGTTTGATGTTTCGAGGCCTGAGTCCCTGCCATCGTGTCGTTTACTTCGACAAGAAACTTTACCCCACATTGTCTCTCTCCATCCAGTACTAGCATCCCATCCAGGGGGAGTAGCAATATACTCTCAGTTCCTTCATGTTACAGAAACAGGGTCTCCTTGTGCCCTTACCTTTGCCCTAGTTTGTTTCTAATCAGAACTTTTCTGGACATATTTCAGATCCTCCTGTTGTGGTTTCTCCTCCACATTTCTATCAAGGGAACAAGTCTCTACTAAAAACAGTCAACGGGCTCGATCCAGTTAAAAGCGCTCACGAAACGTATCTTGACGTGGAACCGGTAAGAAACAAGACCGGACAGAGATGGGATATTCCCCTCAACAATTACGTTTAAGTTCCGGAAGACCTCCCGAAACTAAGAATTGATCAGATTTGACGGCTGTAAGCAAATCTCGAAAGTCGCGAATAAATATATGTTATTTACCGGCCGGGAGGTCCGTATAGGGAAAAACTGTGCCCGCGGTCTTGAGTACGGCCCGAGGCCGCAGGCCGAGGGCTGTACTCAAGACCAAGGGCACAGTTTTTCCCTATACTGACCGACCTAGGCAGGTAAATAACATATTTATTTTTTTCCCAACATTTGCGAGTTTGCAGATCAATCTTGAAAGGTTGTCAGAACGCGCGTAAGTTTCACTGAGTCAGATGGCAGGAAACCGTGGAGCGAATGTAATCATAAACACTTCAAACTTTTTTGAAACATAAGTGTAATATTTTCGACTAGAAACTATCGTATCAACACCGAAAAGGTTGTTTTTCAAGAACAGACACGCACATGGAAAATCCTGCCCGGCATAGGGATAAACAACCCAATTAAATACTTAGAGCGGTTTTCAAATGAGTGTCGTAAAACCAAAACCAAAGTAATTACTCAAACCAATCACTGAAGAAACAAAACACAAAATAAACCAATCAGAAATCGAAGCAAGTACAAGTAATTAGCGTTTAGCGCGGGAAAACGCGTGCA
This sequence comes from Siderastrea siderea, assembly GCA_964030785.1. Taxonomy (NCBI): domain Eukaryota; kingdom Metazoa; phylum Cnidaria; class Anthozoa; order Scleractinia; family Rhizangiidae; genus Siderastrea; species Siderastrea siderea. Next base: position 24,082,839 of record OZ034972.1, read on the forward strand.
GGCAAGTGACGATTGGTTTTTGTTTTTCGTCTGATTGGCTGAGAAAGTGGCGCGAGCTTTTTTAACCAATCAGAAAGCGAAGTAAAGCAAAACCAAAGCAAACACAACATTACTTTCGACACTCAATTGAAAACTGCTCTATAATTAAGCTTAAGCTTACTAAAAACAAAAACAAAGGACTCAATCGTTATGCGCCGATCAATTCGAAACTTCAACATCCCCCCCCCGGGCATACCCCGGGCATTTGACTGTGCATCGTGCCCAGGGAGGGGGGAATTTGAACGTTGTGTTGGAAGGGTGGGGAATTTGAACCGGATTTTTCTCTTGTTGTGATGTAATAAGCCCGTGAGTTTTTTCGGTTTTTGCAGGGTTTGAAGGATCGACAAGATAGAATTTCGCCTTGGTTAGTGAATAACTCTTTCAAAAGGGTCTTTAAAAGACGTTTGAAGGTGACATTACGGCATATCTCTCCCTGAAAGGCGTGTAAAGTGTTTGATTGAGGTTGAAATTTGTCTTTGAGGAGAGGTAGTTCAGTACTAATTGGTGGGGCATTTGAACGGCTTTTTTGCCTCGAGCGGAGGGAATTTGAACAAGCCAATCTTCAAAAGTTCAAATGCCGGGGGGTTGCCCGGGGGGGGGATGTTGAACTTTCGAATTGATCGGCGCAATTAGGACAGGTTTAATTGCCCTTGCGTAAAAAATGAAAGAGAATAATACTTCGAAAAACATTTCTGTTTAGCCTAATTACTATCTTTTTATGTTTTGCTTCGTACCTGTAAACGTATGTGCTGGTTCTTTGGATATAAACAATTTAGTTATTTAGCGAAATCGTTCGGTTTGATCTCAGTTTTAACCAAAGCGAACGGTGCGCTGGCTTTTATTAGCTTATCTTCATTTACGACAGATGAAAAAGCAAAATTCCAGTTTAAGCCTGCACAATTTCTTGAATGAAAATATACCGAACCTCGTTAATTTAAGAGAAAAAACTGAAAAACGAAGTCATTAAAGTAAATATCGGAGTCAAAAGACATTGTGGCGATCGCAATTTAAAAACTAAAACTGCTGTGTTAAGTGAATTCAACAACAAACTCACCAACTGCCATGCTAAGCTACACAAAATTAAAACGAGTACTTGCCTTTTGAAGGTATTTCAAGGTCTTTTATTCCCCTCCTTGTTGAACTTTCCATTTACAACACACACAAGAATCGTGGCTTCCCAAAAAGGTCGTATCTTTGAGCCGTAAATAAAAAAATTCACGAGTTCAACCGAGGTATGTTGCTTTTCAACTTTCATTCAACGGTTTTCGCGCGGTTAATTCGCGCGGTTACCATAACAAAACCGGTCCGGATAGGAAAAAACTGGACAGGCGGAACGCGCGTCAACAGCCAATCAAATTCAAGGATTCCGGATTCCAGACCGGAAAAATGCTTCAGAAAAAAATAAACATAATTACCTCGTGGGGTAAATTGGCTGTCTGTAAAAAACACTAGCAAATAAGTTAGAGATAATATTTCGCTATACATGTATCATGTACCCGCAAGGTACCTGATAAACGCGCCTGACGGGTACTGTATATATCTTATTTTACCCTTATTACTCCGCCGCCAGGACGGGGTCTAGTAATACCCATTTTTTTCCCTGGTTTTCTTTTTTTGGTGGTCACTTGCCCCAGACCTCCGGTTTTCGCTCGGCCAAAGAAATACTCGTCGTGTCTTTCGCTACACAGCCAAGGGCTTTTATCATGAGTGACCGTAACATATTTTACACCCCCCCGGGGGGGGACAACGGCGGGGTCTAATGCCCCTGGGGCTTTTCTTGTTAATGTATAAAAGCAGGATAAAAGATAAAATAAAACTACCAATAAAGACTTGAATCTGATTGGCTATCGCCAGCCATAATTTGAGCATTAATAGGACAGTGTAATTGGACAGTGTACACGTCATGCCTAAATAATTGGACAGTACATGCCAGAGCGCGAACTCTACTCGATCAGTTACACTTGAAAATCTTTTTTTGCGTATCTTGCAATTAAAACTGTTGTCTGTTCCTTCTTAGAAACGTTTTCTCCCTGGTTTTCTCCTTTTTCTTTCTCGAATTTTGTTATAGATATGATTAACTGGTAACAGGACTTCGTGTCGTCCAATTCGGTCGGTAAGCATACTCGTGACTAAACAAAGCATGGACCCCGGCTACGTGGTCGTCCGATTTCGTTAATCACTCGTATGATGACAGACCGAATTGGACTCCACTCAGTCCAATTGCCATTATAAATCTTATTATCCTAATAACTGGAAGTATCTTTTCATACTTTTTGTTATTATATTCAGACAGTACCACTTTTTTCACGGGGCCAGATCAGACCTAATTTTTCTGTAGTAATGTTGGCTTTTGCTGAGCTGAGATAACTTCTAAATATATGTGAAAGCGAAGACCGTTGCGAATGACGGAAGTCTAAAAACAACAACAATATACTCTCCTAAATTTGCAATGATGCAATGATTATGTTATCGTGAGACAGTGACAGGGTATTTTCCCCGGGGGGGGGGGTACTTCCGTCAATTTAGGATAGGTGTGTGCCGCCAAGGTTCTCAAACGCTGACTCTATTTAAGGGTAGAGTATCGAGAATTGATACTCTTTTAAGGGTTATTTCTTCACTTTTTTTCTCGCAATCAGATAACGGGGATTATGATGCGTGCTGCAAAAAGACTTCAGGTCAATGTGGCTTTGGAATCGGTAGACATTATTAAGTGAGTGACAAAACCTTTCTTGTTATTCTAAAAATATGGTCTTTTTTAGAGCTAGAAACCTGAAAGTATCTCATGAATGCTCTACACGATGAGGTACATATTATGGGTTGCCGCGCTGCTGGGGGGACTATGACGTCATTCAAGATGGCCGCCATATTAGGCGCCATCTTGGATTTTGCCGAAAATTAGAAATTGTCAAACAACGTTAAAAAATGGATATTTTTTATGCTGGACATGTAGAATATGACATAATTAAACATTTTGCTTCTTTTTGTTGACATTTGTTGCATTTTCCACCTAAAAAGGGTAACAAATACGAATTTTTCTTCCAAAATGGCTTCACCACCTGTTACTTATGACATCATATTTCGCAACCATAGCAACTGATTCTCACCAAACTTATGTCAAAATGTGTCTTAGGGATATGCTCACAGCTACTGAAAGCGGCAGGTCTAAAGGGTAATTCATCTCGGAAAAAATCCAGGAAAACCTTATGGGGGGTGGCATCCACCCCCCCTTCCCCCACACCCCCACTTGTACGCTCGAGGGTTAAGCCCCTCGCCTTACTAGTTATTCAAGGTTTTCAGCTTCCTTTCTTTATTCACAGGCAAACGACTGGCAAATTTAAACCAGTTTTTCTTCCTGTTATGTTCATTAATGAGGTAAGTCGTTTTATAGAGTAAAGATAAAAATATCTTTTATGACGGAAATCGACTCGGACGAACAATGGCCGCGTAAAGACGCGTTTCGCGAACGGCCGCAAAACTTTCATTTTTCACCGGCTCTTTATGGCCGAAACTTGGCGGAAACTAATAGAAAAAAAAAGATTTCGTTCATCATCCTCGGAAGAATCGTCGTCACCTCCTCTCCTAACGCAAGAAAACAAGAAATCAAGAAACGAAAACTCTTCGTCAACCAACCACGAGGGTGAAGAGAACCCGCTGTCAGTGTTCGAAATGTCTGAGACCTTAGACGGGAAGCTGCAAGCGATCCTGACTAAACTTGAAAAGCTTGATGCGATAGAAAAATCGGTTAAAATCCTCCAAGAAACGCTCTCCAGAATGGACACGCGAATCCAAGCACTAGAGCTCGCGCAAGCCTCGGCGAACCGAGCCATCAACGACCTCAAAGAAAGTCTAAATTCCGCGGAAGACCAATACAAGAAAACCACCGAGAGCTTTAAGGAGCACAAAGAGCAGATCTGCTTAAAACTGTCTGAACAAGAAAGCCAGCTTGAAGAAAAAATTGCAGACCTGGAAAATAAGAACCTTTATTTGGAAGCTTACTCCAGAAGAGAGAATATCAAGTTTGAAAATATCGAAGAGGAGCCCGAACCGAACGGGAGACAAGAAGACACAGAAACGGTCCTTCGTAATTTCCTAGAAACGGAGCTCGGATACAAAGACGCAAGAAGCCTAGAGATTCAGCGAGTTCCCCGTCTTAACAGCAAGAAAGATGCAAAACCCAGACCAATTATCGCAAGGTTTTTACGCTACAAAGATTGCGAGCAAATTCTTGCTATGGGCCGCCGTTTAAAAGATACGGACTATAAAATGTACCAAGACTTGCCCTACGGCATCGTCGAAAGAAGACGAAAGCAGATGGAAATCTTCAAAACAGCCAGAAGAAACAACATCCCACCAGCTTTCAGTAAGTCGCAACCTGACAAACTTTATAGAAGAGGGAGGCTATGGCCTATTGGCAAACCCTTTGACTTAAGTCTATTAAACCACTCTAACACCATAGTCTCGCCTTAGAAGTAACTTATCAACACTTGAAATCCGCTAGCATGTCCTATCTTTTCCAAAATTAACGTAATTGTTAATTGAGTTTAGCGGTCGGGCGAACGCTGCAATACGTAGCGAATCAGGCAATTATTCATTTGCTGGATCCAGTCCGCCGAAACGCAAAGAAGTGCGTATTAAGCCCAACTGTAGGGGCTCGTTTAATTTTTCTTTTCTTCGTGTTGTCGATGTACCCATTATATGTTTGCTGTTTTAGCTTAATTTTGGTGCTCATTTATTTTTTGGTGTTTTATGTTATTTCTTGTCGCTTTGTTTTCGCTCGCATAAAAGCCACAAGCACTTGGACACTATGCTCAAAAATTTGCATTTCAACTTATTCTCAAGGGCATATAAGCTTAAAAACAGATAATAACAGAATTGATACACGCAAACATTCTCCTCTTCAAAGCACAATAATGTTCAAAACTAGCCATGGCAACGCCACTTAGATTATCATTTCTGTCAATTAACGCAAGAGGTTTGAACCAGGCGCGAAAGAGGAGACAAGTTTTTCGCTGGGCCCACAATAGTAAAGCTGATATCATATTTTTGCAAGAAACCTACTCCACGGAAAGCGTAGAAGAAATATGGAGATCAGAATGGGGTGGCAAAATCCATTACAGCCATGGATCTAGACATTCCCGGGGTGTGATGATTTTATTTAACCCAAAACTCGACTTTCAAGTAGATAATACTATCGCAGACAAAAACGGGAGATACTTGATGCTTGAAATCATTATCCACGATTCTACTTTCTTGTTATGCAATGTTTATGCTCCAAATGACAATTCATCACAAAATACTTTCTTCTCCAACCTAAACAACACCCTCAAACAACACACAAACTTGCAAATTATTTTAGGCGGCGACCTCAACTTCGCACTAACACCGCTAGACAAAACCGGCGGCACCTCTATTGAAAAGAAAAAGTCAGTAATTAGAGAAATAAACAGTTTATGCAGCAATCATAAATTGCAGGATGTTTGGAGAAGCCAACATCCAAATCTATCACAATTCACGTGGCGCAATCATTCTCTAAAAATTCAATGCCGATTAGATTATTGGCTTGTCTCTAAAAATCTTTCCTCATCTCTTCTTAAGACAGATATTACAAGCCCCACTTTCTCCGATCACTCGGCAATTAGTCTTGTTCTTCAGTCCGAGGAATATACTAAGCGCGGCCCAGGCTTCTGGAAAATAAATAACTCGCTACTAAAAGATGACAAGTTCACTTCCGAACTCAAAGCCAAAATCCCAGAGTTCCAAGCTAAACACAACTACCTTGAAGATAAAGGTCTTTACTGGGACATGCTAAAAATGGAAGTGAGGGGTTTTTGTGTCCAGTATTCGAAAAGGAAAAATAAATTCCGAAGAAACGCAGAAAAAGAACTACAAAATAAAATTGATGATTTGATGAACGTACTCAAAACAAACAGATCAAGAGAAAACATCATAGAACTATACCGACTCCGAGCTGAACTGAATAAGATTACAGAATATAGAACAAAAGGCGCTATTGTAAGAAGCAGAATTCGTTGGCACGAAGAAGGTGAAAGAAACACTAAGTACTTCTTAAACTTAGAAAAGAGGCAACATTCTAAAACTCACATCACAAAATTAAAACACGACGGAAGGGAAATTACTGACCCAGACGAGATCTTGAGATCCCAGAGGCTCTTCTACAAAAATCTCTACACTGCTAGCCCGTGTGATGCAATGCAAAATGATATATTTTTTCTAAACGCAAATCTGCCCAAACTTGACAAACCTGAGCAAGATAAACTTGAAAACCCCCTACGCTCTGAAGAATGTTATAATGTGCTAAAAGAGTGCGCTAAAGGAAAGTGTCCCGGTAGCGACGGCCTTTCTGTGGAATTTTATTTACACTTTTGGTCTTTGTTAAGAGAAGAAATGACACAAAGTTTCAATTATGCTTTCCAGCGGGGACAAATGAACATAACCCAAAAGCAAGGGATCATCAAGGTAATACCGAAAAAGAAAAAAGACAAATCCTATCTTGAAAATTGGAGACCTCTCACTTTACTTAATGTTGATTATAAGATTGCAACTAAAACCATGGCTCATAGAATTGCTACAGTTCTCCCTAAACTTATAAATGAAGATCAAACTGGTTACGTGAAAGGTCGCTATATCGGTCAAAACATCAGGCTCATCCAAGATATTATGAAAGTAACAGAGTCAGAAAACATACCTGGCATAGCATTATTTATCGACTTTAAAAAAGCATTCGATACACTTGATTGGAACTTCGTATTCAAGACACTAGAAGCGTTTAATTTCGGTCCTGAAATTCAACATTGGATTAAAACCTTTTACACAAACTGTTCCAGTTGTGTCATGAACAACGGATATGCCTCCGAGTTCTTCAAAATCGAACGTGGCGTACGGCAGGGATGCCCGCTTTCCGGCGCACTTTTTGTACTTTGCGCAGAAATATTAGCTAATGCAATTCGACAAGACAAAACCATTAATGGAATTATAGTTTTTGACAAAGAATTTAAAGTTTCACAATACGCAGACGACACAACCGCCTTTGTTGCTGACCTTCAGTCAGCTGAAAATCTCTTCAAATTGCTTCACGCCTTCCAGAAATGTTCTGGTCTCGAAATAAACACAACCAAAACTGAAGGAATGTGGTTAGGCGCGAATCGAAATAAAAAGACTAAACACTTTGACATTGCATGGCCATCGGAACCAGTTTTCGCACTTGGAATTCACTTCACGTATAGCGACGAAGTCTCCCATCAAAAAAATTTCGAACAAAAGCTCACTTCCATGAAAAATCTACTAAACATATGGTATCCAAGGAACCTCTCGTTATACGGTCGTATAACCATTCTAAAAACTCTTGCGCTGTCAAAACGTATCTACAACACTTCTATGCTATCGTTTCCACATTCTTTTGTCAAAACGGTTAATCAGACTATCAAATCTTTCATCTGGAGAAAAACAGCGAAAATCAAACATACTGCTATGATAGGTCCAAAGGAGAAAGGAGGTCTTAATATGCCTGACTTTGATATCATTAACAATTCTCTCAAAGTCACATGGATTAAGCGATTAAATGATAGTCCGCACAACGCTAGTTGGAGTCACATTCCTCTAGCATACCTAAACAACGTGGGCGGCCGATTTCTTTTTGAATGCAACTATGAAATGAAGTCTCTGAAAGTAAACATACCGCTGAACTTTTACAAAGAAGCCTTAGAAGCATGGCAAAAACTAACTGTTTCTACTCCCGAATCCAAAGAGCAAATACTAGAGGAAATCATATGGAATAACAGGTTCATTACAATTGACGGATCCTCAGTTTACTATAAACAGTGGCATGAAGCTGGTGTCACTAAAATCGGTGACATCTTCAAAGAGGACTCTTTCTTAACCTTTAACGATTTTGCATCTATGTTTCAGATAAAGACTAACTTTTTAAAGTATTATGGCCTTTGCCACGCAATCCCTAAAAAATGGATCAATCATTTAAAAGGAAAAGGCGAACTTATAACAAACTCTTTAATTCACGGCACAACTAAGTTATCACTAAATAAAATTTCTTGCAAAGTTGCGAGCCAGATGTTCGTAAAAATGAAATTTGAAAAACCCACGGCTGAAAAGAGGATGACACAGGCTAACTTCGATGAAGAAACAATACGACTTACGTATAGCATTCCCTTTAAAGTCACTAAAGACATCAGACTCACTATTTTACAGTTCAAGATTATCCATCACATTTTACCCACTAATGTCACTCTTTTTAGGGACTCACTTATTCAACACGAGAAATGCCATCTTTGCAACGAGAAACAAACCTTGATACACCTTTTTGTAACATGCTCTTTTGTACAAACCTTTTGGACCCAGTTTGCTCTCTGGTGGAACAGAAAGCACTTAGATTCAATCACCCTATCAGAACAGAATATAATCTATGGATTCACTCAAGATCTTCCTCGTCGCCTTGGTTTGAACCTCTGTTTAATCATCGCCAAATATTATATTTATACTGCGTCACGAAGAGAAGAGGATTATATCTGGGAAGCTTTTTTTGCTATACTTAAAAGCCACCTTGAAATTGAAAAACATAAATCCAAATCACAAATAAGTATTTGAGCCTCCTTTTGTTTGGCTGCCCGTCTTGTTAAATTTTTTTTTTCTCTCGTCTCTATTTCTTTCTATTTTTTTTCTGTTATTTGCTTATTTCAGTATCGCAGTATCGCACAAGTAATGTAGCCTTATTATGTATATGTAGTGTATAGCATCAGTCTGAAATCGTAGCTTTAAGTCTGTTAAAATGTCTCGTAAATTTTGTAAGCATTGTTAACGTTTGTACCGCGTGCTAAGTTATAATAATATCTTATATAATAATAATATCTTGTAGCATAGGCGCCATACTGTAAGTATTCTGTTGTAAATAGTTTTAGCTTTGTATAGTAAGTAATATTTTGTAAAAAAAAAAAAAAAAAAAAGAAAGATGGTCATTTTCGGAAGGGATACGTCCGTTCTGATGACAGAGTTGACTGAGGGCTGGTACAAGCGGGTATCATAAAGATGGTCGCTAAGCACCATTATAAGTGGTTTGGAGCGCTGGATTTGAACTCGGTCGAGCGGTCGCCCCGGGTTCAAATCCCGCTCTGGCCACTAGCCGGAATTGTTTCTCAGTAGCCCGAATTCAACTCCTCGACTGTGTTTGTACATAGCCAACTGGTCTGCCTTCGGCCAGGTGGGATTCTTACTTGTTATTTTCAGTTCCTTATTTCTTTCTAAATATTTGTTTAATTTACACGGCCCCACAAGCCTATGGCTTTAACACATATCGTGTACAAACAAAGGTTTTATTTATTTATTTATGGACGTTCCAATGCCGAGCATTACCTCCAATTGATTTCAACAAGAGTGGTTTCAATTGATGCAAATGATCTCCCGGGTGGAGTCCTAGGCAGATCTTATTTGAGCACTGTATGATCCCTATAACCCAGCCGTCCTTCGCCCTCTCCTCTCAACCTCCCCCCCCCCCCCTTATCTTCAGCACCTCGGTTATAGGCCCAGCAGTCTGACATGAACATAACTGAAATACAGTGTTTAACAATTACTCCACGAGCGCGTGTTGTATATAAAGTGATGAATAATCAAACAGGCGCCTGAAACAAGTCTGTCTCGAGAGATACCCCTTTGTATCATTTAACACAACAACAACAACAACAACAACAACAAGGTTATTCAGTATTACCATTTCTATTAATACATGGTGTTACCAATTGAAATACAATAAACAATTATGAGAGTTCAGAATAGTGAAAAAGGAATTACAAATATAATTGAGTGGTATAATTAAATATTATTATGTTTCTTTCGTCTTTCAAATGCTTGAAAAATGAAAGTAGCAGTTAGCCTGCTGATGTATGAATCAGTATTGTTAAAAAGAAAACATACTTTACATGGTTATTGTAATTTGTGAATAACTTATTTCGTTCATTGATTTTAATAAAAAGAATCTTTCTCAAATCATCATATAAGTTACAGTGAAATAAAACGTGCATTTCATTTTCAACCGAATTTAGACTGCAGTGATCGCAAATTCTAAGATCTTCAGGAGTTTTTGGGGATTGTAAATGTTCCACTTTCGATTCTCAAGTTATAATTTCTTATCCTAAAATTTGGAGGCGATACGTTTATGTTCAGGATTCTTAAAGTGATTAATGAATTCAGAGCACTTTGTTTCATTTTCAAAACTAGAGTAGAATATTAGGCTGTCAGCAACAGGCGTTTGCTTTTGATCAATGGTAATGCGCTTAGACGTAAAGGTAAAGTCGCACACGAGTCAAGGAGGCCCACACGACCGGAGCTTAACCCGGTTTCTGTAGCAATAAGCAACTGAGAGAATTGCAACTCCCCTCTGGATGGGATGGCAGTTTATTGCAAGATTATCCCCAGCAGTATGTCGCCGGTACCCATTTATATACCTGTGTATACGTAGGGAGAGACAATGTGGGGTAAAGTTTCTAGACTAAGGAAACAGCACAATGACAGGGACTGGGCCTCAAACCACCAACCTTCAGTCCAACGCGCCAACCCACCACCGCGCCCCTACTTTTGACGTTATCAAGGGTTGGGTAAAATCTCTTTCAAATCATTAAACATTACATTAACTCGTAAAAAGGTAAATGGGCTCGAAGACAGAAAAAATGGCGCTCCAGAACCCTGACCAGGGCTCCAAGTAAAGGCTCCAGGCTCCGGGGCTCCAAAGCCCCCCCCCATCCCCACCTATCGGCTCCTTTGGGACTCTGCCAAGTATGTTTACCGTCTATTGTCTTATAATTTATTTCTGTGTGTCAAAGGTAATCGCGTAACTTCGTCGCGTCTTTCCCAAAGCTTACATAATTTCTTTTTTGCAGAGTGCAGTCATCAGTGATGAAAAGGCGAAGGAGTTTCGTTGCAAGGTGTACGGTGCTATAAAGTTAACAAAAGTAGTTCAGACCGTTTTGATTGGATTGGGAGCCCTTTGCATTTTGGTGGCAATTGGGTTGGTTTTTGTTTTGGTTTCTGCTAAAGAGGTAAGCGTGACGGGATTGTTTCTTCATAATTCAATCTGGAGCGGTTACCAATAATGGAATTTCTGGCGTTTGAGTGGATACGAATTAGCCAGAAATGAAATATTTCTGCGGCACAAGAGCAGGGGGACTGGGGCTGATTTAGTTCAAGTGCAGCATGGGTAGAAAGGAGGGCTATATAAGTGATGTAAGTCACGTGGGAGATCATTCTAGGCCGACACCTCGTTCAGCTTACGTTATTTTTAATTTTAAGTAAGTTGTTCTTCGTTGTCATAGGTGCGACTTTTATTTTAGTTTAAACGCGGGTGGGCAAGTTTGCAACGTGTAGCCTTGTAGGAAGGGCTATTTAGAGCTTGAGCCATGGTTCCTACCCAAATTTCCTGCCGAGTTTTTTCCCCATCGGGGTTTTTTCAGGCAGGTTTTTTCTGGCCTCCGTTCTGACAGTAATGTCTTTGTAAACTGTCGCTCAGCTCTGTTTTTATGTTATATGCCGTACGTTTGGATGTAATAAGAGGTTGTAGTATAACTTATTGTTATAGTTTCCGGTGCTTGGCCGAAACCCACCAAAATAAACCTAATGGCTTTTGCTCATGTCGTGTACTGAGTAGTGGAGCTGAAATGTATATATTTTACCGATTGCGCTGGCTTACGTCAGCTATCAGTTCTAGAATTCATAAGTGTTTTTTCAATTAGGTTTACTGTAAGGAACTCTGGAAACGCAATAGCCATTTTCACGCCACCTGCTCAATTACAGCTGTAAAGCAAACCCAAAGCTCATCATAACTCGCACACAAGGGTATTCCCGCGCTTGCGCGTGGAGTCGAGTTCTGGTTGGTTCACTGGGTTCACGTTATTTTTTTTTCTGATAGAGTAATCTTTATTTTGATTTAAGTTTTACATCTATTAACTAGAGATTGACAGCAACAGTCTGTAGGTTAACATATTTGTATTATATTTTGTACCATTTTAGGGAGGCACAAGCGAAGAAAAGAAACCACTTCTTAATAACGGAGGAGACTGAGGTATGCCGTGACGTTATTTCTGAATCAAGCCTGACCACGAGTCGAGAAAATTTCACAGCCTGTCCATTACGCTAGCAAGTCAATTGATACTCGGCTTTTCGGTTTGTACGCAGATATTGGAAAACCCCCACCATGAATATGCAACGGTCAACCCATAGTTAATAAAGCGCAATGGTTATGAAACCTGATTTTTCGGCCTTGACCGTGCACAACCACGATTAATTTTGAACTAATTGTCCGAACAACAGACCAAAAGAAACTTTGCCCCAAATTGCTCAGCCATAGTGTGGTTGTACCTCCTTTGTTATCGCCTTTGAACTCTGCCGAGTTTCATAACCAGTCCCTCGACTAAGTATGGTCAACCCAAACAGTTTTTTCCTCTGAAATGGTTTTCACACTTAATCGTGAGAAGGTGCTTGTGTGCTGCGTGCCACTTCTTCTTTAGAATAACTTATCTCGTACCAAGAGTCCTCAGGGTTTTTGGTCAGCGGGTGGTCCCCGGGAGTAATGGGAAAAAATCAGTTTTTAATTGGCTGTTCACAGTAACAAAGCAAAGAACCGGTAACCGCGAGGTTTATGCGGAAAAAAATCCATTACCCAGAGTCTCTCCCGGCGATCGCCCGCTGAATAATAGGAGCCTACGGAGCCTATAACAGTGTAGAAGTATGGGCTCCTGAGAATAATCAATACAGTGGATACGCTCCTGGCCAAGTAAACGACTGCTCAGAACGTTCTCAGCATTTATCATTGTTTATATCAATATAAACGTCAATAAGAAATCAATAAGCAATCAGCTTGTTTTCTTTCCCACAGAAATAAATTTACAAGAAGCATCAGGACCATCAGGATGTGGACTGGAAAAGCTGAACGGATATATCGCGAGTAATTTTTTCCCATACATATTTTAGTAAAGGAATAAATTACTCGGGATAGTTCTGTTTACTTAACTCTGATTTAGTACTCGGGCATCTCTGGGTTTAGATTGTGTTTTCACCATCTGCAAATAGCTAAGTCCTAACAGAGACGGCTGGTAAAGCAAAACAAAATCAAGACAAGGAAATTATTTTAAAATAGCAAAGATTCAAAAGGAAGCGAAGAAAAGAGAATGGAAGAGAAGAGAGGAGAAGAGAAGAGAAGAAAAGAACGTAAGAGAAAAGAAAAAGTATATGAAATGTTTAACAATTACCTTATAAAGAGTACAATTAAAACAAGATAACAATATGATACCAATATTGAATTATTGAATTACAGTCACAAGTCTTGCACATGCGTGCTCTGTGTAGCTTGTAGTTACAAATGGGCACTATGGCCAAGTTGGTAGTGGGCATTACCCCTTGATCTACCAAAACAAAAGATAAATAGTGAGCCTGAGCATTAGCAGCCGCGGACAGTTCAAGATTAGACCAAGTTGGTCAATAATCTGGGGTCGAATTTTGACTAAAATGATGCGATAGAGTCGTGCAGGCGGTACACGGCCGGCTCTCCGATTGCTGCATCATGAATCATCTAAGAGTATTAATAATACCCTTCCTTTTAGGGCGCTAATCCATTGCATAGTTAATTCGCTCCAGGATTTTACCACCGGCACCCATTTATACACCTATCAGGCTCTATTTTCGTTCCTGACCGGAGTTTAGGGTAGAGAGGGTTAATATAAAGTGGAGTAAAGTTTCTTGTCTTAGGATCGAAACAAAATGATACCGATCCACAGACTACCCTACTTCCGATCAAAGTCCGAAGGCAAAAGTCCGGGGGCTACATCCTACCCTACTACACCAGCCCGCCTCCACTTGTACTACTTTACTGCTATAAATTAATCTGGTTAACCTTAGTCTGATACTCGTGGTGTTTCAGAATTAATTCCTGGTTTTGAGTACATAACGCTCTAGCATGTGCCAGGCTTTTCGGTCAGTGGAGACGAGAGAAAAAGCGGGCGAACAGCAAAAAACGGCAGGAAAAATGGCTCGTGTCTCCCCAGCCGCAACGCCTTTTTCGCACCAGTTTGTTTTCTCGATTTCTGACTATCTTGGAGCCTGGAACAAGCTTATACCGCTCGCCAGGGAGGTACGAGATTCGGGGAGTTAGCAGTGGGGATCAGACTTAAAAGCGTCTTGGTGGGCAGGGGAGTCGGGCTATGGGCCGAAGTGCTTCACTGTGGTTTAGGCAATACTTCCCGGTCGCCGACCTAAATGCATCCTCGGAGACCCAGGGGCAGATAGTGGGGGCGAGAGGCAGATAAAATGGGTGAAATAGGTGCGAGCGAAAGTTTACAAGACGGGCGGGAACAGCCCCTTGGAGGATGACCGAGGTTGACCTAAATGCCACCCCACATCAGACTAAAGAAATTTTGTATCCCAATTGCAGACTGGAATCGAGCAGAATTTGTTATTTTTATTATTATTATTATTATTTTTTACATAACAAACTTATCAGTATATAGCAAAATGATTTTGTTCTTTGTTTGAATTTCTAGCCCAATACCACCAACAAGAACAACACATAAAATGATGAATATATGAATATCATATATTTGAACTGCGCGATGAAGAATGAAATGAAAAGAAGACCATTGCAGTTATAGACGTACCTTTTGCAGTTGCAAAAAGAAAGCCTCAGGCTTGTACGGGATTCGAGCCCTTGACCTCTGCGAGACCGGTGCAGCCCTCTAACCAATTGAGCTAACAAGCCAACTGGGAACTGGTCATTAAGTCGGTTCGTTTTAAGCCCGTGAAGGATGAAGATGAAATGATGAATATATGAGTATCATATATTTGAACTGCAGGATAAAGAATGAAATGTAAAGAAAACCATCGAAGTTAAAGACGCACTCCTGCGTATACAGTGGAATATCGATTTTTGGAACCCTCGAGTTTTCGAACCTCCAGTCAAACATTGTGATTTTACCCCCGATTTTTCGAACCCGTGATTTTTCGAAACTCCCGATATTTTGAACCAATTTTTGCCCCCCCCCCCCCCCCCCCATGGAAGAAATTTATAAGAAATTTACCTTCGATTTCTCAAACCGCACGAAATTTTTAATGTACTGCTCAGTATCTTTCATTTGAATGGGCACACGTCTCAGACTCAAAAGGTAGAACCACCTTTGGCTACACAGTCAACAGCACCAAGGAAAGTACTGCTCAGTGCCTTTCATTTGAATGGCCACTCATTAGGCATGGCTTTCCTGTGGGTGCTGTTTATTATATGGTGGTTATAACTTTCGAGTCTTGAGTAAAATCCAAAAGTGTGACCCTTCAATGAAAGCTAAAAACTTTACAAGATTGCCATGGTATTTCTGTTTGCTTTCCCGGTTGTTATAAGATAATAGAGAGATTAAAAGCTAGGATACACAAAAAGCAGCTTTCTAACTTTTAACTAAAATATTAGTTACCGGTCGAATGTGGTTTCCTTGGGGTGTTTTGACGTACTGCATAATTTGAGCGCCTTTTTCATGAAATACTAGATAGCCTTTGCGAAGGTGACAACCGAACATCAGCTCGCTTTCTCGCATTCTTCTTCCCTTTTGTGAATAAACTGACAGTAAACTGGTCAGTTTGCGTAGAAAAATAAATAAAACATCACTGGGATTAAGCACGGGCATTTTCACGTTGAAAACAGTGGGAAAACGTCAAAAATGGCGGGAAACTCATGATCACGTGGTATTTTTGCGTTTGCCGTAAACGTGATGCTACCTCGTAAGTTCGCGCCACCTTCGATTTTTCGAACTCCCGATTTTTTGAACCTATTTTCGTTTCCTTAGGAGGTTGGAAAAATCGGAATTCCACTGTATATAACTGCGATGGTCTTCTTTACATTTCAAGAACACCACAATCTAATATAATTTTACAACTTAACAACTTTACATGATTTTTATACAATTTTGCAAGGGTAAATAACAATTCGTTTTTATTATTATTTTAACAATTCTTTACTAGACTGGACATGAGATAATCGCTTAACCTTTGATCTGGCAAACAAGTTTGTTTGCCAGGAGTATCTAACCACAACCGTGGACCTAGGGCTACGTTGTTGCCCGTGAGAAACATAACTGAATCACGAGATATGCAAATGCTACGTCGCTACGTCTAAGATGTACAAAAATCTTAATCTGTAAATCCTTATCTGTAATCCTAATTCCACTTTAATCTAAGTTGTAGCACCCCTATGCGATCTGTCGTTTCGTTGTTTTTTGCTGGGCATTGACAATGACGTCGAATACAGGGGGATGCTGCACCAAGAAAGTGTTCATCGTTTGTTTGGCTCTCGCTGGAGTCGTCTTACTCGTGCTTGGGTTGGTTTTCGGTGTAGGTGGTGTGTTTGCTAAACTCGTCAAAGACAATGTCAACGAGGTAAGTCACTAAGTTTACTGTCGACATTTCGCCGAAAAAACTGGGCATTGCTTTCACCTTACAGTCGTCGGAAAAACTGCTACACATAACCGGTTACAAAATTAGAAAATCAGTCTCCCTCGTATTCTGATCACGAGATCAAGAAGGCCAACATCAGATGATGCATGAGCAAAACAAGTTTTTTGAAAGAGTGGATTCCTCCTTTTCTTTCTTTTACATGTAATCTTTCCGCATAAAAAAATTACTTAGAAATCCAAATCATTATTTTGAAGCGGTTGCTTAATTTGTTTTCTCGTGTGAAAGGTAAACATTAACCTGGACTCACACAATCTGTCTGTTTTGTCATATTATTTCTCTTGACTCCAAATCAGTTCGGTTTAGGAAGGGCTGAAAACGATTTTGGCCAGGCGCGTTCATGCTTATTTATTTATTTATTTATTTATTTTTGCCTTTTTTTTTTGCTGGTTTTAAAAATTATTTTTTCAGTTAGGTAACAGAGATAAACTGCATGGATAAACCGCATCTCGTGACGTTATTTTTTGTTCTTCCTTTGACAACGTCTCTTTGAGAGTAAGTCATGTCAGGGCGCGAAAAAGGATTCATGTGATGCCTAGTGCGTCTCTCGTCATTTCTAAGGGTGATACATGCATTTATCGATAGCAGATTTTCACAAATCTGGTAAATAACGATTTTCGTTTTATGTCAACATAGCTATGACAAAAAACTAAAGTTTTGCGTCGTGAAAATTTCTTGGTGTCACCATGAACGGTCATGCCAAAACAAAATGGGCACACGTTTCGGCACGTGTGTCACGCCTTTTGTATGATCCCAGTCTCTAGGTTCTAGAATTCACATTTCTAGGACATGGAAGTTATATATCTCACAGGCATCCCAAGCTAAGGTTGAGAGCTGCGCATAAATTAGACTGTTTTTTCCACGCTATGCATAATAATGACATCGGCACGCTATGCATAATAATGACATCGGCAACATTTAAGAGTTTGTATGGAAATGATACAAAACGTCTCAAATTGCCACAAATCAGAAAGAAGTCGAAATAAAAATGATTTGCCTTATTCCATTGTTGTATTGGTCAGGTTTACATTTTTCATGTTTGCTGAATCTTAAAAACTAGTTAAAGGCAGAAAACAGTTTCCCACTGCACCTCACTTGAGGTTCGACAAATTTCATCACAATAAACGAATCGCCCTGAAACTTCAAAGGTGTATTCTTGGGTCTTGCGCATACCTCTGTTCTTTCGCGTGGGTTCCAGATCCTATTTTAAGCCGTCGAAAATCCCTCTTAAATACGAAACTCGCCTTTCCTGGTATGCATTTTCATTTGAAGTGCACACATGAATCATTGCGAGCCACGTTTCGACGACAAAATGTCCCTCAGCCGGGGAGAGGCTGAGTGAGATTTGTCCACAAGCAGAAAGCGACACTGCGGAGTCCAGAGAGGTCGGTTTGACGGAAATAGAAAACTATCCGCAGCACGCCCGTGAAATTTAGTCGCCTCACTTGATGCCACGAGCACGCTTTAATGTCTTCGTGCGACAATACATTAGCATAGTGATCTGTTCCGTCACATTTACCTGTTTACCGCAAAAAAATGTTGTCGAAATTTAGAAGCAGAGACGAGAAGCAGTTTCCACCTAAAAAAAAAAGTTGCACCGGTTTTCAAAGGAATGGAAATTGTGGTGGGTATTTTCCACGGTCACAGCAATATTTTTTTAGGGCAGGACAACCCTATATATCGGAATTTAGGGTGCGTTTCTTTGGGTTCGTGGGGGAGGAACGCGTGATGAAACCTTAAGAGCGTCTGCGTGGGAGGCTACGGGAACTTGAAATAGCGAGAAGAACAACAAGACCGACATCACGTCTTTGATCCACATTCGACACACTTAAAAAACTTTAAAACGGTATAAACACTGTTAAAATTGCGGAATATATTTCGCTCTTCGAGCCTCGTCAGCCGCTACATAAAATTGTCATATTTGTCATGTAAGAACTACTAAAATGTAAAAATGTTCATGTAAAAACCATTGGAATAGCCCACATCTTCTTTGACTCCATGTTAGTCGTCACAAAATGTCCTACTTTGATGGTAGCGCGCGGCCATGCGGGATTACCGCGCGCGGAATTTGGAAAAAGTACCACTCGTTCTTAGAGTTAATTAAGGAGTCTCAGGGTACTTTGTCTATCCTCACACCCTCGGATATCTGCCTCAGCATAGCGTCGTTAGAGTAAAGACCGGTAACATTCATTTGAAATGTCTGCACCTCATAGTTATGTTTCTCCTTACAATGTTTCCACAAGGCCGATCGCTCCTCCTTATTGCTAAGTGACTTCTCGTGCTCCTTCCCTCTGGTATACGCGCTTCTTGATGTTTCTCCCACGTAGAGGTTGTTACACAAGTACATTTGATTTCATATGTTATGCTCTGTCTATCATACGGTCCTTTTCCACACGTTCTACACACCAGGCAATCTTCCCTTTCACACTGTCGCAGTTCACACGGATCAGACTTCTGGAACAATTTCTTAATTGCAATACCAGCCTTTTCTACTACTTTGATCTTGAAACCTTGCCGTTTTGTCTCTTTTTGATATTTCCTCTGTAGCTGTGAATTCGGTGTAGCTGGTACAAAGATGACCACCTCGTTTCCGTCCCGCTTGTACCAGTCGTTTTTCTTCCTCACCTTTTCTTGTTGAAATAGCGACTGTTCGAACTTTCGAGGTTTGTACACATCAAAAGTCACGTGACGCTACCCGCGAAATCTAACGCCGAAAAGGTGACGCCTCGTTGTCTACGAGTCTGTGAGCGGCCGAATTGTCAAATCGCGTAGTATCCCGTTGTTTACTGGTCTTCAAAAATTGCAATTCTTTCTTTCTGAATGAGCCTAAAATTTGGCTCAAGAAATTTAGGAGAAAAACGTGACTCAGACGTACTTCATGGAATAGTACCAGATAATCCTCGATAATCCGTTCTTTAAAAAGGTGGTTTGATAGCTTTGAGTCTCTTTCTTGCCTTCAATTCAAAACCTAAGGCATCCTAGCATGCGAAAGAGCCGCAAACGGTAACAAAGATCATGGTTTTGTGACCTTAGCAGCTCTTAGTGAAGGAGTACAGGTTGAAGCCACTCTTAAGACACATTACCGCTAAAAATTTACTTGTCAGTCTAGTATGAGTGGCATGAGTTATGTAAGCCGTTTGTTGTTTAGAGAGGATCTTTTTGTGGTCAAGGGTCGAGCGCGTCCAAACAAGTATCCTTATCGAGAAATATTTTTTAAATACAATTATACAAACTGTCACTGATAACCCTTGTTACCTAGTCATAGTACAGTATTATTACATAATTACATAATAAACCGAGGATACTTCCCTATATTAACTAGATAGGTGTGTGAGGCGCCAAAATGTATGGTTTTCGAGCCGTCTGGTCTTTAATAGGGTATAGATGAACATTTTTTGTGTGCGTTCTGATCTGGAATTGGACATGGCTTTTAGAAGAAGCTACTTTTTATTAAGCATTACCTTTCACAAATATTGAACTGAACTTGGGTACTTATTTTATAGGCCGAGTTTGAAATATGGTATCGAAACTTTGGTCAGGTCTGAAATAGGGCATGAAAAGCCAAGTCACTTCAGTTTTGGTCTGAAATAGCGAAGGATTTCAAGAAGTGTGCCGCCCATCCCCACCCACATTCTCGGGGTGTACCCACTCCGGGAAAAGAGACAGCTGCGTAGTTGCTGCTGGAGCAGTGCATGAGGCGTATTATACCTTCTTCTGCTTTGATTGAACATTTGCTCATTGCTCAAAGTAACGAGAGAGATACGTTTTGAACAAAAAGGTTGTGAATTGCCGAATTGCTGTTTCAAAAGTTAATCTTCCGAAGTTTATCAAACCTTTCAAAAGACATGTATGGGTAGGGGGAGGGGGAGGGGTGGGAGTTCGGTTCTATAATCCTCCTGGTCACTTCACGCTGACAAAAACTGCACGCGCAGTCGGAGGACTAGGCATGCAGTAGGCGATGACTACTTCAATTTGCCAGATCGCTTAACCTCCCGCTGCAGAACCTACACTGTGACACTCGGTTGGGGGAACGGCAGGCGTTCGGTTCTACAATTTTTCTTCACGCTTTTGAGACTATACACGCACGATTGCAAGGAACCGTTCCTTGAAGCTTAAATTCTTGCTAAGTCTTGAACCTCACATGGTTTCTCTCTTGAATTTTCAGAAAGTGCAATTAAAGCCTGGTGGCTTGGTGTACAAGGAGTGGGTTAAAGCATCCATACCTATTTACATGCAGTATTTTGCGTTCAACTTGACAAATCCAGATGAAGTATTAGCAGGACTAGAAATTCCCAGTGTGACGCAGATCGGTCCTTATTCATACAGGTATGAAGTGTGACATTCCACAGGCTACAAACTTCCAATGTATAAGGCAGATTGCAGGGACCTTCATTTATGGTTGTGTTAAGTGAGCCGATGTGCACCTGCTTGCATGGAAAGAAGCTCGCAGGGAGAATTGGGTGAGTGCGGAGAGAAAAAAAGCAAAATTGGTTGATGATGGGCTTAGCAGATACCACAAATAGAAAGAGCGTGATTTAATTACGAAGGCTGTCAACTTTGAAACCACTGGCATTCAAGAATGAAATTTATGGTGTTTGGAATGCTTCAAAAAAGGAAATGAACAAGAAATGAGGGATAAAGTTAACTATAGTCAGTCTATCAACAGGAATGAGGGATAAAGTCAGTTTATCTATCTTTCAAGAACAGGGAAAATCACAGATGAAGAAATTTTCCAGAAGTGTTGTATTATGTTTTTTAGACAATGTTTGAAAAGATAATAAGGGACTGTGCAATAATTACCTGGAGGGGGGGAAATTTAGTACAAACAGGGGGGGCGGGGCATTACTTTTTTCACTCTTTTTCACAAACTGGAAAAGTGGTAGAAGAGCTATTAGAGTTCAAACATTTATACTCGCCGTACACTGGAATTAAACTGGGAAAATATCAACTCCAGGTGCTTTGATCTCTGAACTGGCTGATTATCTAATATTTTCCTGTTTGTCATGCAGTAAGAGAGGAATGCCTCTGTTATATATTAGAACAGTTCTACTTTATTGGCACCAGGAATGCTGTTAAAGTTAGTTTGGATTTTGGTTATGATTGGGGGAAAATACCACCCGGAAAACGTTTAAAATGGCATTTCCGAGCGTCTAGATTTCGAAATTTTCTGGGGGAGCATGCCCCCCAGACCCCCTAAAAGCTCGCGCCTTCGGTGCTTTCGCAATTGCCTCTGTTATCAGAAAAGTCTAGCTACGGCCCTGACACTATGATGTTATTTAGTGAAAAAGAAAGATGCCAATGTAGGATAGCCTACGTTTTATTATAATTAAAGAGAATGGAAAACGAACTGTTGTCTTAAATAGCAATAAATTGCTGTATATAAATATAATCAGTTTGATTACTTTGCAAAGTAGGCTTATAAACTTCTCCCGAGTGTCCAGATAAAGAAATTGTTCAACGAGGGAAAATTTCCAGCTCTGAAGAAAGGTCTTTGCAAGAGTTCTGTTCCAGTACAACGTGGACGAGACTGCGTGTAAAAGTTATGTTAAGCACCTTGAGTTCTTGGATGTGAAGGCGACAAAAAGAGTAAGAAAAAGGAACGCTCTTCCGTCTAATATTTCTTGGAAAATGAAACGGATATGGAAGCACTTACGAACAAACAACTGAAAATGTATTTGAAACAACATGGTCTCAAGATAAGCGGAAGTAAGGCTGATTTAACTAAACGAGTTCTCAGTCATGCACGTGAAAATACTGCCAGGGATGTTCTGGAAGATGAAGAATTTTATAACTCGTGTGAAAGATGACACAACTTCAGAATCAGAGTCAAGTGATTCCCATGGAGAGAACTCATGCTTTGAAGAGTCATTTGAAGTACTTTTTTGTGCCTGAGGAAGACATCCAACACGTAAATTAGGTATGAGGGAACCAATGCGGGGAGGAAGCAGGGGATAGGTGGGGGGGGGGGGGGAGGGTGACCTTAATATTATCAGTAGGTGAGGGGAGGTTAAAGTTAATTTTCGCCATGTTAGTGAGAGGGGGGGGTGCAACTTAATTTTGAGCCTTATTTTACCCATTTCCCAACCCCCGGTCCAGGTAATTATTGCACAGTCCCTAAAGTACAAAAACTGCCTGGAGAAACTATTTTGAAAATAGAATTCCATATTGTTAGAATTCTAAGGGGGTCTGTAGCATATCTTCAAAAAATTTGTAACTAAGGCAGGTACGGCCTTTTCAAATGAATAAACCTGTTTGTCAATGTCGGTCCTAGTTGAAGTCCCAAAAAATGAGAAGGCCTCAACACTTATCTCCTTCTATTGCGTATTTCAACCAGCTTTCTTAGACCCCTTCTTACATGGTGCTAACTGAACGCTCTTTTTGCAGAGAACTTAGGTCAAATGAAGTGGCCAACTGGACTAGCGACAAAAGCATCGTAACATTCATGCCAAACAGAACATACATATTTGACCCCGAGACTTCTTGCGACGGATGTGATGACATAAACGACTCTTTTGTTACCGTTAACATTCCACTACTGGTGAGGATAGAGAATAGTTCAGCTTTATTCCCCCGTGATATGGTCTAAACTTGTTTATAACTTTTTGTGGATGGAGTGGGTGGACAAGCGTCGCTAGAACTTACCAGGAGGAGGTTCCGCCCGAAAAGGGTGATTTTTGCGCGTACAGTATACGAAAGGGTAGGAAAATCGGGTTGCTTCAGTATCTGACAGTTGTCGCGAAAAACACCTGAAATTGAAACTGACATCTAATCTAAGAGCAAGAAAAGGATGACAGAAAAGGTCTAACAGATCATTACTTATCTCTTTTCTTTTGTTTTTTTTTTCCTTTTCGAAGGCTTCGGCGTTAAAGTTAAAAAATAGCGACTTAACGGATTACAGCGGTTGCTTGTCGCTGCTTCAGAATGTATTGGATGGATACCAAATCGAACTGTTCCATAGCAAGTCAGTGCATGAAATTCTCTGGGGATATACTGACCTGCTTCTCAATACCATAGTACATACCAGAGACATTGCGCATTGCCCAGAGATGGTTTCAGAAGGAGTAAAGCCGTTCGTTCAATTGCAGGTGTGTTCTCAAAATTTAAATCAGAGACGTTAGCCAACCAGGAAGACTATAACGAGAATGTCACAAAACAACAGGATTTAATTAGCTTAGCACCAGGTGTTCTGTTCACGCATACTTACCTAATAGCGTCACACACGGTGACGTCATGACACTTCGCATCAAGTCCAGTGATGGGCAAAGAACGCCTAGGTACTAGGTTAAGATTTAATGACAAAAAGTTCGTTATTTTTCAGTGGTACATTTTTTAATTGCTTTCTTCAGGTCATATTTACCTCGTTCAACGAGTTTTTGTCTAAAATTACTCACGTATTTTGGCGACCTAGCCGAAAGTAACTACTAAGCGAAAGTTGCATTCCCCAAGGTCTGCTAATTCCGAAAGTGGGGGTGAGGGGGGGGGGGAGTGGGGGTACGGTAACAAGCGAAAATTTCCGTGTATACGTATATGCCAGTGCTAGCAGTTACACGAGCAATGAGCCACTACTAAACTGATGTCTACATTCAGAAATATTAATTTTATTACTCGACTACTTTTGAATAAATATATCCATGATATCAGGATATCAGGTTTTGATATCCATGTATCAGGGTGACGTATATAGGTTTTGTTTTGAGACCTTTTTATACTGCTTCAGTCGGTACGCTCTCAGCATACTCTATTATGCGTTCTTCCATTGTACCTTGCCCCCTTTGATTTCCAAGCAACTGACAACAATTTGTTACAACTTATTTTAGTATAACAACTCATATTATGGCATCAGTGCTGTTAATACTGGACAAGTAGATATCAGCAAACTGAAGCAATTTACTATGTGGAGAGGAAAAACGTAAGTACCTTTAAATATCATAGTAGTCTTTTGCCCTTTCGTACCATAAAATTTAGTGTTTCTCCTGATGAATGCTCGTCTGGGAGGGGGATGGGGGCGGGGGGGGGGGAGAAGGAATTCTCCTTGGTCCCACCACACCAAAAAATGCCTGTTCTGAACAGGGAGTGCACTAGGAACAACTCCACCAATGTACATGTGTTTCTCAACACTAGCGTGTTTTTCAGGCTTATTTCATTATATCGACAAGAGTGTTTTAGTGTTTTAGTGTTTTTCGCACTCGAAAATAAAAGTCATATCTTCTCGCCGCCGTGTGATATCCTCTATTTAAGCGAACTAGTGAGGAAAATGGACTGGATAAACGTTTATTGAACGATTTTTTCAAGAATTTCGAAGATGTTTTGTTCTTATTTTGCAGCCATTTAACTTGGTGGAGTAACAAATATGCGAACATGATCAATGGCACAGGCAAGTATACACTAAATCTAAAAAACAGTCTAAACTATCGTCATCCTCTGACCGCGAACTCTTATGCACTTGCGCTCTTATTAGCTCTCCACTTCTCTCAGAGCTTTTCAGGTCAGAGCTTTTTTTATTTCTGCTTGACCTGATTCACTCCCAAAGTTGCATAAGGGGTAGACCTTAAAACGTTCGTCATCCTTAAACGTTCGTCATCCTTTGACCGACAACTCTTCAACGCTTGCGCTCTTATTGGCTTTCCTCTTGTCTCAGAGCACTTGTCAGCTTTCTTTGATTCCTGCTTGACCTGATTCACTCCCTAAGTTGCATAAGGGGTAGACCATAAAGAGGTAAAAATTTTGACTGCGTGACTATTTTTCCGTTCTAGATTCTCTGCAGGAGAGCCCTTCTGCAGGAGTTGTTTGACTGCTTGTAGGGCAGTTCTGTTTGTATATTCAACCCCGGTCTTCTCACAAAATTTTAAATGGTCCACCCTTAAATTTGAAATAAGGCTCTTTAGCCACTACCTCGTGTGATTGTTGTGGGTCAACTGCCCTGCTGTATTCTCTAGTTTTTGTATTTATTTCGCTTTTTCTTTTCTAGCGCCTTTTGTTTGTAATATGTACATTTTTTGTTATATTTGCTTTTTTTTTATTACATTTGCAGATGGTACTCAGTTCTCACCAACTGTTTCAAAAGACGATCCATTACAAATCTTCATCCCTGACATTTGCAGGTAAGAGGGGAGGGGAGGGTAGGGTTTCAAAACTTCCCGCTTTTCGTTCCCTTCTCCCCACTCCTTCCCCCACCCATTCACTTACATTTGCCCATGTCCATTACTGACACCCTAATATTGCCTTGGCAACTTGGACTGCTTTCCTTTGCTCACCTTAGCTCTTGAGTTCACCGCAGTCAAACGAGAAAAATAAGAAAAGTACTTCAAAGATAAGGGAATTATTCTCACTGTGTAAAGTTTGATACTGTACCAGTATCCTGTTGATTTACTAAAATGTTTCGAACTTTACTAAAAAAAAGTTCCAAGTGTTTGAAAACGGGAAACGGACTTGTTGGCGCCATTTCTAAGAGTAATTTTGTTCCGGTGCGAAACATTTAAATAGTAAAGAAACTCGTTTATTTGAGAGAAATGAAAATCTATTTACACTCACCCGTTAATCTATACATCCTTGTTCATGTTTCGACTGCATCGTGAATAAATCTTACGAATTAAAACGAAAAAAACCGCCTCAGACGTTTGACTGCGGTGGAGGTTTTGAGCCACCTTCTGGTGCGTCAAAGCCAGAAATCGAAATAAATGCATAGCTTTTAATTGTAACTCCCCCTTAAACTGAAATTGGTGTTGTCTGTTTTAAACTTATGTACACTTCTTGACTTAGAGACTTTTGTAAACGGCGCACTGTAAAGTGGAAGGGTTCTACAATAACTGTTCTGTGCAATTTCGAATACACACATTTCTTTTCGTGTAATATCAGCATATTTGACTGTTATATTTCCCATAGATCAGGCTACATCACTTATGAATCTACTGTGACTATCAAGGATATCGACTTGTATCGCTTCATAATTCCCAACGAACTCTACCTTAGCGGTGATGTGCATGAGCCAAACAAAGGCTTCTGTGTTTCTCCTGGTTGTTTACCAACTGGTTTGCTGAATATCAGTGTCTGCCAACCAATGAGTAAGTCAAGGCGAACATGCAGCGTCGATGTTCTCGATACTGGGGCTTTCCTGAAAATATCCGTACTCAGAAGCGAACTTGATATGCTCCTGCCATACTCTAAAGCAATATTAGTTATTTGAAAGAAAATTAAAGTTGTGTGTATGTTGTACTCTTTGTGCAAGGAAAGTTTGTTTCTACAAAGCGCAATCCTTTCAAAAACACTTCCAAGGGACGTCCTTTACGTCACATTTCATTGCGCGCCGAGTACGACTGGGAACGAGCCTGGATTGCAAAACTGGACACGTTGCGCTTGCTAAAGGGGCACTGTCACCCATTTTTAGCATAACTTTGAAAAGCTAAAGACATATTCTAAATCCTTTACGTCCCAGTAGTGATCAGCATCAAATTTCTCCTCATCATATCAGTGCGTTATAACACAGAAAGGTCAGGAGAATTAAGAAAATGATCAGTCTTGATCTTTATACAAATTCTCCTGATTAGTACTCAATGAAATATATGGAAACTAGTAGGGAGAATTTGTATAGTGATGTTGGGGGTTAAAGGGTTAATAAGAGGAAAACCAAAAATACTGGTTGAGTTTCGCTTAAAACTACTCCACCATATCTCTGAGACTATGATTGAGTGTGTTTGGCTGCGGATCGCGAGGATGGAGATGCAATGAAACTTGAAAACATCAGGCTATTGTTTTCCAGTTTTTCCTATATTTCCTGGAAAAATCACCAGAAACTGACTATGGTTTAGTTCCTTTTAGAACGTCATTTTATTTTCTTCTCTTGACGTTCTAGGAGCATCCTGTGTACGAGAAGAGGCGTAGAATCAATAAAGGTTCTTCTTCTTCTTCTTCTTCTTTAATTCACATTTCAGCCCATTTTCGCCCCAAAACGTAACGATTCCCGTGACAGAGTCCCTTAAACACCTCAATAGCCTGCGTAGCAGCCCTTTCCGTTTCCTTTTAGCCAAGCGGGAGAAGCGTGAACCAAACGGGATACGCGCGAGGGCATGGGGCGAAAATGTTTTTGCTCCTTTTTGTCCCCATGCCCTCGAGCGTATCCCGCTTGGTTCACGCTTCTCCTGCTTTGGCTAAAATGAAACGGAAACGATTGCTACGCAGGCTAACACTTCGACTGTCCAAACACTTGACATTTTATTTCGGCCACCTATAATCTACTTTTGCAGCTATGGTTTGTCACTAATAAGAACTTTTCTGGACATATTTCAGATCATCCTGTTGTAGTTTCTCCTCCACATTTCTATCAAGGGAACAAGTCTTTACTAAAAACAGTCAACGGGCTCGATCCAGTTAAAAGCGCTCACGAAACGTATCTTGACGTGGAACCGGTAAGAAACAAGACCGGAGAGAGATGGAGTATTCCCCTAGACAATTACTTTAAAGTTTCGGAAGACCTCCGGAAACTCCTAAGTACTGATCAGATTTGACGTCTGTTAGCAAATCTCGAAAGTCGCGAACAAACGAACCTCTGAAATTGATGACCTCGTGCAGTTAATTGACTGTCTGTTGAAAATACTAGGAATAAGTTAAGAGATATCCCTCTATATACATTATCTTGTACCTTCAAGTTAAGTATCAATCCTAAAAAAAACAAATTAAAGTTATGATTTTTCAGAAACGTGCTAAGGAATGTACTGAGTCTAGCTTTCACATAGACAATGAAATCATTGAAATCGTTCAAAACTATACCTATCTAGGTACGTTAAGCTCTTCAACGGGTAACTTTTCAATGGCACTTGACAAGTTGAAAGAGAAGGCCCTCCACGCTCTTTTTAGTCTTAGAAAACATACGAATATAAGCAAATTTTCTCCAGTCCTTGCAAATAAAATCTTTGACATGATGATCTCTCCAATTTTAACATATAACAGCGAAATCTGGGGTGTATATGTAAAACCTGATTTCAAGTCTTGGGACAGTTCGCAGATTGAAAAAACTCACTTCAGTTCTGCAAACGTTATCTAGAAGTAAGTAATAAAGCATCAAATATGGCATGTAGAGCTGAACTTGGAAGATTTCCTCTTAATATAGCTATTAATCAGAAAATAATTAATTACTTTTTATATCTTCATAATAAGGGGAATGACTCTATTGTTAAACAGATCTTTTTAATGTCGGCAGATCTTCATTCCTCTGATAAAAGTAGTTTCTACTCTAGCGTTATGAGGATGTCTGAATACTATAATTTGCCTGATTTTGAGCCCAATGTCTTAAATAAATCTAAGATCAAACACTATGTAAGTCTAATGCAACGCAAACATATCCTACACTGGCAACATACTATTCAACACTCAAAGAAACTAGAATTTTATAACACTTTTAAAAACGAATACACACCTTCTTGTTATCTAGAACTTACAAGCAAGTTAAATGAAAGGAAAGAATTAGTGAAATTCAGAATAGGTAACCACAAACTAATGATTGAAAGTGGTAGATATAGTCAAATCCCGAGAGTTAATAGACTTTGCCCAACTTGCGGATCTAATCAAATTGAGGATGAAATTCACTTACTTTTTCACTGTCCTAAATACTCAATTTTTAGGGACAGGTTTTACAGGAAAGTAGAGTATCACCTACCATATATAAAACGATTGTCTACATTGGTAGCTACAAAAGAATTAATGAATTCTGATAATTATTTTGTAAACATTCAATTGCTGAGATTCATTCTATCATGCTTAAATTTACTCAATAATCTATTATCAATTTAGACTGATGTAACTTAATTCTTATCTTCTTATATAATTATTACATTATAAGTTCTTTTTGTTGAGTTGTATGCTTTTGCAATACTGTAATAACTTATAGTCATGCAAAAGCTATTGTTAAAGGTGCCTGATAAACGAGCCTGACGGGTATTGTATGTATCTTGTTGTACCGTTATTAACGTATAAAAGATAAGGAAAACTAAAAAGGCAAAGACTGATATCTTTTAAAATCTTATTGTCCTAATAATTGGAAGTATCTTTTCATGCTCATTTTACGATTTTATTCAGACTGTAGCACTTTTTTCACGGGTCTAGATCAGACATATTTTATCTATAATGATGGTAGCTTTTGCTGAGCTGAGATAACTTCTAAATATATTTGCGAGCGACGACCGTTGCGTATGACGGAAGTCTTAAAACAACAACATTCCCTAAATTTGCAATGATGATGTTATTGTGAGACAGTGACATGGTATGTTCTTCACTTTTTTCCCCTCACAATCAGATAACGGGGATTGTCATGCGTGCTGCAAAAAGATTTCAGATCAATGTGGCTTTGGAATCAGTAGACATTTTAAAGTGAGTCACAAAACCTTTCTCGTTATTTCTTTTTTAGAGCTAGAAATCTGAAAGTATCTCATGTATGTATGGTTGAGCCCGTCGGATTGCTAGGTATACTAGTTTTTCAGCTTCCTTTCTTTATTCACAGGCAAACGACTGGCAATTTTAAACCAGTTTTTCTTCCTGTTATGTTCGTTAATGAGGTAAGTCAGTTTGTTGATCATGAGTTAAGAGGAAAATATCTTTGATTTATGACGGGGATCAAGAAAAATTGTCGTTTTCGAAAGGTGTATGTTCGTTCTGATGTCAGATTCTAAATACAGCGGTCGACTGAGAGCTGGTACAAGAGGGTTATCAAAGAAATGGATTTGAACTTGGTCACTGGCCCCAGGTTTAAATCCCGCTGTGGCCACTAGCTGGAGTTGTTTCTCGATAGTCGCTAGTTCAACTCCTCGGCTGTGTATGTATTTTTGGGACTCTGCCAAGTATGTTTACCGCGTGTCAAAGATACTGTAATCGCGTAACTTCGTCGCGTCTTTCCCAAAGTTTACATTTTTTTTTTCTTGCAGAGTGCACTCATCAGTGACGAGAAGGCAAAGGAGTTCCGTGACAAGGTGTACGGTGTTATCAAGTTAACAAAAGTGATTCAGTACATTTTGATTGGATTGGGAGCCTTTTGCATTTTGGTGGCCATTGTGTTGGCTATTGTCTTGTTTTGTGCTAGAGGACGTGCTAGAGAGGTAAACATGTTGAATTTGTTTCTTTAGAACACAATCTAGAACGGTTTCCAATAGTCTATTTTACCGATTGCGCCGCCTTATGTCAACTACCGTATAGCACTAAATTTTTGCTGGAGTTTAATTTTGCGGATTGGTTACTTTTTGTGTTTTGCGGGAACTAATTTTTTCGATAGGAAAAGACTGGGAATTAATGTTTGCGATTTTCTGAAAGTCGCGTTCAAATGCAATTAATTGATAACATTTTCGTTTTTATTTGAGTACCTGCAATCGAAATATAGATAAAACAACATGGGAATAGCACTCTATTACACTACAATGGATCGACAGGTTATGATGTATCATTTGCCTCCACGTCGGTCAATATTTGTTAACTCTATCAGAAAAAACGTGAACCCGGTGAACCAATCAGAACTCGGCTCCACGCACAAGCGAGGGAATTTACATGCGTATGAGTTGTGTTGAGTTTTAGGTTTGCTTTTATTGGTTCAGAAGGTCAGCTCCAAAATGGTCCCTTACGTTTCCAGAGCTCCTTACAGTAAACCTACTGTAGTAATAAGTACGAAAAAAAAAAAACAACGCTTAAGGCTTCTGGTACCGTGTGACACTAAATTTTTGCGGGTTCTAATTTTTGCGATTTTTGCTTTTTTTTTTCTCAAGATCCGCAAAAATAAGTTCCACAAGATAAAATTACCACAAATTTCTTTTTCGCAAAAATTTACTCCAATGTAGAAATTATATACAAAAATACTGGTTTGAAGGAGAAAATGCCATAATTAGATAACTCAGTGGATAGTGGTGAATATTTGCTAAGTAAATATCTACCACACTTTACCGTCACTGAAGCAAATAATCATTTTAGCATATAACAAACAGGTGGACAGCCAGTACCAAATAGTGCCTTCAATTTTTTCTGAGAAATGAGGAAAAACTCGCGCGCAAAATCAAGAGAAATGCCTGGAGGTGAATCAGCAGATACTATCCCGAGTTTGAGTAGCCAATCAGAGCGCGCGAAAACACTATCCATTGGTTTGGTACACATTAAAAGTCCTTATTTTAATTTACTTTTACATCTGTTAATTAAAGAGTCACAATAACAGTCTGTAGTTTAACATACTTGTTGCATTATTTGTTGTCTCATTTCAGAGTGACACAAGCGAAGAAGAGAAACCACTCTGTCCCAAGGTCGTGAAAAGTGAAACTACCATCTTTCTCAAGAAACCTTTGGCGGAGAGGTATGCCGTGACGTTATTTCTGAATCAACCCTGACAACGAGTCGACAAAAACTTACAATTTCACAACCTGTCCATTACGTTAGCAAGACAAATTTTCGGTTTGTATGCAGATGTTGGAAGACCCCAGTCAACACAGCAGTTTTCTTTCTTTTTCTTTTTTTCGCGCAAATGGTTTTCACACTTTATTGTGATGTTTAACACCAGAGTTTTGTAAATGCGTGCCACTTCTTCTGTAGAATACAATCTCGTACCGAGAGTCCCCAGGCTTCTTGGTTAGCGGGTGGTCGATGGGAGTAATGGGAATTTTTTTTTTAATTGGCTGTTCACAGTGACAAGGCTAAGAACCGGTAACCACAGGTTTTCTGCGGTAAAAAAATCCAGTACCCCAGCGTCTCTCCTGGCGATCGCCCGCTGACCAAGAAGCCTGAGGACTCTGGGAACGAAAGTGTACAGTAATAACAAGAGCCCATAAGTATGAGTTCCTGAGCGGAGACGCGGATACG
Organism: Siderastrea siderea; assembly: GCA_964030785.1. Taxonomy (NCBI): domain Eukaryota; kingdom Metazoa; phylum Cnidaria; class Anthozoa; order Scleractinia; family Rhizangiidae; genus Siderastrea; species Siderastrea siderea. The sequence continues at coordinate 24,115,197 of OZ034972.1, forward strand.
CTCCTGGCCAAACGAAAGACTGCTCAGAACGTTCTTAGCATTTATATTAATATAAATGTCAATAAGAAATAAACAAGCAATGATCTTGTTTTCTTTCTCACAGAGGTCAATATGCAACTCATGAAGTGCATTTTACTTAAGAGAATGGATGCATGAGAGCCTTCAGAACGTGGACTGGAAGAGCTGAACGGATATATCGGGAGTAATTCTAATTTATAGTACTCATACGCATTTCTGGGTTCAGATTGTGTTTTCACCATCTGCTTATGTCACAGTGCTAACAGAGACGGGTGGTTAAGCAAAACCAAGAAAAAGACAAAACAAAAAAAAATGGTAAAAAAAACTAGTTAAAGAGGAGAAAAGAGAAGAGACGGCAAAAGAAAAGAAATAGAAAGGAAAGAAGAGAAAAGACAAGAAAAGAAAAGAAAAGAAAAGAAAAGAAAAGGGAGGGGAGGGGAGGGAGGGGAGGGAGGGGAGGGGAGGGGAGGGGAATCGTCCTCTGTCTGCTCCCCCAATTGTAATGCAGATTGGGCTCATCCGGCAGCGCATGCGTTTAAGAGAAAAGAAAAAAGAAACAGTCAATGAAATTTTACAATAAGCTTATACAGAGTGCCATAAAAAAAGATAATATGATAGCGATATTGTACTTTATTATATAGACAAGAGTGTTTTAGTGGAAAATAGACCACTCACAAAGTTCACACGAAACTACATCCGGGACTCGAGTGGCGTATTTTCCATATCCTCACTAGTGAGGATACCCATGACGTCATTTCCCGCTTTTACACTGTTGTTTGTGCGAAAATCTTCAACTCATATTTTGTTTCCATCGAAATGGTATATGGACCATTACCAATTTACAGAGTGTTCAAGCAAAATACACAAAAAGCAAATTTATTTTTGCCTCTTGTTTTGGCATCTTATAATCGGCCTTGCTCGTCCATTGTAGAAGGCACATATAAGAGAAAAATTGTCATTTCTTACAATCAAGTGCTTGAACAACGGTAAGAGGTCAAAAATACAAAAGAGCTGGGTTAAGAGCTATTATGAGTGCTGAATTTCCGTACAAGGAGTTTATTTACAAAACGTTGCTCTAAACGTCGCGTTATCTATGGAGGAAAGGGTCCATCAATCGAGAGAACGCGAAACGCACATAAGACGTGCTTTGAACTGGACTGAAAGTTACTATCAGTATTTACATGAGAAATGAATTAAATCCTGCCAAGTTTCGTGCTTTAACAGCACATTCAAACAAGCCTCTCCAGGTAGACACCTTGTCCGTGTGTCACAGAAGAAACGGAAGTGTGAACAACGTTCTGAGTCCAAAACAAAAACGAGGAGGGTAACTTAATCGAAAGCGCACTCTCCGTCGAAACAGAAAAGTTTTTACTCCATACAGCCACGCAGATCACGGGATCATGGTGTAGGAGTCCGCTGTCCCTCCTCTCGCGGCTCAGTATTTTCGTTCTTTGGTTCTTTTGGTTCGCGTGTTCTTCTGCTCTTTTTCTTACTGGATACAAGTTCTCCCTCTTCTGGGCCGCCAGACGTTTCGGAGCCCGCAGTCTTGCTATGTCTTTTTCTGGGAGAAAAAATCAAGGGTAATTTGAGGATTGTACCTGATATCAAGGTGAAAGTATTGATCAATACCCGCCATTTGAATGGCTACTGTACACATAGGACTCCACCACCGACTGAAAAATTAGAGCCACCTTGTAAAGCATAATAAACAGTATCACAAAAATGCTGCTAAATTATTTGAATGAATTTCTCCGTGAGATTCTCAAGTTTAAATCACAATGTGTGAATCATGGTCTGACTGTATACAAGGGAAATAGTCAAACAAGAAACAGTCACAGTTTAAGAAACTCGTCACATCACTTACTTTTCTCTTTGTTCTTTGGATTTATCTCTGTCTTTTCGCGACGACCGCTCCTGCAATCATAAAACACGATTAGTTTAGAATTTATACACAACTGAACTTGACAGAACTTTTTAACTCTGCATAGAGCGACTCTGATGAACGTTGTACAACCTTAAAGTGCTACTACGATGAAAATTTCTTGTTTTGTTTTCAACTTTTTTAGACTTCAAACTGTTCAGTAGATGCCATATTATATGAATCGCGATAAATTAGATCGATATGTGCTTACAAGGCCCAGGAATATATGTCCGAAAACCGCGTTAAACCCGTCCGCCATTACTCAGTTCGCAAAAGAGAAGCCCGCGAATTTCATGGAAGCGGTCTTACCTCTAACCACGTGAATTTTGCTCGTGACGTAGAAGTCTAAACCATCGCCACGAAGAGTATAATGAAGAGTCGAAAATAGAGAGCCAAACATTGCATTACATGGATGTTTTTTTCCGTGGAATTTGTCGTCCAGTTCTTTTGAGAGCGATGTAGAACAAAATTTTTTTTTGGCGAAGTCGGCGAACTCGCAGAAGTCGCGCGATAAGATGACAGTTTCCAGCCTCTCGCTACCGAAGAGGAAGCCGTCTCAAACAATGCAAGAATGGATCAAGAAGCCGCACAAATATCCCAGTTATCCCAAATCACAAACGCTTAAATCCTTAATTCCGATAATACAACAAATTTAACTGTTTCGCATGTCTGTCGTGTTGGGGTCCGTCAGCTGTTTCTTACTCTTGCTTTTTTTCTTGCCGACACGGGTTGAGTTTGTTGTTGTTATGTTCACAGATTTGTTGCAGTATCCTAAATAATAAATCCTATAATAATAAGCTCTCCCTCCTAAAAAAAATCCCGCATAACGCTAAATGAAAGGTTTTTAAATAAATATAGAGAGCCCCGAGGCTAACATACATTCAGAATTTTATAGATGAGACAAAAGGTCGAGGAAAATAAATTCTGTAAACGAAGTGATGTAGCGAATCGCCCGGCGTGTAATTGTGCGAACACGGTAATCTTACTACCTAGTAAACAAGCAAATGCGAATTAGATAAACTCTGATTTACCATCAGAAGTCTAGGTATAAACTGTGGAATTCGCCGTCACATCGAAAGCGTTACTGAGAGAAGTGGCTACCCCGAACGCGGTGAAATGCTCAAGAAATCAGTTACAGCCGACTTTGGGAGCTCGCTATGCCGTACGCCAAGAGAAATTAATTGAAGTACAAAAGAGTTATATTATTAGGAGCTGGCTACGCGGTACGCGGAGAGAGATTAATTGAAATGTAAGAGGGCTGTACGGAGCTGGCTACACAGTAAAAACAACAAGCGATACACAGTACAGGTTTGTTACGGTCGATTAAGCTCGGTTGTTTATATTTTCACGTTATATGTGGCCCAGTAATTCAAAGAAATTTCGAGTGATATTCTCGTTTATAGAACGAGGAATACACGGTGATGTTCTCTTATCCACTAGTTTTAATATAGGAACTTCAAATAATATTCTTTTAGCGCAAGTTTAAGTGGGGAACGTTTATAGTACGCGGAATACACGGTAATGTTTTCCTATTTTCTGCTTACCGCGTACAACGTACCAAGTTGAATAAAAATAATTTCTGCGTATCGCGGAGCCGCCTTGGCGGCGACACAGAAAATAGTTCATGTGAAGGGGCATATATTACGCAGTTAAGCCGAAATCTGTTGGGACTTATACATGCATATGCACAAGACAACCGTCTTAGGTGTGTGAGGAAATGTGTATCTTACTGTACATGTGATGTTAGCACAGACGGCATAGAAATATTCGCTCACCATTCGACGATCCCGCTCAGATATGATTGCTGATGTTTTTCTTCCTGATGGCTGGAACTGATCCTGGTTTTAAATATTTCCTTGTACCTTTCTTATAAAATGCTTGAGTAAAACATTCAGGCGTAAAAATGCACAGAGCAAACAGTGTCCAACAGGATTGAAGTCCTTCCGGTCAGCCACGCAATCGAAGCCTTTCCGGTTAAAATAAACGTACCCACTCGTCGGTGAACTGTGAATGGAAATTTCCTATTCATCGATGCTTTCTTTGCCGTAATCTTCAACAACAGAGCGCCAACCACGCATACTGCCTCTCAAAATCGAAGAAATGAATCTTGCTAATCCTCACACCTCTCCGAATGCATAAGAAAGTAGCCACGTTTGTTTTGTTGCGTTGAGACTTCTACGTCACTTCCTCTCTGGGCCAACTCGGCCCAACTCCTCCCGGTCATTTTTGAATTGAGTAATGGCGGCAAGCCGAATTCGAAAATTACAGTTAAAATAATCGGACTTCCCGTACGAATTTCGACTTAAAACTTTGCACGGTCAGTAATATGTACTTATATTTTCGAAATATGGAGAGAACAAAAAATTCATATTTTTGATCATAGTAGCACTTTAAAAAAAAGAACCAACCAAGTGCACAAAAGCCTGCAATAATGGTAACATCCGCCCTACCTCTCGTCTTTCTCGGTCTCCACCTTTGTCACGGTCACGATGTCTTCTTTCTCTGTCACGTCTATCCCGGTCACGGTCACGGTCACGCTCTTTGCGTGGAGACCGGTCACGATTCCTGAAACATGTCAACACTATATTAGTTTACGCTATTCAGTGTGGTTATGATAGAAGCAAGCTGGCTTCACAAAACAAGATGTGTAATACAGTGAGAACTGAAATTATAACTTCTCACTTGCTTCAGCTGAATAGTCAAAACCAAAATTCATTTACAGATTCGAGCCGCCATTCAACAATAACAAAAGAAAGTTCTTCTCATTGCTTTCGGTTGGATTTCACACACATCTACACCTGATTTCATCCATCAACTAAAACAGGGTTCGTACCCTTGGTCAGAAGCAATTTTCCAGGACTTTTCCAGGACTCAAATACATTTTTCCAGGGCTCCCAAATGCACAATAATTGAAGCAATAAATCCTTACGAAATAGAAATCCAAAAATAATCCTGTAGAGAATTGTTTTTAAAGAAAACTTTATTGCAAGAGTTTATAGATTTCCAGGACTTTCCAGGACCTGCATTAATTTTCCAGGACTAATTCCAGACCTGGAAAATGCCAGAATAAAATTCCAGGACTTTCCAGCACCTGCATTAATTTTCCAGGACTAATTCCAGTCCTGGAAAATGCCAGAATAAAATCCCAGGACTTTCCAGGGTTTCCATGACCCGTACGAACCCTGTGAAAAGCTACCACCACCTGCAGCACAACACATGGTACCAGACTTCACCTGCAGCATAACACATAATACTACGGGAAAGCACTGTTCAATAGCTTTCAACTGGATGTTCACGCTTTAGGATTTCATCCACGTCTCTAAAGTTTGAACCAGCACTGGTCAATAGCTTTTATTTGAATGGCGTCACTTAAAAAGTTAGGACCAACTTACAGTAACCACAAAAGGTTAGACTCTAGAAGTAAAAGGCTAAATCTCACCTATCCCGGTGTTCTCGGGATCTGTCCCGATCCCTGTCTCGCCGTCTGTGTGAATCCCGATCCCGTTTTCTGTCTTCTTCGCTACTGCCAAACTCACTATCATCATCTCCAGGGCTCTCGCTGCCTTGTCTGCCAAGCGCGCCTGGGAAACCCTCGCGGAATCCCGGGGGAAACCCGCGACCCATGCCCGGTTCCCAAGGCATTCCCGGATGTGGTCCCATCATTGGGTTAAATGGCTGGTTGGGATCTGCAAGTAACCATGGAAACGATGTCAGCCGGTTTCACACTTAACCCCTGGCCAAACGCAGACTCAAGGGATTAGGAGTTTGGAAATAAATTTGTCCTACAAGTGGACGCACGTTAGAGGCAGGTAAACGCAAGCAAGACGCTAGTTAGACGCAAGTAGACGCGAGTTGAACCCAAGTAGATGCAAGTTTAACACACGCAAACGCATATAAGACGCAAGTTAGACGCAGTTTTGACGGAAGCTGCAAACAAGCCTTTCCAGTGCAGTCTTGCACGCGGCACTGCCAAAGGAAACAATAATGAGCTCGTTCATTCTCATAAACATTACACTGCGGGCAAAACAAGTCAATAAATGCACGCTGTATTCTACAACAAGAAACAGATGGGTAGACCAAAAGACGTTTTGTGGTGAAGCTATAGTGAAGTATGAATTCTCGTCCTCTCCTATAAAGACCTATTAACATATGGGTAGATCAAGACTCGATAAAAGAGCGCAAAATTAGACTACAGTGCTAATCAAGCTCCTCTTCTCGATTGCAGCCGACTCAATACTTCGACGACAACAATAAATTTATTAAGTAGAAATTTCCAAGAATGGAATTCTAGAGGACGTTCTTCAAACGTGATTTTGTTTTGGAACGTATGGACGCCAAGTAACGGCGCCTGTGTTCTCCAGCCAGTATGAACGTAATGGAAGTCCTTATCGCAATCTAAATCTAAACTAAACAACCACTGGCTCGTTAAGAAGAAGAGTTTGATGGCGTCTCATTCAAATCAGTGTCTGAAACGCGTTTAAAGATAACAACAACAACATCAAAGAAGACCGGTGCTAAAACGTGTGCAGAAAATTAACGTTAATGGTTGTTCGGTTCGCTTTTGCATAAAATGGAAAGACTGAGTCACGAATTTAAGGTAAAAGGTAGCCTTAAAAAGAAACTGTCATTTCACTCACGCTAACTAACAGAACACCATCAATTCCCGGTTATAAGCCTTCCAAATGGTTTTGAGAGGACTGTACCCCCACCGGGGGAGCTTGTGTCCGGGGAAGACGAGGGGTTATAGAGGGCATCCCCGTTATCAAGAAGTGCCAAGGGCCTTGGAAAATGTGTTCGTTATAAGGGGGGGGGGGGGGGGAAACGACCATAGTGTTTGTTTTCCCATTCAAATGTGCAATTTGGAACCGCATGTTCCTCCCCACCCCCCCCCCCCCTTCTCCCGCCAAGTTTATCGTGTTTCAGCAGTTTTCTGAGCCTTGACTTTGTTTACAAAGAGGAGTTAAACACGCACAATACCGATTGTTGTAAAGAGATTTACCACAGTGAGCTAAGGACGAGTTATAATATTCTCATTTCTATGGGACAATTCTGAGACTGGGCAGTGCGTGAAAATATAAGCGATATAAAATTCACAATTTTATTTTCCTCGCACGACGGTATTTGGAGAATTAAGCTACTGAGTAGCTAGTACTTAATCGAGTAGTCGGGTCTAAATTTCCCGAGTGGAAATTTTAAATACGTTTGCACTGTTTTGAGGTTAAGGGTTGAGTCCACCTTTCCTTAAAAGTCAGTGATTGACCAAAGATTACGGAAATGACAAAAAATTACGTGAACAATGTTTAGAAAGTAATTTAAATTTGGAAGCTGTGGTAAATATTTGAGATTGTTTGCATAGCTTTTGTTCTTTTATTAAATTTTTTTTCTTATTTTCACTTTTTTGACAATGAAACGCCTCTGCATCCCTGGCTGGTTGCCGTTTTCTCACTGGTGCTTTTAGCTCACGTCAAGTGCAATTTCTTAAATAAAGGTCGTCTTCCTTTGTCCACTTTCATCTAAAATTTTGGCAAGTCAAACAAGCACTTCCCAAGATAACGTCTTCACAAGGCGTTTGCTACACACATTTGTAAAATCATGTCAAACTATGAAGAACGGCAGCGTTTTATTTGACACACAAAATTAAAAAAACAGCCGCAATTCAAAGGCGAATGTTGCAAGCGTCTATCTAGTTAGTTCTCAATGAAACAACCATGTTAAGAATCGTTCCTAGGCGATCATCTTTGTAAAACCCCAGTGTAATCAGCGACAATCTTTATGAAATCCCAATTTAATCAGTTCAGCGACCATCTTAATAAAATTCGGTAAATCCCGGCTCTTAATCAAAGGTTTTATTTAGAATCATTCGTAAGCGAACACTTCCTGTAAAATCCCACTTTGATCAGTTCTCAATCAAACACTGTATTTTTTATTCTCTTGTAGGCGTCAACCTTTATGAAATCCCGTTTAAATCAGTTCTCAATCAAACACTGTATATTTTGATCCTCTTGTTTGCGGCCATTTTTACGAAATCCGCTTTGAATCAATTCTCAATGAAACTCTGTATTTTGATTCTATTGTAAGTGATTATTCTATGAAATCCGATTTGAATTAGTTCTTAGTCAAACGCTGTGTTTAAAATCACTCAAAATGGATCATCTCATTATAAAATCCTTTCGTAATCAACCACTGTATCTGTACTCACAATCTCTCGTACGTGACCATCCTTTATACGAAATCGCATTTGAAACAGTTCTTAGTCAAATACTGTATCTAAAATCTCTCGTCTTAATGAAATTCCAATTGAATCAGTTCAGTTCAAACTCTCTCGTGGGCGACCAGCTCTTCAGATCTCGATTAGGAGACTTAACTGTAAGAATAGGACGGTTATTTGCAACTATCACTGACTCATAAAGGGAAAGAAGTAATAAATATGGTACAAGAATCGACAATTATCAGATACATCAATAAGATCAGACACAATAAATCTGACATCTCTGTATAATGCTAATCCCTGCAACGATGATAATCTGTCCGAAAAATTTCAATCCATCAACTTTTGGTGATAAATAATTTACAAATAAAATGCATTTGGCTTCCGGTTCAAAATAACAAGGGAAGGAGAGGTGAAATATTCCAAGCACGCCGAACAAACGATTTCTAAAAACACTTAAAATACTCCCAAAATGACATGTTTGCTTTCGCCAAGCAACGTGGAAAATGATTAAAAACAAATTTAATACTCCGCTAAGAGTTAAACGTACAGGACAAAGAAAGACAAACAGATAGACTTCCTTTAGCAAGCCACTTCGCTGAGATAAGACACATTCCATGCAAATGAAGAAGTTAATGAAAGATCGAAAAGGAAGCGCCGTTGTTAAATTAGTGTGAGGAATGAGGAATTTTTTGAGCACGTTCAAACTAAGAAAGGAAAATGAATAAAGATGTGGACGTTTGCGTTCGCGTTGAAGTGATAAGATACTCCTACGTCTGCTATCCATAACGGTGGGGGGGGGGGGGGACAGGGGGGCGGGAGACCGGGAGAAAAGGGGGCGGGAAGCGGGATTCCCAAGGTGGCGGGAAGCGGGAGAAAAAGGGAAAAATTATGCAACATTGTGCAATATTTCGCAATCGAAAAAATGCAAAGGGGCGGGAGCGAAAAAATACAGGGCGGGAACCGGGATTAAAGGGTACGGGAAGCGGGAGGTTCAAACCCCCCTGTCCCCCCCCCCCCCCCCCCCACATAACGTGTCTAAATAACAAAAAACAATTTACGTCAACCAGGTTATTAAGTTATACTACATTGCCCAATGTAAAACAAGAATTACAGTGAAAAAGAAATATTCAGGGAAACTTAAATTAACTAGTGTTTATGACACATGATACTGGGATATCAAAAGGAAGGAGGAAAAATTTGTGGGAATGGAGTGCTAATTCATACGTAGCGACGGAATACAATCCACGTCTTACAATCTAACTGTTTCTTCTCTTTCTAGGAAGGAAGGAAATTGGTTTTTGTTATCGTCTGCAGATATATATAGTGTTTTGAGGTTAACCAAGAATTTTTATATACGTATCAATATCGTTTTTACAGGTGTGAAACAGGTTTAACAAAGCAAATGTCTTTCTCAGCACGAAAATCACAGCCAAAATACTGGGCAACACAACGGAAACACGCACGTGTAGGACAGATTTAACGAGCCAAACGCTGTTATTATTGTTGCTGTTACTATGTTTTGTTTGTTTGTTCTGATACACGACTTTCCTAGATATCGACAGTTAAATGCAATGACGATGAAACGGCTTTTTTTAGGTGTAGTGTATAAAAAATCTTTACCAGTGTTTAACCGTAGAGTTAATACTTTCCTGAAGTGCTTTTTATTGTACTGTACAAGATGTTTTAAACTTCCGAATCTCTGGAAGTAATCCTAGAGTGTCGCCTTGAAAATGAAAGCTTTCGAAGACTTTCCCGTTGTCCTTTTTATTACACCAAGCAAGGTGGTTTAAGCTTTTAAGTCCGTGGCAGAAATCCTAAATTATAATCTTTCAACTGGAAGTCATTGACCAGTACTTCGAATATATATTTTTCTCTATTAAGAAATCAGGTGCTAATAGAGGCTAAATCGATAAGTGAGGGTTCTTCCATTAAAAGGGTCGCTGAAAAGCAAATTTTCATGAAAAGGAAAATCATAATAAAACCGAGTAATTGCTCAGTGATTTTCGTAAGTTAAAAGAAGGAAGCCGTTGAATCTCATCAGTATTACAGAAATGTACCAGTGATTTTCGCTGGCTAAACAAAAAGAGCCAATGAATTTCATTACAAAACAGCATCATCACATAAAGTAATTGAACATCTTACAGCCTTAATGAAAAAAGAAATCATTTTTCTCTGTCAGATAACAGACATCAATGACATTTTGTGATTGACTATTTTTAATTTTAAATCCATGTTCATCTTTCAAAGCCCGAACTCTATAGAACTCGAACTTTGGCATCAACAGCATAGCAAATCAGTTATACAAATCACCAAGGTTACCAGACCTTCAGTTTCCACACACACAAATACTATTTACGCAAATATCTACAAATGATGAATGAAGCACGTGAGATTTACGCGTTAAATAAAAGGGGCTCTTTCCCCTATAACTTTGACTATTTTCTAAAATTGCCGTTTGGGAAAAATTGAAATTAAAAAAAAATAAAAGAAAAGAAAAAAACACAGGAAAGTACTGTTCAGTAGCTGTCATTTAAATTGTCACCCTTCAGGATTTCATCCACATGCAGAGTCAAACGTGAGAGGCACCATATATAGCATAATGAACAGTGAAGAGTACCAAGGCAAAGTACTACTCAATAGCTTTCATTTGAATGGCCACACCTTAGGATTTCATCCTCAGACTCTAGAATTGAACTATCTTGTACAGCATAATAAACATCACTACAGGAAAATACTACCAAGAAGCTATCATGTAAATGACCTCAGCAGAATTTTGTCGCTTTAATAAAGTACAATTTTGTCTACAGTAGAATACAATGTCATATGCTTGGAGTTTTGCTTTCTTCGCCTCAATTTTTAGTTAATAGAATAATTTCCGTGATCCCTTTTGTGCACTCCAGGGGCTAAAATGTACACTTCAAAATCCATTATCGCGTTTTAGAAAATCCAATTTGGTTTGGTACACGCCTCCGTGTGTCTGAAAAAATAACCAGACACTACTTAATTTGATAATGATTCGAACATTTACACTTGGTGAAGATTGCAAAATAAATGGCACTGCAAGAAACTCTCATTTGAAAGGCAGCAGTAAACGAAATCTTCCACATACTCAAAAAGTTACAACCACCTTTTACACTTTAGCACCTTTCATTCTGAGTTGTTACACTCAAATATTTCACGAGTCCAGAGGCTCGACAGTTAAATAAACGTTGTACAAGGTAATAAACAGCATCTTGAGATACTGTCCCGGGAGTTGTTTTCAACTGAATGGTGGTTTGCTGCACGAGATCGAACGGAGAAATGGAAGACTGCCATAAAATCCGCTATGAATCGCAATGCAATATAGACAGGCGAAAAAGCTATCAATCTTAAACAAAGACATCCGAGTTGGAAGAGCTGGGTCGTTCCTTATTTCGCACGCTTGTGCGAGTAAAGAATGACCTGCCTCGGCGAATAGAGGTGACTTTTTCCGAGACGGAGAACAGCCTGGAGCGATTTCTCGACAGAGAACAGTGCATGACATGCCACTTGAAAGCCTTGCGGAATTCCTCGCTGAACAGGGCGTATATCAGAGGATTAGCCGAACTGTTACAGACGAAGCACAGAACGCAGATCTTAAAGAACAAAAGCAAGTACTCAAATTGTGATGTGTCCAAAAATATGTCGATGACCCGAAACACGTTATAGGGTAACATAGTCACGGCGAAGACAACCACAACGGGCGTCAGAACCTTGAGCGCTCTGTAGTTCCGCTCACTTGTGTATCGAGCTTTCTGGTGTGGGGCAGTTGGGCTGCAAGATTCACGGCGGATTTGGCTGTGAAGAGCGATGCTTTCGTGAAGACGTCCCCGGATCCGGAGGTACGTGAAACAGATAATCCCCAGGGGTAAGAGATACGTGAGGACTACGGTCTCCGCTTGGTACAGCTTGTAGTATAACTTGCTCGGAAACCTCGGAAAACAATACTCTTCCCCTCGGTGCTCGCCGTACGCCATGACGAAAAACAAGGGTAGCACGAACAGAAGAAACGACAGAATCCAGATTAGAAGAATCACAACCTTAGCTGTCTTTATTGCGCTCTTCTGGCTCATGCCATGCCCTGAGATTATCCCCCGGTAACGGAACACGGCGATAGCGGTAATACTCGCTATGGAAACCCCGTGGAATATGTCGCTCAATGGGTACAGCACTTTGCAGCCAAACTCCCCCAAAGGCCAACGGATGTCTTCGGTGCGAAGCACTGCAAATGGAAGGCTGAATAGAATCACGCCGAGATCGCTGATGGCTAAGTTAAATATGAGACAGTAGGCGAGCGAGCGGAGAAGATTTTCTTTGATTACCACCACACAGACCAAACCATTGCCTAGAACGCCTGCCACGAAAATGGCCGCGTCCAGGATAAAGCGAACTAGCTGCGCGGCAAACGGTTCTATGTAGAACTGAAACCGCTGTTGACTCGAGTCACTTCCGTTGAAGTTTAGACTAGTAGTAGTATCAGGAGCAGCAGTTGAATTCATGGCGAGAAATTGATTGGATCTACGCAGAGCGAAAATGTCTTGAATGCTCCGGAAAGCTCAAAATTCCACTTAACCTTCGTTATCGAACGCGACTGTTTAAATTCCCCGCGATCACGAACCTTGTATGCTCGTGTAATAAACGTTCGCACTAAACGTAGCACAGTTGGCACGAATAATACCGTAGCCTTGAAAACAATTCGCAGTGATACTCCACCAATTGAATGCTAATAGTCTGGTTGTCTTGCAGCCTCTTAGCGCCAATGGCAAACACGACAAAAAAAATCGACGCAACTGAGTTACACTTCTCTGTACTCGTCGCAAGCTTCTGTTTAGCTGTAAAAAACGAGTTGACACTGCGCCCTCCCGTTGGTTAATTCTAGTTGTTCCGCTCCTGGCGAGCTGGAAATTTGCTGAGCGATTTTTCAATTATCTGGCACGAGTCAATCTCTGCTAGTGTCCTTCCCGCGGCGAGGGATCACAGACTGATTACACTTGACAGACGATATGACCAAATACCTCGCGAAAACCATAGTGACGTAGAAGGAAAGACATCACTCGTGAGGACACTAATAACAATGTCTCATAAAATACGCACTGCCTGTCGTTTTGTCTCCTCGCAAGTCTAATCAGCCTAGGTGACATTTAAATGACAATGTTGTCTTAATGGATAGGATAGGAAGCCGATGAACGATAAACGAACCAGAATAGATATTCAAATTTTTAGCATTCTGCTAGCGCCGGCGGGCACAATTAAGGGGAGGAATTAATTTGATGCGAGTGAGTCTTTTTAGCTGATTTGAAGCCAAACATCAACGAATTTGATCACCATATGTTTTGCATTTCTCTATCTAACGCATCGGTGTTTTGTTGAAGAACTGAAATTACGCTCTTTGAAAAATCTCCGCGCGCTCTTTGCAAGCTTGACCTAATCGAAAATTGATGTCAAAACAACGCACTTGTGCGAAATCAGGAATACAACAAAAAAACAAAAACAACAAAAAATTATTGGATTATGTTAGAATTAACCAGGACAGAAGCACCCCGTTGTAAAGTTCGCATGGCGCTAAATTAGGAACTTTGGAAGGAAAAATGCAACCAAAATATTAGCAATTATATTTGACGGAAAAATGGTGCTCAAAACATGATAGCTGGAAGAAAAAAGGAAACACGTCGGTTAAGTAAACGCTCTTTTGTGTAAATAAACGCCTCGCCGCGGTACACCTGTAATTGAAACTGTGCATACTCACAAAAATAATTTCTAATTTAAGACACTTGAGCGTGGAAAGATTTCTGACAAAAAAAGGATGCATCAGATGTATTCAGACAAGCCTGAGTTGACACTTGAAGTAAAATAAGCAACGCTTTGGCTCGACACAATACGCAAAGTAAAGTACGCTTATTACGCGAGGAATGAAAGAAAATTGTCTCGACCGACGAAAAAGAAAAGAGGACGTTCGTTTGCTAATGATCTGCATATGAAAAATCATGCAACCTCTACTATAAAAACTAGCGTTAACGTAAAAGGAAAAAGTATTGCTCGCTTGCGGCTAAGAGAAGGCTAAACCGTTTCACTGTTATTCGTAGTCAATTTACCATGAAAGCGAAACCAGAGTATCTTTAGTGCAATTCTTAGCGTCATTGGCGTCATACAGCATTAACAGACACAACAGAAACGACGTTAAGTGGGAGATGAAATTGTTAGTGGAGCCATCAAATCAAATAAAATCGCTTTAAGCTACCGCGGTATGGGTTAAGCGATAACATCTGTCATGTGAAGTGGGCAAAGATCTGTGCCTGATAATCTGTAAAGTTGACAAGATCAATTTATCATTTGTGGTCTGACATCGGCAGGGGAGAATGTTTCAAAACACTACTTATGTTCAACGCCGTATTTTATCTGCGTTAAGTTTCAGAAATATCGCGGGAAAAGGACAAGAAGAGTTGGAAACACAACAAAGCTTCACTAAAAAAGGGAAGAGGGCAGATGATACAATCAACAAAAATCGATGTTTTTGTTAAAATTCCGCATAAAGATGTTTTTGGCGGAATTCTGTATGAAAAAAAAAATGCAAATTACGAAATATGTAGCGCTTTGGTTTCGAAGAGGTAAAAAAATATCTCAAATAAAACCTCGTTTTTGTTTTTAAATAACAGGTTCCAAAAGTCTGCCGCTCTTTTCGTTCTCGAAAACAAATAACAGTTTTCGCTGCGGGTCTTCGACGGACCAATAGAACAGGATATGATGTTTGTACATATTTAATTTAAGGAGAAAAGTTAGCAAGGAGAAAATAAATCTTTACTACGCTATAAACAGCTAAAGTTAACGAGCTGGAATTCTATGGGAAACAACTTTCAAATACAGAAATAAGTCTGACAAAGCTTTAAACACAGCCACTGGGTATTTAAATAAGTATGTATTGCGCAAACGACAATTGAAACAAAATTAGGCCACCGGAATGCGCTTTAATAACATCCTAAATTGCTCGTGCTTTTCTCGTTTAATTCCATTCCCCATTGTAGTAGAAAGTGCCATATAAATACACTTATCGAACTTTATTTCTTAGAGTTATCTCTTACAAAACGATAACAGGAAAATGAACCGATAAACAGAACAGTGCAAAAGGTAAAAGCTCTTCGCCAAGAAGTCAAATACGATTAATTGGACAAAGCTGCGCGGTATGAGGGGAAATGGCGGGAAACAGGTGTCGTGCACCGTTTTATTTTCCCGCCAAAACTTTGTCCCGCGAGGGGTAAAATAACGGCTTGCACAAAAGATGGCAGCCCCATAAAACAAACATCAAAACAAGAACAACACGTTAACCTGTACCACGCAGTTTGTTTTTCCTTGGAACAAGCGCGTAAAAGTAAAACTTTCTTCGCCTCGAGGAATTTGTGTGTTGCACGTGTCTTTTCAGGAAGGGATTGAAAAAGCAATTATACGTTATTAAATCGCTCCATAGCCGGAATAAATGAACAAAAGTCGGAAAACAAACAGCGCACTTTTTTACGATAAATTTCTTTTTTCGCCGCCGCTTGCTCCTTTTATTTTTTGCTATTTAAACCAGCTAAGCCTATTTACTTGTTTATTCAACGTTTTCACAAATCACAAAGTCCACCTCTCTCACACACAAACACACAAACACACGGATAAGCTAAGTGCACCCCCTAAGCCACTGATAAGATCGAAACGATTACAGAGAAACGGCACTCTCCTAAGGAAGTATTGACAAAAACAATTCTCACAAGAAAATAACATCTGACTGAAAACAAAATAACTCAAATCTTTTTCTTGACGTGACTTTTGGGAACTCCACGTGAATTTGAATTCACAATTTCCTCACAGCCTGAAAACGAGATGATCCTGGAAAAGGACTTTCCTAACCAAGACTAGCTTGTGCCGGATAGCAAAAAAAAATATTCGTCCTGTTTACCATGATCGAATGCAAAATGAATTTGTCGAGAGGATTGAATTCAAACACAAAAACAAAAATCTTAAACAACATTGAAACTGGTACCAAAAGATACAGCCTAACTCTAATTCAACTGACGAAGCGAATCGGGGAAAAAAGGAAGGCAGTTGTTACGGAACCTTGATTTTACAC
Organism: Siderastrea siderea; assembly: GCA_964030785.1. Classification (NCBI taxonomy): domain Eukaryota; kingdom Metazoa; phylum Cnidaria; class Anthozoa; order Scleractinia; family Rhizangiidae; genus Siderastrea; species Siderastrea siderea. The sequence goes on from OZ034972.1 coordinate 24,131,466, forward strand.
TGTGATTCAAACATTTGGAAAGATAAATCAAAGATGTTTTCAGACTAACTTAAAATCCTACTCAGCATAAATAACGTAGTGCTCTTTATTACAGAAATTGTACAATGCAGCCGAGAACTTACGCACCAGGGGCCCGTTTCTCGAAACTCCCGATAACTTTCCGGGCCCGGTAAGTATTTTTTCGAGCTCATTTATTTATCACCTAATGGTTATTATTGGCGCAAACTTAGCGATATGCTTCACGAAATTATTAAGATTTAAAATAAGCTTTCAAAATCAATAAAAATTGTATAGCCACTGGAAAATATTGTGCACCTGAAATAGTTTTCGGGCCCGGAAAGTTATCGGGAGTTTCGAGAAACGGGCCCAAGACGTTTATTTGGCCGGACAATTATCACCTCAAAAAAGTGCTTCACAAAATCGTGATTGCTTTTACATTGACTGCACGGAAGCTGGTCTTCCATCAATTATTTTCGGTCGAAAAGCGATTTCTTACTAGCAGGAAATTTGCTCAATTTATTAAATTCGATTAATGGGTAATGAGAAAACAGGTTAATTGCAGAAAGTCCTTTATTTCTGTCCTTTAAATGGTTCATTTTTCTTTCGCACTGTGAAAAGCGAAAGCAAAAATGTGAACCTCTTGAGTATAGTTATTTCATGCAGCATCAAGGCAACTTGAAGAGTGAAGAACCATTGAAAAATATTTCGGATGTATATACTACCAACATTTAGTGCACAACACTGCGTAATGTACTTGAAAAAGTCAAATTCAATTTCGAGATTACACTGAGTGTGTTTGATGATGTAGTTTGTAATGTCCAAAAAGTAAAGATTTGATTTAAGTACATCAAAATTAGCCTGAGTGCAAAAATAGACATAAAGCTGAGTCAAAAAGAAAAAAAGAAAAAATAAAATATACAAATAATCAAAGCAAACCAAAACAAAAGAACAACATTTCTTAAATGGTACCGTATTCTGCAGCTTGAAATATTTGGAAGTTTCAGTTTCAGAAACTTTGTTAAATGATAGCTTATTCTAACTAATCAGGCTCTTTCGTTTACACTCAGCATCATTTAATGGCAGTTTGCGAGAACACTGTAGGTTCCTGAATTGTGTTGGAAGTTGTCAGATAAGAATTGCCGATCAAAAAAAGATATCGCCTTGATTTTTTTCACCTTAAAACTATCCAGAGTCCTTACTATAACATTTATACCAAGTAACCTTTCATACAGCTTGTGTCGCAACAAAATTGGGATACAAGAAATGTCCAGTTCATTTACTGCACGCGCAGTTCAACAGGGACCAGAGAAATCCAGTTTGTTCGTACGAAAAAGAAGGGTTAACAATCTTATGATGTCTTGCCTTGTAGAGCTCCTTGCTTTGCACAGCAAAATTTCTAAAGTTGATCCGTATGAATTCAAATTAAACCGTTTTCTTCCTGCATTTTCCCCTGAATTTTTTAAGTAAACGAAGTTTTTTCGAACGAGGCATGAAGTACCGAGTAAAATTTCACTGAAGTCAATGTTTGCAAACTTTCGAGCCTAGGGTGATTTGGCTCCCGGTAAATATGTTGTGTAAAGCGAATAAAACGTGATTTTGATGGCGTTTGCTTGAGATATTTGTCTTTTTTTGGGACAGTAGAATAAAACACTCGTAACTCAAGTGAGGGTGTCAGGCTGGCAGACGGTTGCAGCGTGCTGGAGGAGTGTTTTCCTCGCTCTTATACTCGCTAGTACAAATGTAGACGAGAACCGTGGTCGGCGGCTTATCGAAAGCTTGCGAGACATATCTAGTACCCAGAAACGGGTTGACAACATCTCTTACTTTCTGGTGCTTTATGCAACTGTGAACCGTGTCATGGACCCTAGGGCAGTTTTTTTGTTGCCGCGCGCAATCGTTGCGAGAATGAAGTAGAATTCGTTTGCTGAACACCGAGGTTAACTGATACCATCATTCCCTTTGCCAAGAGAAACAACACCTTCGAGATATATCAAATAAGACAGTTGGGAAAACATTGTTTCTTACCTCCAGGGAAGAACGGGGCTCCTTCTTGTCCCCTGCAAAAAACAAACATTCAATATTCAGTTGTAGCATAAATGATCAAAATCTTTCAAATTCACCTTTCCTCTACCTCTCACTAGGGAACTGTTCTCGAGTCCGCTTCCACGAAAACGAAGCAAAATACTTTTGTCCACCTTATCGTTTTCACACAAATACGTTTTCGTTTGAAAATACAATCATAAAAAAAAACAGACGGTTTGGCGAAAAGAGCAACAACAACAGCAGCAACAACGACAATAGCAAACAATCGAAAATGGCGTGAGCGTTTGGAATTCCCCTTTTCCACTTTCCCACACTCATAAAAACGTAAATCTCCACTTAAATTTTGAAAGTGTCATTTGAAAGTCTCCGCATTAGCGTGATTTGAGCGAATAATAAAGAGGGTTTATCAAAAAGAGTGTGTTTTCTTGCGTTTCCTTTTAGTGTGGACGAGCCCTGAGATCAAGACACTTAAATTTCATTCAATTTGCCTGGTTTGCTCGTTTGATTTTTATTTCTTTTGACGCGTCAATGGGTTACAGAAGCATGCATTTTCTAACGGGACAACATACCTTTCGTCGATTCCTTGTGGGAATTCCCCGGGTGGCGGCATTCCAGGTAGCCCTGGGGGACCTCCTACTGGGATACGGCCACGACCTCTACCACGCATGCTTATACCACCACGACCGGGAAATCCTGGAAGGGAAATTGAAGGGGTGTAAATGTGTGAGAAGGACAGCAAAGAAGGAGACAATGATTGTGTACATGTATACCGCAACAGGCTAGGAAAAAAGACTCCTGGAATAAAAATTAGCAAAGACAGCAAGTTTTAGAGGTAACAAACCAAACCTGATGGATCAAATGGCGGTGGCATCCCATCTGGCGGCATTCCCATCTCCGGTGGAAATCCGTGGGGAGGTGGGCCTCCCATCCCAGGCATAGGGGGCATGCCTGGTGGGGGCATCCCAGGTGGTGCTCCCTCCGGATGGTGATGTCCATCAGGGCCCATTGGCCTAAATGGAGGGGGCATCCCGGGAGGCATGGGACCTCCGGGTGGGCCATGCACGGGCATACCATGAGGTGGTCCTGAAGGTGGGGGCCCCATTGTGGGGTCTCCACGAGGAGGGATGAAAGGAGGGGCACCAGAAACAGGGGGCATTCCATGTGGACCCCCTGGAGGACCTGTGGAGAAACACAGAAGAGATGAAATAATAAAAAATAAATTAATATGTCTTGCCAGAACAATTGGGAACAGTTGGGAGCTACATGTAGAATGGAGCTGAAGAGTTGGAGACTGGACACCACTTGATATCTGACTTGCAAGAACACCCATTGTAAAATACTTCATTCAAATACTTCAAAAATGACGTTCAGTTTGACTGGATATACATTATTTGCTTACATATAAAATTTTATGCGCCAACGAAACCACTAATTTTAATTTTCCCATAATGCAAAGAGAGGCTGGAAACAGGGAATCGAGGTTATGTTTTCGAAATTTGAATCCAGGATGATGTTTACCATCGATAGTGTATTAATGGATCGTCGTATAATGGATGTCGCGTTCTTGTTGATACACAACTTTTTTCATTGACCCTCCTCCTCCCTTCTCCGGCCTCTTTCTTGTACTATGGTGATTACCTCTATAGCGGTTGATTGCCCTCACCTTCGCAGGCAATACATATTTAATTAAAGTTTGTATTAACATTTATATTGGATATTCAGAAGTTAATGAACCAGCTATGTGTTAAATTTCACATGGGCAATTTTTCTCCATCATGTTTCTTGTATTGCCTTTACGAACAGGGCACAGCACATATTTCATTCTGACTAAGTTTGTTCTTCTGTGGGAGAAATTGAAGCATAAATATACTTTTCAACAGTAAGGTCTTCTATTTGTCAAATTCAACCTACAGCTCACCACATTAACATTTGTTAGTTAGTTGGTTGTCTGGTTCTTTTTTTCTTTCGGTTGGTTGGTCGGTTCGTTCGTTCGTTTCCTTTGCTCGCTCGCTCGCTCGTTCGTTCGTCCTTTCGTTCGTTGATCACGACTTCAACTTTATCCGTTATGTGTTCAACAAAATGGTGATTACGCCATAAGAATCGAGCCCTCGCCAGTTCAAATCTCAAATAACAATTTCACCACTCTAGCATTTAAACTGTATCACTGTTAAGATGTTTCCTCACCAGGAGGGAAGTGTCTTTTGTTCATCATTCCAGGATGTGGTGGTCCCACATCATGGTTCATACCCTCGCCCATCATCGGCATCATCACATCATCTTCACGTCGCCTGCGACTTTCAACTGAAAGGTTAACAACACTAATTCAGATCAGAAACATAAGACTTACGGGTTATGAAGAAAACAGCGGTGTTTGCAAGTCTGGTACTCCTTAATCTTTAAAGCAGAAAGGATAGTTGTCTTAAATTGTTTCTCTCATAGATTCAACCCTTGTGTCAGTTCATGGACTTAATTTTGAGTCCTTCCTTTCATGTGGGGTCATACACCCAATTGAAAAAACATTGTCGGGTAAAAAGCATAAATCATTGACGATGCGACCCAATGGTGCCCTGGGAAGCGTAAAAAAGAGCCTCCATTCTTACACACGTGCACATTATAATAACACAGCATTCCTTAATTTACTTTTTAAGTTATCTTGGAAAGAAAATATTTTGAATATCAAGAAACAAAACCCTGTAACAAACTTACCCCTGCCATCTTCCCAGAGTTCCATTGTGTCGTATTGTCCACCGTTTATACTTTTCACCCGACAACGTTTTTTCAAACAGGTGTATGCTACTCTGAACGAGTAGTTCTATCTTTTGAGTCCTTGAACGAACTCCTAAAGTGTGCCTGTTCAAAAGAAAGCTCCTGAGACGTACTTTCCCGCGATACTGTTTATTGAGCAGTACAAGACGGTTCTAATATTTCAGTATCTAGACGAAATCCTAAGGTGTGATCATTCAAATCAAAGTTCTCGAGTGGTGGTGTTTTTATTATTATACTGTAAAGGGTACTTATAACTTTTGAGTCCGCCATTAAAACGAAAGCTATTGAGAACTTTCTTACAGTTCTCTGTTTGAATATGAATATATGAAATGAAATCTGAAATATAATTCTAGTTCTCTGTTTGTCCTTTTCCGATATTTCTCAAACGGCAATTTTAGAAAAGGTTTTCAGTGTCATAATTAAAATGTCATTTTCAGCTTTCTCAAATTGTTTCAAGGCTTTAGAGGCACACTTGTATAAGCTAATACGGGTGAACTGAAAAGAATTTAGGAAACGGAATCCCGTCACCCAAATATCCGACCTGCTGTTGACTTTCCGAAAATGCCAGCTGACCTTACACGTATTTCGCAATCTAAACGACACTTTGTCCCTCCGAAAACAATAGAAATTAATCAGTCACCTCGTTAGGGAAGTTTGAGGTGACATTTTGCATGACATGACATTGACGTGACATTTTGTATGACAAATGGCATGACATGACATGACATTTTGAGGTGACATTTTGCCAAAGACAACTTCAGTTTTCACTGCAATTAAATCCGAATAAGAACAGATACCTCCACCGAAACGAACCGTTGTAAGACAGGTTAAAATTATAATTTGTTTGTAACATACCTCTTGACCCTTCTCCTCCAATAACATCAATACTTCCTTCCAACTTGCGCTCTGGGGGTGGTCCCGCCTTTCTGGGTCTCCCTGCAAAAGATATACCAACATTTCTACTACAGATCGAATTAAATCTGGGACTCAAAGACAACAGGGGCCCGTTTCTTCACACTCCAGATAACTTATCAAAAGGCCCAAAACTTATTTTATGTTTACGATATTCTTCAATGAAGAGTCAATGTTAAGTGACTTTGAAAGCTAAATTTTTCGCTTTTAACAATTTTCGGAATAATTAAAGATTTGGAAAAAGTACATATCACTCAAGATTGTTAAGCAAGGATGATTAATTTCAGTCTCTAATCTAGTAATAAATATGTACAGAACATATTGCTCTTCTCTGTACACTGAACCACGCCCAGAATTTACAGCTATGTGACTGCATGTGCGTGTTTAAACAGCCCGTTGCCAAAGGAGAGCAAGATAGTGGAAAAATTCAACTAGAGGCTTATAAATAGCTTAGATTCTCACTTTCACAACTTGGAGGAAAATTGTTCGAGATAGCTAGCTGAGGTTCGAGTAATAAATTACCAATACTGTAGCAATAGTTTTTAACAGAAAATAGGTTTCTGTTCAAGACACCGAGAGGTTCAAGATAGCATGGATGTGCTCAAGCTTCAGGTTACTAACTTTTGTCTTTGGATGACTACAAAAACTTATTTTTTGCCTAAAGATTAAGAGCTGTGCAAGCCAGATTTCATGGTGGGATCCTTTGGGCTCCCTGTGATTCTTCTCAGAGCACAGCTTAGATAGCCAGGAGTAATTACTTATAAAATCACTGTAACAGCAGTTTCTAAGGGAAACCTGGTAGGTCTGTTTGAGAAAGCAAGAAGATCAAGATAGCTGTGGTAAATTACTGTTGGTACAATAGTATCCTTAGGAATTCAGATACCATGATTGTTCTAATAGTTTGAGGAACTGGATTGTCAATACTTAACAGGTTCTAGGATAGCAAGTACCGGTAATATAATGACAGTACCCAAAGGAAACAGTCAGTTTTCTATTCAAGATAGAGAGTGGTTTTAACACCTTCAAGTGCTGCATGCATATATTAAGCCATGTATGCATGGTCTCCTGGATAGTCGACATGTGGCTTGTGTCGTAATGCATGACAAGCCAAATAACGGCGGAGTGTCTACTGGTGGGAGAGTAATCTAGGCACGAAGAAATTGTATATTGGATTAAACCATAATTGAAAGTAATTTCATGAAATTAAAGAAAAGCACACCTACCATCTGGTATCATAACCGGGTCCCCTGAGGGTGGATGTACCTAATAATAAACAATTATTGGATGGGGTTTTTGCGATATCAGGAATAATCAAGGTGGAGGTAACTGTTATCAGCCGAAGCCGGAGGCTGAGGCTGATAACACTTACCGAGACCTTGATTAATTCGGATATTGCAAAAACTGAATCTAATAATAATTATTGCTTTATTATACATTGTTTTACAGGTAAACAAAATAATGGCAAACAATTTCAACATTTTGTGTCCTTCTTGTCTTCCAGCTTCTGAACGCTTTTTTCCTTAAGGTATTCGTGGAACAGTTCCTTTGCAATTTTGTCAGCCTTCTTTTGTTTTCAGAGTCTTTTTGTTTCAGCAATTTTTCAATTTCTTGCTCGGTTGAAGAAGCGAATCGACGAACCATGAATTTACTTTGCTTTCAGATGCCTCCCACATTGCTCTTGGAAATTATGCATTGCGCACGCAACCTACAGATTATTCACTAATCTGCCAGCAGATTAATGAATAATCAGTAGGTTGTGCTGATTCTCAGAATTAACTGTAGGCTCTTAGCCAATGAAAAGACAGATAGTGACTACAATGTATAATAAAACAAAATTAATGGTACAGTTCGCTCAGAAATAAGCGAACCATCCAACGCACTGCAAACGCGCATGGTCAATGGTCAACGCATTAATAACGCATTGGTTGGAAACGCGTATGCATTTGTGTTAAATTTCAAAGCCAATGCATTTAAACACGTTTCGATTTTCTCATTAATATGTCACACATTAGACAAACCAACTAAAACTAACTTAAAACTTAAAAATGCCTTTTCTCAGAAATCTTCTTTCTTTAACCACTAGCTGATGTTCGCGTGACAAGCACCTACACTGTAGCTCAACAATTTTCAGCTTATTTCCATAAATGCTGACTTTTTTCCATACCTTAATTACAGATAATTTCCATATTACTTTCTCCTTTTATTCTGCATCCTTAAAATTTATTTACCAGTTTTCTCAAATACAGGTATTATTTTCTCCACACCGATTACTTTTCCCTTTAATAATAATTTATGCTGGTTTCATCAAAAACTAGGCAGATACAGTGTACCTTTTGGGATTTACACAATTCAACTTTCATTAGCCTGCCTAGCTGGCAGTATTGTTAAGGTAAAGCTTTGACGGTGAAGCCGCCAAGAGTGGTGTAAGCCATGACAACAAGCTTCTCCCCATTCCCTTCACAACTTTGCCACTCTTTGTCACAGCTCTGTGATGCCACTCAAGCTTCGCGCAAAGAATTCCGCCAGCTAGACAGGCTAAATTTTCACTGCCTGAAATTTTGCACTATGTAAAATTTTGACAAACTTAAAAATATTTTATTTAGTATAATTATGTGATTTCACTGTCATCAATGACATTACCTGTTGTGTTCCAGTGAAACAAATCCTCAATATCTAGCAGAGCATACTGAAAAACTTACAAATATTTTCTTGGGCATTTGTAATTCCATCCTCATTCTTCTCTGTTTTTCACAGTATTGTTTCCATGTGTCTTCCGTGAATCCATAGTTAAAGTAATCAGTGATGTCAGCACCTAGAAACAAAAAGCACTGACCATGATATTTTGGGACAGGAAACTTAAAGGTTTTCCTTGGGCAATGTTTGGTTTACATGTACCATTGGAGACCCAGGGGCAGTTAGTCAGGACGAGACCAAATAAACCAGACAGGGCTGGTTCTTGAAAACTTTTGTTTCATCAACGTTGGCCTGCTTTACTTTGTTCTGCCCTAATAAGCTACCCCTGGCAGCCCTGTCAAAATGATTTGTTGTAGCAGGCAAGATAACCGAAGAAGTACACTGTAGGCAGCAAGGTCTTTCTCTCTGCTAGAAGATTCCTCGTGATCTCCAGTGTGTAGCAAGAGGCAAAGGATTGCCTGTAGATGGCAAAATTGCCAGCTGCTGGCACAGTTTGACAGTTTTGCCCTGGGTCTGCAATCTGCAGATTTGTTCTGTGGATTTGTTTTTTGTGCAACTTTTCTCATAATGATCGCACCTGTCATGTTGCATGAACAAGGATAGGGACTGTTGTTTGTGCACTAGGCAACTTGCCCACCTACACTGTAGTTGCTGTAGATGTCACAGCAAATGTGTCCAGGCCCAGGACTAATGGTGGCCAACTAGCCAAAGGTAAATGTGAGCTTAAGTCTTGAGTCCAGTCCCTTGGATTGAACAAGACAGGTGCACATTTCTTAAAGGCCCTGAAACCTTTGGCCCAAAAAGCCATTAACTGTGAAGTAAAAACTTGAACCTCTTGTTCTACAAAGCAGTTATTTTAACATGTCTTTAAGATAAGGTATGTTTAACTTATAGCAAAGTTTTATGACTAGAAATGCCAAAACATGTCTAGAACTGCTCAGACATGTACATGTAGCACTAGTTAGTGTCGCAACAGTTTTGGGCATGCATCACAGCATATACATGTACATGCTACAGTTTACACCCAACAAACTTTTGTGCAACATATGTTGTAATGGCATTGCAAGGCAAATTTTACAGTATGCTGCTAACGTGAACCGTTGTTGACAATCTTACCAGGCTTTCTCCAAGGTTTATCATCAACTGTATCCAAATCAAATTCATGAATAGAGACGCCATTGACCGTGCCAACAGCATCCACATCAATGCCCTTGCCATCTTTACCACTGGCTATCCTGTCCTTTGCAGAGGCAGCCCCAGATCCTGACTTGAAATTCCAGTTCACTGGAGGAGCATAAGGAGCCCTAATAAAATGCAACATAAATTCAGACAAGACTGGTTAATATCCAACAGGTGTTTAGTGTGGCAGTTTTCAATATTAAACATCACTTTTCTGAGACTCTGCTTAAGAACACTATGTGTGGAATGCTGTTGCACATAATTTGTGGGTAACCATGGTTGCCTACCCATAAGGTGTTGCTGATGTATTGATTTCCCCAATAGTCACTTGAACGTCATCGTCGTCATCATCATCTTCCTCGTCGTCATCTTCATTACTCTGCAAGACAATTTACAGATTAGAAACATAACACTTTTAACACCCAGTAATACAATGACAAACATATTATTATAATTATATCATGATTTAACAAAAAAGCCTTTTCTGTAGAAGTTTACATTACTAATAAAACCATGTTGTGTTATACAGTGTAAATCAAAATGTTTGTTGTTGGAGTTACACATAGATTTTGAACAATACAATTTCATCATTAAATACCCAATCATGCTGCAAAGTCCAAATCAAAGTACTAACAGTAGTTTGCAATCCCATTGCCATAAATAACCTTAAGAAAACCTAAAGTTGTGCAGGCAAGGTGACAAGCACATTGCATATTACGTTTTTGAGAGGCCAAAACAGTTGAAAGGTTCTACATCAAAAGGGGCACTTACCGTATTTATTCGCCTATAAGCCGATCCCGGCTATAAGCCGAGACCCTTAACTTGTAACACAGAATACTGACCCAATGTTGACAAAAAAAATTCAGGAAACTCTCGGCTATAAGCCGAGACCCAAAAATTGAGCAATCTACTCGAATGAAACACAAAAAATATTGAGGAAAATTTCCTAGGAAACTTACATATTCAAGTTGAAGTGAATAATAAACGCGATCGAAGTGCTGACCTCTAAGGAAATACTTCTAAAGTTACTGATTAATAAACATGATCGAAATGCTAACCTCTTAGGAACCCTTTCCAAAGTTGTCGTTTCAATGAATCAGTGTGTTGAGGAATATTAATTGATCCTAATCAAAGTATAAAACTCCGTAACAAGAACAGGCCAAAACAGTTGAAAGGTTCTACATCAAAAGGGGTATATCAGAATTTTTGAACAAAAACAAAACAAAAACACTCAGACAAACTTGCCTCATTTTTGCATGCTCTAGTCTACAGCTTTTGTGTTCTACTAACACTGGTTGTTGTAAGTTTTTTGCCTACATAAGTTTAGAATCGAAGGCAAAATTGAGAAAAATCTCACAGCAGCAATGACCAAGTTGTTTTTACACTGCCTATCTTGCCATGGTGAAATCTTTGGAAAGTTAGCCTTTTGGCCAAAAATAGAACATGTACATTGTAGACAATGCTTCGCAAATAGTGGGCGAGTATGGACTTCGTGATTTTCAACTTTTCTGCCAAAACTATAAGCCCCTTTCCCTTCCAGCTATAGATACAGGTTAAATACAAGAAGGACCTTTAACTTACTAGTTCTCCAGCCTCTTTGGAATCATCCTCCTCTTTGGCTTGACCATTTTCTGTGATATTCTCATCTTCTGTTGGTTCTTCCTTTATTTCAACACTGATAGGTACAAAATAAGTGGATGATAAATTTAATTAAAATGCACAACTTGCTAGAGGGACAGCATCCCACCTAAACATTAAACTTTTGCTCATTGACAACTAATTTCCATGCTACAGAGAGCCATCAATTTTACTCCCATTAGTTGCTCAGACTTTTACGAGAATAATAGTATCTACATGGTACCTTATATTTTACTCTCACTAATTTTTGCAGGTACAGTGTACTTAATTTAGTGAAATTGAAAGCCTTGTATTTTGCAAGGCTTTATTTTTATTAGCAATTTCAAGGACAATAAGGGATAAAAGCATCCAACTTTTGCCAAAAATAATTATGGCTTCAGAACTATTTTTGCATTTCTTTCTATATCATGAAAATTGGGACCTACAAATAGAGTAATAACATTGATGGTAGACAAACACTGTTCACTCACTGTATTTCAGCAAGCTTGGGTGTTAACAGTAAGAATTCAAAATATGCTTCGATGTGCCAAATATATGCCATGATCTAATTAACAAATACCTTGGTTCCTTTGTCTCAGAATCTTCACCTTGGGAGCAAAACAAAACAGATTTTAACGAGAATTAAAATCTTTGTGACAAAAAATGTTTGGGACGAAAATGAAATGCTGGTTATAATATTTGCAATTTTTGTTAATCTAGTTCAAATTCAAATTCAATTTCTTTTGGTATTTGCAGTTCTGTTCTTTGAAAATTTCAGTTGACCTTAAATCAACAATACTTATTTTTAAAATAAAACTCCTGCCAAAAAATTTCACAGCTACTAACTATCTTCAGCCCTCCCAGTCATTTTTAATTTGCACAATGAAACCAACAAAAAAAAACTTTTTACCCCCTCTCCCCCCTCTGCCCATTGGTACACGATGCCGGGATCCCAGCTAGCCGGGCTGAAAATGTACAGTGTACATGTACATCGCTGAGTGTGATAAACTCCTCTGGTCTATTTCTTCATTTTTTTTTTGGGGGGGGGGGGGGGGGAAATAGGTAGAAAAATGAGCAAATAATATAATATGCCTGGTTGGATATATATCCCAAGGGCCAACCTGGGATGCATAGGCTGCTTAGGATTATATCATAAAAAAGTCTTACTACAGTATTATGAGGCAAGCCAATCATGGAAAAAACTGAAACAAGAAAAGCCCCAGGGGCACTAGACCCGCCGCTGTTCTATCTCCCCTCAGGGTACAAACTATATGACGGTCACTCACGATACAAGCCCAAGTGGTGTAGCGGATGTTTGCGACAAATACTTGTTTTGCCCAGCAAAAAGCGGAAGTCTGGCATGGGGCTAGTGACCGACAAAAAAAGAAAGATGAAGAACACAAAAGAAAAAATGGGTATTACTAGACCGCGTTCTGACGGCAGGGTAATTACCATTTTCTGGAGGCAATAGAGTACAGTTTCTGTGATTGAAAAAAATAAGCTTTGTTGTCTTCTTGAGTAAGACTTGTTGACATTTTAAGCAAATTCATAATAAACAAACGCCCATAGCTGATAGATATTAACATGCGTTCATCTGGGATAAGCGTAGGGGGTATACCTGCAGCGTTTTTTGACCGTTTTTGTCTGTGGAGTTTTTGGTTGAGCTCGACATTGCCTCGACTGGTTTGTTTAGCATATGTGCATGGTTTTTATTTCCTGTTTTGTTGTGTTGAGGTGAGTTCTGTTGTGCTGTGTCTGTTGTGTTGCGTTGTGTTGTGTTGTAATCCATTATGTGGTGTTGAGTTGCGTTGTGTTGCGATCCATTGTGTCGTGTCTGTTTTGTTGTGTTGCGTTGCCTTGCGTTGTGTTGCGATCCGTTGTGTCGCTGTTGTGTTGTATCTGTTGAGTTACGTTGCATTGTGATCCGTTGCCTTGCGCTGTGTTGCGTTGTTGACAAGTTCAGCATTTCTTGTATTTCATCTGTTAAAGTTGTACATTAGAAGACATACTCAACCAACCTCACTCACTGGCAGACAATCTTTACACCAGAGAGCTAGACAAACTCAACCACCCTTACCAAATAGACAAACTCAACATCCTTCACTTACTCAAAGACAGTACGAACTCCACTACGCGACCACCTCGACAAACTCCACTACCCTCACTCACTGGCAGAAAAAATCTCCTCATCTCAACACAACTCGACAAACAAAACGACCCTTACGAAACAGACAGACTTAACAATCCTCACATATTTTAAGACAGTACGAACCCCACTACGCGACCAACTCGACAAACTCCACAACCCTCACTCACTGGCAGAAAAAATCTCCTCATCTCAACACAACTCGACAAACAAAACGACCCTTACCAAACAGACAGACTTAACAATCCTCACTTATTTTAAGACAGTACGAACCCCACTACGCGACCAACTCGACAAAGTCGACTAATTGTCATGCGCTGATGCAGACTAAACTTCACACCTCGACGCAACTCGACGCAACTCCTTACCAAATAGGTAAACTCAATAATGCTCACTTTCTCTAAGACAGTAAGAACCACACAACTCAACATACTTAAAAAACCGCACTCACTGGCAGACCTAATCTCCACGCCTCAACGTGACTCAATAAACGCAACGACCCTTACCAACTAGACAAACTCAACAAACCTCACTCACTAGCAGACGAAATGTTCCAGACCTCGACACAACTACACAAACACAACGAGCCTTACTAAAAAATTGATCAACAATCCTTACATTCTATAAGACAGTACGAACCCCACCACACGAACCAGCTAGACAAACTCGACAGACCGGCAAAGCATCTCGACGACTCGACAAAGTCAACAGACGGATTTCACCGAACACTGTAAACTCGGCAAACGACCAACTCAACAAACTCCACCGACTCTACTAGCAATTGTTTTAGACGATTTTAACTTTTTCACCATTTTATTTTCATCTATGAGCCAACCATCAGTATATTCTTCGGAAAGATTAAACTTTCAACCTTGTAAACTCCGTTGGCTTTGCTCAAAAGGTAGACCAATTTTTTTGCAATTGAATATACAGTATTTGTTAAGTTTTTGGGTAAAGGGGTGCCTTGTTAAAGCTTGTATCATATTTAGAGGGGCTCTGTCACCGTGATTTTCAAGTCCAGTTTTCGGTAGAGGAATGTTCTGAAAAATATTTCATATATCTTTTCTCGTACACGAAATGCTCCTAGACCATTAACAGAATTAAAGGAATATATCTCTTTTAGCTTTTTATAGCAATCCTAAAAATTGTTTTCGGTGTCCCTTTAAGGCTAGCGATTCTTTTTAGCATATGAAATGGTCACCAAAACGTGCTCGTTAGTGAAAAAGGTGAAATTTTGGCTAACTTAACCAGGGCAACTGAAGGGACATAAAAACGTAGTCATGATTACGAAAATTCCACGGAGAAAATGGTGTTTGCCTGTGGGGAATACACAGTCGAAGTTTTGCTTATTAAGGTTGTCGAGTTGGTCGAGCTGGTCGAACCGTTGTACGTCCGTCTAGTTGTTGCACAGAGTCGTGTAACGAAGGAACAGGAAAACTGAGAAATCTAAAGCCAACAAACTAGAGTAACAAGTAAGAGACAGATCACAACACATAACATCACATTACAACACAACACAACACAACACAACACAAGACAGTGCAATGCGAAGCAGACAACAAAAAGGCAACACAACGCAACGCAACACAACCAGTCGAGGTAACGTCCAGCTCGACCAAAAACTCTACAAAAAAAATTGGTCAAAAAACGTTGCACATTTGGTAGGGGGAATCGACATATTCACAAGTTCCCCATTTAACGTCCACTGGATGTTTCGGGGGGGGTAGAGAGAGTCGAAATTTGGACGTTAGCGTGGGGCATTTGGAGCAAATACAAAATTGTCAGTTTTAAACCCTTGGTTTAAGAGAGTCTCTTAAACCACGTTCCTTCATGCCTTTGTTTGAACCCACATTAAAGGACCAGGATTTCTTAACTTGACTTTCTTCCAAGGAAAGGATTTCTCTTTCCCCTTCTTTTGCAGCTATGAATTCTTCTATGGCACCAGGATTGCGCTTGCAAAACTCTTTCCGATTTTCTTGGGCTGCTTGCAGAAGTTTGCTTCAATCCTTTACCTTTATTTCGGCTGTAGTAGCACTCGATGAATTTCTCACATCTAGACTTAGGGCCATTATAAATCAAATACCCTTCACATTTTCATGTTTCCTTAGCTTTTGTTCCGAAAAGAGTGAGTTGTTTTGACATGTTTGAATAAAAACAAAGAGCATTTTTTGCTCTTCATTTTTTGCATTTTTTGCTCTCTCGAGAAAAAGGCGTTAAAAACATGGCGGCCTGTTGATGTTCAACCCTGGCCGGCCTATGATCCTTTTTTTTCCCCGTAAAAAGCCGTGCAAAGGCTCAAAGTTGACACAAAGATGTTTTAACAAAACAAGCACGAGGAACTGTCAGCTTTTTTAAATACTCTGAAGCACATATGCATTTACAAATAATGTTTCTCTTTTCACATATCTGATCAGTAGTCTCGCAAACTGTATTCAAGGGACAGGGAAAATTCTATGTGGACGTAAAGGAAGGGGGGGGGGGGGGTCTGACCTTAACGTCCAGTAGACGTTAAGCGGGGAACATGTGAATGTGTCGACGGCCCCTTATAAAGCACAGTCTTATGTCAAGTGCAATAAAGTATTTCAGTCTCAAAGCCGTATTTCGCAGTGTTGTCTTCTATACAGGTCTAAGAACTAAACGAGCATGTGAAAGCAACAGCACACAGTTACGATGATAGTTAAAAAGATAACAGAAATCCTGGAATATTTAAAAGAAGCTTACCGCCATATAAGAACTTCTCATCATCTTCGACGTCCGCCATCTTGAAATAGCATGTGCAGCGCGCGCCTACAATTTGAGCGGTAACCGCTGTTCAACCTGTGGCCAGTTGACTCGAGTGACTCGAGTCAAGATGGCCGACGAAGGCAGCTCTTTGTTTTGCGATGAAGACGAAACGTGTGATAAAAACATCAGCGAATCTGACGAAGATGGCGAAGAGTATGTCTCGGCACCTATAGGTAAGATTGTGGTAGCTCTATCTGCCCATTTCACCAATCACTTCGAAAAATTCGTTGTGTTGTTTTCCCACCCGCGCTTTGGCGCTTTGTTGTACATTTTTACCGGCTTATTGCGAAATTTTACTGTTCTTACACGATCTTTTGATGAACGTTTTCATTATTTATTGGTTTTACTTTCCAGACAAGCTTGGGCCAGTCGGAAGATGGCTTCGGCACAGACTTCTTAGTTCTATACTTATTGGAACCCCGCCTCTAGTCGCCCTTCAGGTAAAATTTGCTTTTTGTGACCATCATATCCGGCGTTATAAGACTTTCTTGGCTTCACACAGATATTTTATATGTTTTCCTTTACTTTAATGTATTTTGTAAGCCTTTTCTTCATCTGACAGTTGACATACATGAATGATGTTCTATAGCCATTTTATTCGTCGCAAGTTGTGTTTTGATTTGGTTTTTAATAATCATTTTTTTATTTTTCAACTGCGATGAAATCAAATCAGTTCGAAGCGCTGAAACATAGCTCGGTAATATGCATTTGATAGGTCCCAAGGTCGGCTGAGGTGTTGACAAGGGGATCAAAGTACACATATTTTCGTTGACTATATTTTGTTCCGTGCAAGTTCCAAATCCAAAATACTACTAGAACATTCTGGGGACTTCAGATTGGCCGATTAAATTATTTTGGTGTACACCACCTTTTACGGTAACTACCATCTGTCAAAAATACTGTTTACACACATCTAAAAAGCAATGCAGACTTTATGTCCAACGTTTTTTAACCGCAAGCTAATTATTGGAAAAATTTGGTTCAAATGATGAAAGTACAGATTTTGTATTTAAACTGAAGTCTTGAAAGTTATTTAAAAATTTTATTGGCCCTGAGTTTTCTCCACCTTTATTTGGACCCCATGATACATTTCAGCATATTTTTTAGTGATCTCTATAACACTGAAACTTTTATTCTAAATGTTATATTTCCTGTGTGGTGGAGGCTAGATTAGGGAAAAAAGTCTCACATCTTATTGTAAGACATAAGTATGGTAGTGACATAATTTGCACGTGCTTCATAATGTTGGTTTGTTGGTTTGTTTGTAATGACTAATAAATTAAAGGAAAGCTTTCTTCCATTGTCTATTTTATGTTTACTGTGATTTGAGCCTGGTTTTTACGAGCCATACATGACAATGGCAAGTGCAGTGCTACATAGCATAATAATTATGGCCTGTCCTGTGAGCCCCCTTATAATTCACAGTATCAATGTGCAAATTCTCCCTACTGGCCTTAATATATCTTTGTGGTATTAGTTGGGAGAAGATAGATCATCTGTGGTGATCATTTCCTTAATTCTCGTGACCTGTATTCCTTGTGATACATCTATGTTGCAAGGAGAAATAAGATGCTGAACATCATTAGGGTTGAAATGGCAGCAAGGCAAGAAACTTTTCTTAATCCTTGTTCTTGTGAAAGTGGGGCCTAGCCTCTCACAGCAATCAAATGTAAAAGCTAACCTCACTTCCCATTTTTCAGAGCTTTGAAGTTTGAAAAAGTTCAAACGTTTACAAGTGTGAAAATGATGCAGAAAATCTCATGGCAAACTGAATTTCTCACCGATAAAACTTGTGAATGATAACTAGTCACTTCATTTAAACACATGTTCAACATAAAAAGCTGAAGTTTTCAGAAAAGGGAATTAAGGTTGCGGTTAAAGTGAAACTTTCCACATTTGTCTGTATTTTCTTTGCAAATTATGGCAGCAACTACTGAATGTGTCGTGCATTCGACTACTATGAAGCCCACCCAATTTCGATTGCAAAATAAAAAGAGTTAAGCATCAAGTTGTATAACGCTGGGTTCTGGTATTTCCCCGAAGCACATAAGTTACAATATTTATTTCTTCTAAGTGAATTGCTTGTAAAATAAAAGCTTTCTTTTCTGGTTTCAAAGTGTTTTTGGTAGCATGCATTCATGGGGGTCAGGACAAAAGTAGTATTCTTTAAGGAATGCATTTGCAGTTATTTTGCTGCATATATTTTTTTGTCATATGGTAAGGAGCATTGTGATAATCATTGCTCTTGCAAAGACTCACACACTGTATCTTAGTAAAAGCAACATTTGGCCCATTAGAGTTTGTCTAGTTTGCCCAATTTTCAAATGCAACTAGTACACCACATGACTTGTTTTTAATATAATTATAATTATGTTAAAGCAATGTACATACAACATGGACTTCAACGTTCAACTTTGTAGACATTGTGGTGGTGATTCAACATTGTAGGAGCTGTAGGGATCAGGTGTGCATGATTTTGGTTTGTCGTAGGTAACAAAATCATGTGTGAAAGTCATGAGAAATAATAATTATTATACAATGTTAAGTAGCCTTTAGTTAGAGAATTCTTATCATTAGCAGGGTTTTTTTATTTTTTATTTTTACAGCGAAGACGCACTCCACTATGGACAAAAATAATGAAGATAAACAGCTTTTTTGGCACCGAAGATTTCTATATACCCATGGGTGTCTTTATCCTTTGGTAGGTGTGCTCATAGCCTAGAATATTCTATGGCTGTGAGGATAATTTTCTTATCAAATATTAGAGGCACTTTTGAATGTTTACTCAGCTTTACTGAACAAGCTTTGATTTGATTTGATTTGCATATGATTATATTATATTCAATAAATCTTCCCTATTTTTTAGAATTTTTACCAAAACAAAAGGCGAGGCTGCGCCCTTAGAAGAGTAACAGGGAACCATAAGGTTCCCAACCATGAAATCAGGTTTGCCCAGTCCTTAAGCTTCAAGCAAAAAAAAATTGTTTTCTAGTCACCCAAGGACAGAATTTACAGTGTAGTAGCCTGAGGCTCCTGGTTACTGTTAGAGCACAGCCCTAAATTAGCCATACCTGCCTCCCCCCCCCCAAAAAAAAATATATATATATATAAATAAATAAATAAAGTATGGTGCAATGTCCCTGGAATAAACAATGGGCCTTATGCAAAAAAAATAAGGTAAAACTGAGTGCTAATAGTAATTTGCTTAAACATAGGCAAGCAAAAATAAATGGTTAAAACCAATGTTTTGGTGTCTTCCTGACGCCATTGCCAAGATAACGTAATATGTAAATTATAACAAGTATTTTAAAGCAGTACTAGTGTTGGTGCTAAATTAACATAATAGAGGGTGTGAAAATAAAAAGTTACACAAATACCGAGCACACAGAAAAATAATTTATGAAACAACAACAGCAACATACATGCATGTAGCAACCTAAGGCTACTCTGTTCCAGGCCTTTCCTAGCTACATATAGTAGGCGGTAAGGTCTAGGTGTCCTTTCCTGCTACAGCTGTGATCCACATCTGAGACCAGTGTGAGGTGAAAAATCCCCTACATAGGTATGGATGGAAAAATTGCTGGCTAAATTTGCATAATGGGAAGGCTGAATGTACATGACAAGTCTTAAATTCCTCACCCCTTCTGTAATTTAGCAAGTAGTGAAACCCCATTATTGCAACCGCCAAGGAGCCCTAAAATGTGTTCTTAGTAAAAAGGTGGGTCCATTAACAGAATTTTCAGATGGAAAATGATGGCATACATGTGGGCTATAATTCAGGCCAAAAAAGTGGTTGTAGTAATGATAACAAGGTTGTTAGAGATGAGGTTTCAATTGACAAATTAAAATTTATAACAACTTGGGTGGTTTAATGCCAATCATTTAAAAAAAAAACAAACAAGGTTGATGATTCATACAAAATAATAATCTTTGCCATTGCAGGATTGTTGATGCCAAACTTGGTAGATTGTTGTGCCTCCTAATGGGAGTGGGTTTCTATATTGCCGGATTCATCAAGGTAATTAATCAGTAAACATGACCAGTTTCCCCCCAAGTTCAGCATTGGGCTTCCTGTGTACCTTGGACTTTGTAGTTGCCCTCATGTAAACAAAGCTTCAAAAGATTGGAGCACTGAAGAACTTCTGCGAAATTGAAGGGCTCGGTGGAAAAAGGGAGTAAGGGATGATTTGAGGTTAAAATTGAAATTGGTGCTATTCAGCTGAACATTGGCACACAGGCTGGTTTTCATGTAAGGAATATTGTTGTGCATTTATTTTGTGACCTGAGATCTCAAATTCAAAGAATTAGTATATTACTTTCGCTTATGAATTTTATTGAACTGAACTCGCTCAAGTGAAGTGTGAATGATTTCTTTTGTTCTCTGCCTGAACTAAAACAAAGGAATTCAACCTAGAATCAGCTGTCCTGTTGTTTTCTTTGCATCAGTTTTAAGCAAAAGTATTACCTAATTCTTCGAAGTGAAGCTGTAAGGTCAAGAAATAATTATTGCACAACAATGTCCCTTACATGAAAACCAGCCTATGTGCCAATGTTCAGTTGAACAGCACCAATTTAGATTTCAACTTCAAGTCATCACTTATGCCCTTTTTCCACCAAGCCCTTCAATTATACTGTAATTAGATCTTGACTAGCATAGTTTCTGTTCTGTTTGTTATAAAAAAAACTGATTTTTTTAATTAAAAAAAATTTGCTTCTAATCAGTAGATTTTACTTTGCTAATCGAGAACTTATTGTGAAGTTTAGGCCTTAGTCAAAGTGGTTCAACATCATCCAGCATTGTTGAATGCAACTTTGTATGTGGAATGTTTGATGGCAGTCAGACTTTGTTCCTCACTATTCAACATCATTCATCATCTGTCAGAATCATTTAACATTCAACAGCAGGGCTGTCCTTAAGTTTTAAATCACCTGGAGTTTAATTCACCTGGTCCCAGTTGTTCAAAGAGTGAATAACTTAATTACCCAGTGGATAAGTTGCTATCCAACGGAGCAATTTTCCTTCAACTTACACATTTGGCCAGATTTTTGCAAGGTCACACACTTCATTATAGATACACTCTTTCTCTTTTCATAAATCATAGGGCTATGTAGAGATTTTCCCACATTTTGTATTTGCTGAATTATGGCTTGTTCAGTGGATAAAACGTTATCCACTCTTTGAACAACTGGGGCCTGTTGCCTTGATCTTTGTGCCCACAACAAACTTGTTGCTTTAAATTGTGATTAAATAATACTAACAAGAGGGCTAGTTCACCTATAGCATCAATTAAGGTCCCCTCAAACATACTCAGCCACGATAACAAGACAGTGTTCTAATGACTGCCCCACAACAGGTGACCCTTCAAAACACGTTTAACTTGCCAAATTCAGCAATGTTGAAGGGTGCAATGATGAAAGAAAATCTTTAATCCGTCTGTCTGGGGCATTGTTGTCTTTATTGACCTGGTCGTTCCATCATGAACTACCTGTTACCAAATCCTCTTGTTTAAATACTTGCAAAATTAAAGGATCCTGGCATTATTGTTGCAGCTATAATCTTTTCTGGTGTTCTGAGAGTAGAAACTGAAAGTTGGTGTGAGGAGTGTTTCTATATGACACTATTACATGTATTTGTTCTATTTACTATCCTTTATTGAAGTTTAATCCCATATAAATTGACATTTGCACTTGTTGATCCTGTATTAAAAAAAGGGCATACATACATACATGCATGCATGCGTGCATACGTATATACGTACATACATAACCTACCATACATACATACGTACATACATACATACATTAGTAATCAATTCTCTCCGGTATTTTGTTGATTACCTCGTAACCTCTGTTGTAGGTAGGAGATAAGAACTTGTGCTCCCAATGAAAATGAATTGCAGTTGACTGTCCGTAGAATAAATATAAGGAATGTTTGGTTTCATTGCCATTTATTTTTTTCCCTTTTGTTGCAGGATGTTCTTTGCCTTCCTCGGCCACCGACTCCTCCAATAGTCCCCCTAGAAAGCGCTGCACAAACATGGTAAGCAGGGCCTTACGATGTGACTGCCCTCAGGTCAAAAAGTGTTTGGTTTTCAATTTGTTTTGAACTGACTGAATTTTGTTTCTCGGTTTGTTTGTTTATTCTGGAAGTAGTGAGGGTAGTAAGTAATGTCATCAAAAGTAAAAAGCACTTAATTCCTCTTCTATGGACTGCAATTGGTTCAAATCACTCACTCCACTTTTTCACCCGATCAGATGTAAAACCAAGTTCAATCGAAGGGCGTGGTGGAAAAAGGGCGTAAGTGATGATTTCAGTTTAAAATCGAAATTGGTGGTATTCAGGTGAGCATTGGCACACAGGCTGGTTTTCATGTAAGGAACACTGTTGTGCATTTATTTCTTGACCTTTTGCGTAAAAAGTTTTGTTGAACTGAACTCGCTCAAGTGAAGCATGAATGTTTTTTTTTTGTTCTCTGCCTGAACTAAAACAAAGAAATTCAACCTAGAATCCACGGTCCTGTTGTTTTCTTTGTCAGTTTTAAGCAAAAGTAATACGCTAATTCTTCGAATTTAAGCTGTCATGTCAAGAAATAAATGCACAACAATGTTCCTTACACGCAAACCAGCCTGTGTGCCGATGTTCTGCTAAATAGCACCAATTTAGGTTTTCAACCTGTAAACAACACTTATGCCCCTTTTTCCACCAGGCCCTTCAATTTTCACTTCTTTGCACGTGTTTTCCCACACTTGACATCAATTACTTGTATTTGCTTTGAGTTCTGGTTGGTTTATTGTGTTGTTTGTGGCTGTTGTGATTGGTTAGAGTTATTGAGACATGTAGTGCTTTCTTGTTTAATATGGAGGTGGTTTTGACCAGCTGTGAGCTATGCACCTCATTAGTTATTTATCACTGTACATCAAACACATGCTCATAGTTTATTGTTAATTAAATTTGTTTCTTCTTTGTCAGGGGACTCCCCAGCCATCATGCTGTCTTGGGAGTTCTTATTCCATGGTAAATACCGTAATTATGTATCAGGTGTTATACGTGAATTTTAAATCATAGGTTGCTCATCCATTTTAAGTATGCTTAAATGTAAACTTTATTTTTCTTGTCATCATTTGCTGCAAAGGTGTTTTTTCTATAATGTAAGAAAATGAATAGAAGATGACCATTTTGTGCTGATGTGAACTGATTGAAACACTCATGATGAGAGTTTTTAGGGGAGAAACATGCTTAATGTCAATATGTGTCAACCTTTTGCCTGGGTTGACATGTCTGAGTTCTTTATCTGTAGAATCTGTGTGAAGCAAGTTGTAGCAGATGTTCATTGAATTTTTTTTCCGTATTTCCTTAACCCCTTGAATGCTACTCAGCTACTGGCAGCCATCTTGGATTTTAATTAAAAATTCAAAATGCTGCCATGTTAGGTTTGAGAACCATAATAAGAGGATTTTCTGTCATGTAATATGTTCACGAGTTGTCTCAGGCATTCCCAGTCCCCTTTGAACAACCACAGAAAATGAACAGAAAGGACCAGTCCAATGGTAAGAGCTCTCACTATAATTTGGTGGCTGAGCTGCATGTGTGAGGACATACGTTGTATATATATGCCCTTGGCATTCAAAGGGTTAATGTGAATTAAGTATTTATTTATTTATAAACAAAACCTAAATTCTTTTGTTTATGAAAATTTACCATTCTTGAGCTCTTTAGCCATTAAGGAGGCTCGCAACAGTTTTTTTGGCCTTGGAGTGTATCTTTTGAAGTCAAAATTTCGCATAGAGGGCAAACTTCGATTTCCTTGATACTACACCACCTTTTCAACATATGATCAGAGTTTATTTTCTCGCTGGTTTCCTAGCAACAGCTGTCACCATAGCAACAGTAATGGACAACCCCTCATTTTAAATAATGTCGAATATCTCGAAAACTAGTCAGAAACTTTAGGACAAAACTTGAACCATTTGAAGTACTCAACCTACACAACTTGCATGCGAAATTAGGGGAAAATCTGTAAGAGTGTTTTCATGTAAATCATGATTCATTTTTTACGGGCTGATTTTGGTCATTCCTGCAATTTTCTCCAATATTTCAAGAAAGATAAAACTTAAGACGATTTCCGCTCAACGTTCGAGCAGTAAGTGCAAAAATTAAGTTACCATAAAAATACTTCCAGCACTGTCAAATTTTGAGAACAGAACTTATTGTTACTTTTGCTCCCAAGCTGACCCCGCGAGAGAAAATTGGATTTGAAGTTATCCATATTTCAATTAAAAAGACGCTTCATGTCAGATCAAAACAAAATGGCGCCCGTTTTTAGGATACTTTTACGAGATTTGAAATTAATTTTCTTGAGAATGCTTGAGAATTTCATCGCGGGGTCACTTGGGCAAGTGAACTAGAGTGAGATGTTTCAAATAGCATTTAAAATGTTACCGTGCTATGAGTAGTTTTTTGGTAAATATTTTTTGCACTTATTGCTCGAACGTTGAGCGGAATCCGTGTTAACGCTTTCCCTTTTCAGTTGAAGGATCTTTTATGATATCAAAACATTCTAAATGTACATTGAGCTTCCTAGGTGGCTGCGATTTTAAGATATTTATATTTAAAAACTGCTAAAATGCAGCACAAATCAGCCAAAAAGTTCGTAATTTGCATAAATAGAAATATTTCTAAATTGCCCCTACAGTTTTCTCTCTTAAACTGATTGCCGTTAGAATAATAATTCTTTTTGATGTTCCAGTGAGTTTTAGGCTGAATAAACATTTCTGGTATTGGATAAGAAGGCTGAATCTCGGTCAAGTTTCAGTCATTATTAACTTTCAACGAGCAACAGTTTTATTTTGTTTTTCCTGGTCTATTTCACGGTTATTCACGTGCAATGAATATTTATACACGCTGCACTTGTGTCCTCTCGTGTGTTTATAATTCCTTCTCATAATAATAAAAAATTTTCGTCTTCTGAAGTTCTTCCTGGAGACTCTTTTCTATTACTCTTTAAATACTGACTGACGTTTTAGCATTTTTGATTACGGATTTAATTACACTGGGGCCGAAAAATGAACAGAAACAAGCTCAGAAGACGAATATACATGTATATATTTCGTTATTATGAGAAGGAATTATATAAGTGCACGAGAGGACACAAGCGCAGCGTGTATAAATATTAATTGCACGTGAATAACTGTGAAATAGACCAGGAAAAACAAAATAAAACTGTTGCTCGTTGAAAGTTAATAACGACTGAAACTTGACCGAGATTCAGCCTTCTTATCTAATACCAGAAATGTTTATTCAGCCTAAAACTCACTGGAACATCAAAAAGAATTATTATTCTAACGGCAATTAATTTAAGAGAAAAATCTGTAAGGGCAATTTAGAAATATTTCTATTTATGCAAATTACGAACTTTTTGGCTGATTTGTGCTGCATTTTAGCAGTTTTTAAATATAAATATCTTAAAATCGCAGCCACCTAGGAAGCTCAATGTACATTTAGAATGTTTTGATATCATAAAAGATCCTTCAACTGAAAAGAGAAAGTGTTAAGTTTTATCTTTCTTGAAATATTGAAGAAAATTGCAGGAATGACCAAAATCAGCCCGTAAAAAAATGAATCATGATTTACATGAAAACGCTCTTACAGATTTTCCCCTAATTTTGCATACAAGTTGTGTAGGTTGAGTACTTCAAATAGTTCAAGTTTTGTCATAAAGTGTCTGACTAGTTTTCGAGATATTCGACATTATTTAAAATGAGGGGTTGCCATTACCGTTGCTATGGTGACAGCTGTTGCTAGGAAACCAGCAAGAAAATAAACTTTGATCATATGTTGAAAAGGTGGTGTAGTATCAAGGAAATCGAAGTTTACCTCCTATGCGAAATTTTGACTTCGAAAGATACACTCCAAGGCCAAAAAAACTGTTGCGAGCCTTCTTAAGTTAGTGATGATTTTGTTTGCTGCAACACAACAAATGAAAGTATGACTACTCCTAAATGTATATCTATGGATAGACTAGCCAAACAGCATTAAACTCATCAACAATAGATGAGCTTGGGGAAGGTGCCTGGATAGATAGTGGAGCCTTGAGCACAAGAGCCGAGCGCGTAGGGTAACCATGACAACCCTGTGAGCGGCAACCACCAGGCACCGTCACACTGAAAAAACAGTGGAACCATGATACTCACCTTATACTTACCAGAGAGGGAGGGAGGACAGGGAGGGCAGGGAGCGAAGCCGCCAAGCACAGTCGAAACAGCAAAAGTGCACGTGAGAATGAGCTGACCTCGAAAGCCGAGCTGTAAAACTACGCGACCCCCTGCAGACCCCCAATCACAGCACATGACCACGACGGGGGAGGCCGCTGACCGGCATTGTTTTGAGTTTAACTTAGCTTAAATTGCATTTAACCGCATGAGCTCCCAAGAAATTTGTTGCAAAACAATTGCCTGCTACAATATTTTTTTTTAAGGGAGATGGAGAGAAGGTGGGAAGGGGGAGGGGTGGGGTGGGGTGGGGTGAGAAAGCTTCTTGAACATCACTAGTGGGGTCCCCTTGCAACACTCATAAAAATCTTTAAATCTTCCATCTGGGACTTGGGTGGGGTGCATAACTGATGACCAGATGATATCACATGCTTGCTCAAATGCCAAGAAGTGGGTGGTGGGGTCACTGGTGGTGACACTTTGTGATGATTTTACATGAGGTATTTTACCAAGGTATTTTGCATATGTATGGTCTTGACCATCAAAATCAACTTGCATGGATACATGTATATGCTCTCCATGAGTGGTGGGAAATCTCTTAAAAGTAGGGAAATTAATTTTATTAGTTCCACTCTTATTCCTGCAATACCTTGCTAAATTGCACCCTTCAGATACCTTTTATACTCTAGATCACATTAACTAGTTTTGTTTTACTCCTTTGCAGGTACATTTGGTTTTATTCCTACATTCACTTTTCAATGCCTCAGTGGGGATTTACCGTACTGTTTCTCTTTATTGTCTATTGTAAGTGTAGTTTCTATTTTTTCTTTTTTTGAGACAAATAAACTAAGCCTCTTTGTTTTTTATTAATTGCAAAATGGAGTAATTTCCTTTCTCTCTTACAGGGTCCATATCAGTAATGTTTAGTCGGCTTTACCTTGGGGTCCACAGTCCAGCAGATATTGTAGCTGGGGGAATCATTGGTTGTGTCATTTTGGCTTACTGGATTAAAATTGACACTATTCTGGACAGATACATCAGTTTTGGGGATAATGGTGTGTGAAAAATGTGTTTGATTTGAAGTAACACTAGTTTTAAATAAATGATCTGTGCTCTTTTTAGTTTATTATTATTTGCTTACTTTTTTAGAGTAAGAATATAACAGTAAGTTAACTGGGTTTTTTTGTTTCTCTTTTTCTACCACAGTTATCCTCCAAGCCATTGTTTATTCTGTGTTGTTGTTGTTTGTTCATCCTCGCCCTGAGCCAAGAACAATGTCTTTGGTTGAAACAGTATGTATTGTGCACCAAAACTAACATCACCTTTGCATTTGTGTTGTTTCATACCCTGGCTATCTTGTGCAAGACCTTAAATTCTGTCATTTTAAATCCCCAGTTACCTGTATTTCAAACAAAGAATGACTTCCTGTGTCCCAAACATTGTAGCATTAAATGTAATTATTAGAATTGAGCAATAAAAACGAGACTGATTTTTTTTACAATCCATCTGAAATTAAAGTTATTACAAAGTTTAGCTGAATGTTGACTGCTGTTGCATTTAAGAAAAAGACAGTTGACCATTTCCCTTGAGGGTTTTTCCACAGTCAACTGCACCTGATGTATGCTAATTTTTTAACATCAAGCCCTTTTGTTTTAGGTTGCCATGACAGGTGTGACAGTTGGGTTTGTGATTGGCAAAGCTGCATCCATGAGGCAGTCGCCGATTTACAAAGCAGTTCTGGATTTTAACACTGGTGTGTTCATCTCATGTATATACTTTCAAACTTGTTCCGATGAATTTGTTAGTAATGCATTATCCCTAAATTATCTTTCTTTGATGTCCAGATGACGTTTCCTATTTCACCTTGATTTGGGTTTCTACAATACGTCTCTTACTTGGTGAGTAATACGTACACTTAAATGGTATGCTAGGGTGAAATTGCATGTTTTACCTACACTTTGATCTTGTAATTATTATTGTTTTGCTACATTTTGCTAGGTCTTGTGCACTGAAGCAAACAAAATAAATTTCGAAAAATCATGCTTCGCTAATAGCTGAGGTTTTTCTGTGTTGAATAATTCAAACAGTAGAAGTATGATGCTGGCAAAACCCTTGCAAAGCTGAGAAGGTGTTCACGTGCAAGTCAAAAATTTGCTACCATGTCTCAACAGTGGCTTTTTTCAGAATAGATGTCAAAGAAGATGCAAAAAAGTTTTTTTTTATTTCAATAATAATAATAATAATAATAATAATAATAACATGACTTTATTTAATGAGGGTGATGTAAATTACTGGTGGCCTGGTAGTTTTCATTATGGCCTCCTACAATCTAAGTTAATTTTTATTTTAACCTGTAGCTGCAACTAAAGCAAAGTAAACTTATTAAAAATGTGATTTATTCTGTCGTTCAAAGTCAAATGTAAGTAGCTTCCAATTTTAGGACATTGTCTGCCGAAATCCCCCTATCCCAGAAAGAATGAACCTTCAACTACTCTCCTGGTAGTGACTTGTTCCGACTCATTCATTCATGACTCATTCTGTATGATCACCAGAGATATTTCAACACTGGGACTCATACACGGACTCAATGTGAACCAAAGCTACCCAGAATAATTTAACCACGTTTTTCTCTAAACTCCTAAATACCATGAATAGATTATTCATAATAATGGACAGCCAGGTTTAAAAATTATGTTTTCTTTCAAGGCTATGGGCTCGTACTGCTTACCAGAATGCTGTGTAAGATTGTGTTCAGATGCTTGATAACTAATCTCTTCCGATTCATGGACTTGAAGTGCTTTGATGGCAAGAAGGTCAAGTACGATCAAAGCATACGATTTTATGGTCCTTTATTCAAACTTCCACCCGTGCTTGATAAGAAGGTAAGAGCTTTAGGTCAGGCTTCTTGGTCAGGGGTGGTTGCCGGAAGAGACGCGAGCGTAGTTTTTTTTTTTTTTTTGGACTGGCTGCTCACTGTAACAAAACCAGGAACTGGTAACCACAGGATTTCTGTGGGAAAAATTCCAGCCCCAGAGTCTCTCCTGGTGACTGCCCTCTGACCAAGAAGCCTGAGAACTCTGGGTATGAGATTGATCACTTGTCACCTGACACCTTGCTAGTTAGGCATCAGTGCATCCTTGCTTTTGAGTTTGACTCCATCAAATCCAAAGATTGTTTTTTGTTTGTTTTGTTTTGTTTTTCACCAGAAAAAACAAATATTAAAAGAAGGTGACATTTCGGTGTATCTAACATCATTATCAAGCACTGAGTGACATTATCATGAAACTGAATATATAAATAGTGGAAGAGAACACTTGACATTTTTTGGAGTTTGAAGTTATGTAAATAACTGCGCATATAGATCGAGAGTCTGATTGGATGTTTCAAGATGGCTTTAGTTCTTTGATTAAGAGCATCTCGTAAATCAGACAGACTGTTTGTTTGTTTGTTTGTTTTTTGGCCTGTGTTTAAAAGTTGGCACATGTGCACCAGAGGACAAGACATGAAAGTGCATGCTTAGCTAGTGAGTCCCTTTTATTGCTTGTAGCATGAGACAGGAAGGGCTTGGACGTATGGTTGTTGTTGTCATTATAAAAACGCTTTCTTCTTTTCTCTGTCTTTGTAAGGGAAAGAAGAGAAGACAAAAATCTCAGCCGGACCCTGATGATGCCAGCACAAAGTGGAACATGGACTACCTGGTCTACTATCCCACCTACATCTGTGTCGGGTGGATGGCAATCAGTGGGGTACCACTGCTTTCTCATAGTATTGGGCTGATGTTGTAGGCCAATGAGGTGCCATCATTGATACTCTAGCATTAATAATTATTTGTAACTGATATTACCCTATTGTTTGTCTAGTGGGAATGGTTTCTGCCATCATTGTAAATTTAAACTGAAACGTTATAACATAGTCATTCCATTTAGCCAACAATGTTTCAGTACTAGTGAATAATTTTCACATAACGTGAAATTGTGTAACCAATTTTTAAGATGTTGGTGGTGATTTCACTAGCTTGACGGTATCAACAGTATTAAATTTTCTAGTTATTAATTAAGAAAAGCAACGTTAAAAGTAAGAATCAATAGAGTATCCCTCTCTAGAATCAAGCATCTTTAAAGAAAGTCTCCATGCAGATATCGACATTTTAAGAAACTTGACAATGTATTTCCCTCTTTCGTAAGCGACCAGCTGTCGATGATATCAAATTTGGTTTGGTGGTTTTGATTTTCATTTATTTTGTGACATGTACAGTGTGGTGAAGCAAAAAACCAAACAATGGAAATTAATTAAAAGGTATTTATTCATCAAGGCTTAAATAATCTACATTTGAAGAGTCAGTAATGTGTTAACAACAAAATTGATGATCTCCATTTGATAACTATGTAAATTTCAAATTACAAAATTATGATGATTGGATAAATACATCTAAGAGAAACTAGTATAGATGTACATGATGGAGATTTTCACTCTGTGATTTTAGAGATTTTGGACCTTTTTGTTCCTTCATCAATCATTGCTTTTGAATTTTGGGCAATCATCAAACCCTGCTCTTTGGCTAGCAAAGATAATTTTTTTTGTATGTGGCTCGATAGGATTTTTGTTCTTTGTTAAAAAAATGAATGGTTTCTTTTCAGTGCCAACCAGCATTTGTACATCAGTTGGGTTTCTTTAGTTTACATGCCTTTTTAAACGTCAGTGGATCAGAATCGTCTTCATTATGTATTATTTTTTAATTCCCAAAAGTGTTCAAAATCTTAAGACTTCGTACAATATCAATTTACTGACAAGCAAGCTGGTATGAACTATGCACCTGAAAAGGTTAAGAATGTGGTGAACAGTTTGGCGAAGAAGTACAAACAATGTATTTTAATACATGTTCTTTATAAGAAAGAAAGTTATTTCACAGAAGTAGAAAAATTCGCAGACCGTTATTCTAAAGTTTTTCACAAATTAAGTTAAATGCATCTTTGCCAAGATGCTTGGCAACATACAACCAAATTGTTATCATAAAAATTACAATATATGTTATGAACATTATATTATTAACGATGGTTTAACAAGTTTAGAGGAGAATATTGAAGCGAATCGTTAGGATAATCTGTCCTTTTTTTCTCTAACCCAGGGACAGGAGAGAGAGAACTATAACACAAGTACAGGGGCCAAGCCAACCTCTTTTCCAGGGCCCTTTCGCCTTCACCGAGAGGTGAAGGGAATAGGCCCTGGAAACGAGGTTGGTGCAAACTCGTTCACCTGACGTAATTCACTGGATAGGCGGGAGGGAAGACGTTGCTGCGTGGCAGGCAACTTGTTAACTCGCTCTTCTTTTGCTTCCTTGGGGGGAAAACGGGACTCTTCTTGGAGATTTGAAAATGTTAATTACGATGTCATTTATTAAATAATATATTGTATATAATAAATTATTATTATAAAGTTTCATTTTTTTTGTAGTCCTCAAAACTTCAAAATAGTCAGCAAAAAAAGATAAATCTTGGTCTCTGTTTAGTGCAAAACCGTTGCGTAAGGTTTCTTTTAAAGGTAAGTGAATTAGGGGGTTTTGGTAACTTGGTTTTGCTATTTAGAATATTTATTTGGTGGTAGCATAAAATTTTTTGCGTAGTGCGTATTAGGGAAGTGATTGGTTAAAATTACTCGCGCCACTTTCGTAACCAATCAGATGTAAAACCAAAACAATTGTCATTTGCTCGCACGCGTTTTCCAACGCTTGACGCTAATTACTTGTATTTGCTTCGAGTTCTGATTGGTTCACTTTGTTTTTTGTTCCTGTTGTGATTGGTTAGAGAAATTAAGTTGGTTTTGGTTTTACGACACAATTGAAGACCACTCTAAAACGGACACAAAATTTCTGCCATAGGATAGTCCAGTCTCTGAACTGTCCCTTGTCCCGCAATAATGAAATCTGCTTCACGCTTTTGTAGGGTGACGTAGGGTACATTAAGAACCAGAATAAAATCTCACTAAAAGACAGTCGTAATCATAATTTGGGTAATCAAACTGTAGAAGAATCTCGCTAACAGCATCACTTGATCATTTGGGGGAAAATGTTATTAACAATGTTATTATCTTAGAATAGAAAATGATCAAGTGATTCTTTTTTATAACCAAGAAACGATATATTTCTTTTCTTTATCCTCCATGTAAAGCTTACGTGACAAATTCAACTTTGAATTAAAGTGTATACTACAATCTCAAAATAATATTTACTATTTGAATTGTTAGTTACTATTTAATTTAATATTGTCTTCAATCATTTCTGCATATGCGTTATTCGCGAAGTGTCTATCTGATGTCCAGTTCAATGGAAGGTGGCATCGTCTAAATATATTATATTACTCATAGAAATGGCGATGTTTGCTGATGCCAACTTTATTTACCTGATAAATAATCAAACATTTTATTCTTGACATCATTAGGCAACGTCACATTACATAGCACCCTTTCTTTCAAATGTTAATTCTGGATTTAGACCCATTAAGGTAATTAAATAGATCCTGTTTTGAGACATGTTTGCCTGAATTTGCTGTAACTTAAGGGTCATAAACATAAAGATCTTGCAAACTTTTCTGTAGTGTGTCGTTCTATAATAGGGAACTTCAGATATACGTACGAGTGCGAGATTGACTACCAGTACGACTTTCGAATTTCAAACCAGTGACGTTTCCAGAGACCTAACTTCCTCGTATTGTTTAGCAGTAGAAAAGGTAGCTCCAGGAATAAGATTGGTTTGTGACGTGATAACGTACAGCCTGCAAACAGGAACTGAAAAGTCGGTCATACTCAATCTCGTACTCGTACACAGATCTAAAGTTCCCTAATATGTCTATCATGGTACGAGTTTGATTACGAGTAAGTGGGTAGCTAGGTAGGTAAACTTTATTTCACGCTGACTCCTTCCGAACGATTAACCCTTTATTAAGCCCCAATAGCGACAAGCTTCTATTTCTAACAGTATCACCACTTGATCAAACCTACAGTCCGTGAGAGTAAAGGAAATGAACGTAAACGTTCCTCGATTGTTAACCTGAAATCGCCAATATTCAGCATTTACTGCTGCAAGGACGACAAAATACAACAATTGAGGAAAGTTTACGTCTATTTTGAAGAAAAATGTCACCATTATCCCCAATATTTTGCTTTAAATACTAACTTCGTTTTGTTCCCATACAAATCCTACAAAATTCAAATCGAACAGATTGTCTGGGCCCCTTTTGTGTAATTGCACAGTCAGTATAAACCTCTCACATAAATATTTTTTCTCCTTCTATTCTCAACCGATTTCGAAGCTTAACCCTATTTAGCCTGGGGGGGGGGGGGGGGGGGCACATTGTGCCTGCGCTGAGTTTAACGAACTATAACTTCTAAACGGCTAGCCGAATAATCACCAAATCTCCTGACTTTTCCTGAAATTTATCAGAGAAAATTTTGCTGTGTCAATGACGTGTCTATGATGATTGACGTTTCCATAGCAACCGTCTTCACGGGAATGTATTTTGACTATTTTCTGTCGTTTTTCAGTCTTTTTTTCAGTTTTTCACTCTTGGTTTGTAAGAAAAAGATAATCCTTTGCTTTTTTGTGCTTTTTTTAAAGTATGTTTCCTAGAACAAATTCCTATATTTTCCGATGTCGTCATTGTCAACTGTATGACTGCAGGCTCGGAATCCAAGATGCCCCCCCCCACCCCAGGCTCAGAAACTCAAAAAAAAGCCCAGGCGAAATAGGGTTAATACTCCATTTGAAAGCTAAGAGAATGCAGCTTCCAATGCGCACAATGGTTTGGAGTTGAAGAGATGTTATAAAACCCAAATCATATAATGTGATGTTATACTGTGATCGAGCGACTCCCCTCACTAGAGAGAACACATTAATCCGGGAAACGGCCAATTCGCAGCCATGGGTAACCTGAGTTGTTCAAGCACAGGACTTCTTACAAGGCATGAAAAATCGAAACGTAGTATTTTTTTGTTCTAAAATAGGCACAGCGTCGTAGAATTATGGGCGGACCTTTCTTTCCTCCTTGGTTCTTCTCGGTGAGAAAAGATGACCTTTTGGCGGGAGACGGATACTCAAATAAGTTTCGTACAGGGAGGGTCCGCCCCGAGGTTCAAACCCTTACCCTTTAATATACTAATCTTTATCAAAATGGTACCCCTTTTATTTACCTAGAACAAAAATTTCACCTCGTTTAAAAATAAGCCAAAAACAGCAAATCGTCGCGGGGTTTTAGTCGCTTGGTGGCTCCGAGCTTTCGTTTATATTTGCGCTGTGATTTCCGTCCAAAATTTTCAAATATTTTTGACCTTATACCTATCTGCTATCCCTTTTGTAGTTTAAGGTGTATTTCGGCGATCCCTTACATACAAAACAGCAAATTTCCCAACCCTTTCGTATACTGCAAGTGCAAAAAAGGCACCCCTTTCGGGCGGAGCTTCCAAGCATAGCCCACTACAGGGAGGTCCCTCCGCACGGGGATGATGACCCTCTTTTCTAGGAAACCAAGATGGCGTCCTGAGAGGGAATATTGAGTTTATTAGCTTTTCTACCCGGAAAGCCTTAGTTGTGAGAACTGGCTGGGAGATTACAGTTCTTCAAGATCGCTTGTTGGTCTTTTTACTCTATACAAATTTTCTCGGCACTCCTTTAAAGAGCCTTCTGGCTTTTCACGGGCAAACCGGTCGGCTTGAAAGCTATAACGGAAGGTTTAATTTGGACAAATAACTGAAAAGGTCATTTTAGAAATCTCGTGAGACATTATTTTTTGGCTAATTCCACCTCGCTCTTGCCCTGACTAATTTTCTCTGGCGGAGAAACGAAAACTTGGGGTTTAAAAGACAACTGGGGAAGGGAAGCTAACTTTTCTTCTGGTGCCCCAAGGAGTGACAACATTAGATTATTGGCGTTTATTTTATTTAAAAAAAGCCACAAGGGCCTTTCACTAGGCCAGCGTTTGTAGGTTTACAATAAAAAATGTTTTCATAAGCAGATCTTGTAAGTATAGTTAGTAGAGGAGACTAGTAGACAGTAACATTTGATTTCAGTCGTTCTTGATTCAGAGCATGAGTTACGTCGGAAGTTTCTGATCGAGACAAATTGATTACGGCGAGCACTAGACTTTGTCTTAACTCATAAATCATATGAAAACTCACAACTCGTTACGCGACAATCAATTCAAGTGAAGTAAAAATCCTCATTGAAGACATTTTATAATACTGCAAGTCAATTCCAGATTCTGGTTTTCATGTCGTTACAGATTACAGATACAAATTGCAACAAAACTTGAAAATTTCAGTTGTCCCAAGAGAGGCTTTTTTTTAATCCGAAATATTGGAAATAAAATTTTCAGTTGTTATTGCAATTTACAATACTGCAAAGTAATTTTGTTTTATCACAGGTCAGTTCTTTAGTTTTTGACAACACGAAACTGTTGCCATGCAAGGAATATGCCATCCAGTCTTTTACAACAATAGACTCTTTAAGGACGGTGCCTCCTTTTATTACTGCGCATACGTTCTCCGCATCTCGGGATATATGGGTTTCTTAAGGAATTTGCCTACTAATACAACAATATATTTCCGCGGTTTAAGACTATGTGGAAAAAGCAGATCATAGCAAGGGCTATCAGAATCCAAAAAGAAAATTGGGGTTAACCACGCATTTTTCGAGCTTAAATTTGGAAAGAAACTGCCATACCGTTCTTTGTATTTTAACGCTTTTTTCGAATTATGGTTGATTAATTATTTCTGAAAAATGCGTGGTTACCCACATTTTTCTTTTTGGATTCCAATAACCCTTGCTAAGATCTACTTTTTTCCCATAGTCATAACCTTTGCGAAAATGCATCTGTATTAGGAAGCACCGTCCTTATGTAGCATGTTTTCCATGTCCTAATTTTTGCGTTTGTAATTTTTTTAGCTCTATTCTTTTAGTTTCTTTCATACCCTTTGGCTATTGTACTGAAAAAGTACACGTTGGGACTCGAAGTGGTTACAACTTTGTTAAGAAAAATTTATCCTTTAAGGGAAGACCACACTGGGTTTGCGGATATCATACAAGTTAAAATGAGACATGGGTGGACACACTGTAATTCGTTCAAATAGTAAATATTTCAATAATGATACCGTTCTTTTAATTAAAATATACATGTATACATTATTATTCCTTGAAGACTGAAGGCGGAACTCCATAAATTTAAAATTGATCTTTATTGAGGGATTAAAGCCAAAAGTACATTCAGTTTACTTTTGTTAATACATCGTATACATAGCCGTAGTTTTGATCAGATAGATTATTGTAACACTTAACTACAGCATGTAATAAGCCTCTCATTTTAGATTTATGCACCGTTAAGTGCCTTATATAACTTGAAAACCACCTTCCTATACTACTTAGTTTGTTAACCCTTTCACTCCCGGAGTCAGTTATGGAGAGTTAAGGTGATTCCAACTTCTGAGTCTGTTGATGAAATCCTATGGTGTGACTATTCAAATTAAACCTCGTCAGCAGTTCTTTCACATGGTACTATTAATATTTCAGTATTTTACAAAATGAAATTTGGGATTTGTCATGAATTTTGATTTTAGGCGCTGTTGGGAGTGAAAGGTTTTATAACTGCTTTAATATTCAAGCCAAAATACCGCCAGACTTTATCACTTTTCCTAAAATTTAAATTCATGACAACAATTTATTATATGACCTGTCATTAGATATGTTTGTTTGGCAACAACATTTCGATAGATATGTTTCCAACATTTGAATTTTTTTCTAATTGTTTTTCGTCCCTTTTACATGTTTATATCATTTTAGCGTTTAACTATTGATTTTGATTCCAACTGAGTTCATTTTAACGGTTTTGGAGACCCAGTAGTGGAAAATACCTTGTTTACGACGCGGATTTTGTCGTTGTCTGATCACGATCTCTCAGGGACATCGTTTCATATCGCTTCTAAACCCTGAGCGGTGAGGAAGACTCCAGTCAATTGGTCCACGTTTGGATTTAGTCAAGAATATATTGACACAGGTAAAATGGTTGTAACCGAAAAATTGATTTACTTGGATTGAAGCCCAAGGGCTGGGGTGGTATCCTTCACTATAAATGTAATTATGGGTTTTGTCGGCTTTTTGGCTTGTATCGATTACGTCTCCAATGCTTTGAGCTTTCCCTGCCCAAATAATCCAAGCTGATGAATGTAATGCATTCTTACTAATATATTGCACAAGGAGTTTTGTAAACGGTAACCATATTGAAAGATGCTCCCCTGGGCTACCACGCCGTGGAATTGTTAATGCGGCGTTTAACAACAAAACTCCCTGACTTAGCCAAGGAGATAAATCACCGTTTGTTAGACTTACGCCATGCCCTTCCAATTTCAACTCCACGAGAATGTTAAGGACACTTGGAACATTACGGGGATCTGCAAGTGGGTTTAGGCTGAAAGCCAGGCCTGTTGCCATGCCTGCTTGGGGAGTGGGATCTTGGCCTATAATGACAGCCTTGATATCATTGAGGCTGACGGTAAGCGCTTTGAACACGTTAGGCATTGAAGGTTCGATTACACCAGTTTCAGCCTGCCCTGCTAGTTGCACAGATATTTTGTCTATCTCAGTCTTGACCTCTTTTATATTAAAGAAATTAGCCCATGCAGATGGAAAACATTTGTGCGTGTATACAAAATTAACAAGAGTAACTGTTTTGTATGTTGCTCCTTCACAGTTGAACTCCTTCTCCTCCTCCACAACCTCCATACCTACAGTTTAAACAATAATCAAACCAAAACTTTATTTTATTCAAATCATTGACAATCAGTGTCTTATTCATAAGTACTTCCTAAGTGTTCCTTTCTCGTAGTACTGGATGAGATATTTCGTCACACGTAATTGTTGACCAGGCCCCAGTTGTTCAAAAGGTGCACGGATAGCGCTATCCACTGGATAAATCACTGTTAGCTCTCTCTCGCGAGATGTGAACTCGACCGTGTCACAATTGAAACGAGGTACATTAACATTTTTACCCATGAACCTTTGTGGGTCGTGACGCACACCGCCTGGTTCAAGCTAGGATGCGAGTAGAGAGTTCAAGTGCGCATTAATTACTGCATGTTCATTCATTCATTCCATCAATCAATCAATCAATCAATCAATCAATCAATCAATCAATCAATCAATCGATCAATCAATCAATCAATCAATCAAAAGACTTTATTTTAAGAGGGTAGCACGTGACAGTGGTGAACACAGATGACCCTGTGGCCCGTATATTGATTTTCTAGTTTGTTTTAAGAACAAACGTGTGAATTTTCAGGTTAGTTATATGTTCTGAGAGTTGACACTGCTATCATTTAAAGTTGTTGAGCGATTTCATATTGGACGATGAAATTTTAACTTTATCTAAAGATGTCTGTTTTTTACATACGTAGAACTCTGCAAAAACTACGGAGAAATCACTTTGTCACCCTAATTTCACCGAAGAAATAAAATTCTTCCCTTACATAAAATTACTACATTTTTGTGGCAAAAAAAATGAAGTCAAATGTACAAATTCACTCTTACCGGTGGCACCTTCGCAGTTTTTGCTACCAAAAAGGAGCAGCACAGTGGAAATAATCACAAACTTTAGTTCCATGTTTCAGCAATGACTTAAAGATATAAATAGAAAGGATTTTAGGAAAGTTAAGAAGCCTTTATTATTAACTCTGGTTTAACGTTGAAAAGAAAAGAGGAACCAAACTTAAGCATGCAACTGCCTGCCGTCCCAAAAAAAACAGGCACAGTGCATGATTGAACTTTAAAATTATCTCGTTTCTCACAAAGCAATTTGCTTGTTTGTTTCTGTATGGCACCCTGTTGTGGTAATTAAGCCCGTTGTTTTTGTCTCTACAGTAATAAGCTTGCTATTTGCGTAGGTTGACCAATGTAGTGTGTGTGGGGACTTTTAATCGGAGAATATTATGCCGTAATCGTTCTTGGGATGTGTATTGGCCTTATATTCGTGGGGAGGGGGAGGCCGGAGGCTTGCAATTGGTTGGAGGGTTTTTTGCGAATGAGATTTGGGGAGGGGGAGCTTATATTCGGGAGGGCTTATTTTCGGGAGGGGGCGGGCGGGGGGGGGGGGCGCTTTTTATCGGAATTTTACGGCCTGTGTTTTTGGCGTAAACCGATCCAAGCATGTTTATTTAAAATGTCGATGGCTTTTCGTAACTAAAAAAGAAAAAAGTATCTCCTTTACCTTTCCAAGTTTAAAGTACGCTGGATGAATGAACACCAAGGAAACCTTTTTCTCCTGAAAAAACTGAAAGGCAAATATTTTGTTCAAATAGTTGGTCTGGTTGGCACGTCTCAAAATAAATGATATCGATTATTGAATTTCTTTCAGTGAATAACCGTACCCTACATCATTCCTTATGTGCGAATTAGATGCAATGTAAACTGCAGTTCAAAACTGTTTGCCCTGAAACAAACTTTTCTCCGAAAATATGGCAAAAAAATTCAGCAAAGAATGCCGAACTTCTGTTTTTGACTGAAGAATTATCTCACACGCGCTTGCATGCGGTCTCCATTTCCTCACTAGGGCAAAGCTCCGGCCGTAGAAAATTTATGGTGTCTCTTAAGCACTTAAACTAACCCTAGAGTTGATTATATGAATTCTCTTTTGACTGAATAATTTGATCTTGAAATCAAGCCGGTGATAAGGGCGGTTGCAGCAGTTTCAAAAGCAGTCTTAGTTTTAGAGGAAAAGCAAGAGTGTCTCATGTCGTCGCTAGCTTAAAGGGGCTATGTCACCAATTTTTAGCACTAATTTGAGAAGCCAAAAGTCATGTTTGTAATGATGAAAACCCCCCAAAAAGGTCTATTTTTGTTTAAAACAACTCTACTAGTACACTTCAACTGTAAATAAGTCCCTCTGGACACGGATGGTCAGGATGGAAACGGATTGCAACTCAGTTGAAAAAAATCGCGCCGCTGTTTTTCAAGTTTTCCCTGCTGTTTAGCAAATGAAATTAAAACCATTGCTGATTAAATTTTATTCTCCTTTCAAGAATTCACTTCATTTCTTCTTGGAGTTCTCAGAAAACCATTTTGTCGATAAGAAAATGCTCTTAGTTTTGATTTATCGGAATTTGACACCAAGGTGAAAAAAATACCTGTAACATAGCCCTTTTAAAGAAACCAAGTGTATCATCAGACCAGAGAGTCGAGAGAACTGTTCCACTTAAGTAAAGTAAACACTTTTATTTATTCAGGGAAATCCCGTCAGAGTCAAGGCAGACTCTGTTATCAATAGAAGCCCTGAAAAATAAATTATTTACAATACAAAAAGGGGTATAATAACATCCTAAAATTATTACAAAACAAACTTAACCTTAAACTTTGCTTAGTCTTTCGTCAACGGTCAGTTTACACGGAAGTGATGGAATACGTTAATAGAACGGACCGCGTGAATTTTAACCGAGCTTTCAGAAATTCGATATAAAAAAGGCGATTTTTCTGTGAAGCAATTATATGGTACCTATAATTTAAACCGGCAACGGAAAGGAGTTCGATATTGAAAATTTTTCAACACAGATAACGATCATGAAAGCTGTCAAAGCGCCGTCATATAATAAGGACGGACGCCTGGGGACGAGGCAGATGATTCTTCGATTCGACACAGTTCAAATCAATAGTTTAATTCAACTCAAATAATGGTTTTTAAATTTCAACTTCTTTTTTTGTTTCGTTCAT
This sequence comes from Siderastrea siderea, assembly GCA_964030785.1. NCBI lineage: Eukaryota > Metazoa > Cnidaria > Anthozoa > Scleractinia > Rhizangiidae > Siderastrea > Siderastrea siderea. The sequence goes on from OZ034972.1 coordinate 24,172,553, forward strand.
CCGTACCCCATATTCCATTTTAGTGTTTCTAAGTAAAATCAGCGCGCAGGAGATAAGCGCAAACTTAATTAACATACCAAAGCTCTTACCTGTTTTAACAAAAGTGCCGTGAAACGATTGATAAAATTTATCGAAAGCTTTGCCAACTTCAACTGAGTGGTTATACAAAAATGGCTGAGAGGAGCGGGTGATCCAATCCATTATTTATAAGAACATTAGTAACAATTTAGCTTGAGATTTGAAGTTTTGGCAAACGGAAAAGAACCAGAAAAGAACACCATACAAGCTATCGCTCTACAGGTTACACATTCATAAAATTTGGCAAGCATTAATTTTAAAATTATGAATATATTTAACAATTATTCTACGAGGGCGCGCTGGATATCGAATGATAGATAACCAACGAGGCGCATAGCGCCGAGTTGGTTATAATCATTTGATATCCAGCAAGCCCGAGTAGAATAATTGTTTTATTAAAAACGTAACCACTGTTTAAAAAAAAAATCAAGAAAGAACGGGAAAAATGAGAAAAGAGATTTAAACGGAACAAGAATCGATCACATGACTGAACGAAAAAGGCGCCAAAACCTTGCGAAGTGTTGCAGCGTTTCATTGCAAAGCTGAATGAATCAATGAAAAGTGCTCGAAAGTGAACAAAGTAGCCCAAGTTTTGGAGAAAAATCTTCTAATTATTGGCTCTGAAATATGGTACATGTTTGATTTTTCCTGAGACATTGTTGTAATCTCGTTCAAAGCGGATTGAAGCTGTACAATTTCACCACATTAACTGCTGGAGTTGAAACTGAACAAGTTTGTAATCTGTTCGCACAACGGAGCTATCATGTGCGTGTTTGATCGAACTGAAGACAGAACAAATTTGAACTTGAAGAGGTAATTTCTATGCAGCTCAGAACCAAGATTACTGTAGCGAGAAACATTAGAATTCACCATCATAGTTTGTTAAACGCAAAGCGCAAAATGCAGTTGTTCTCGGTTTAGAGGTTGCGGACGGAATGGTAAAAACAACATTCAAACAACTGGAAAGGCGATTCAACTCCGTTTACATGGCATCCGAATTCTATCTGAGCATTTGGACCTGCTGGAACACAGAGCTCCAACGAGTGCAGGTAAACCAGTGTCAATTTTGCGTGTGTAAAGCCGAAAAAAATATCGCCCTTCCTTCCTTCTTGGTAGTTTGCAGCTGTATTTTGTTTTAGTACTTGTTTAGACTGATTCATGATTTTCGCACCGACTTGCCATGAATGTGTGATAGTTTTATTAAAATGCTCCTGCCCCATTTCATTGTGTTTTATTTTATGTCTTGTCTTGATATTTTGAAGTGGAAAGCCTTCCTGATAAAAGCTACCGTTTGTTCAATTTCAATGGTCGACGTGACGATCGATGAAAGAAATTAATTGTAAACACAACGCTTTATGCTTAAATTTCCATTTCTGCACAGTTTCTTCAAACAATTTTGACTTGTGTTAGATGACGCTGTTGGTGATGCTTGTTGGTGACGCTGTTGGAATTTCTGCTTAATTTAAATTCGCTGCCAAGTGATTTTTCTCGTCCATTTTTCTCGCCGGGTTGCTCGCGAGGAAAAAACTTTCAGCTCACTTTGTTGTTGAGTGTTCATTGACCATATTTGGCCGCAGCAGGTATATGAGCTGATAGCCTAGCTCCGTTCAGCCAATCAAAATGCTAGAAATCCAATATACCTAGTCCAGTTTTTAATAAGAAATTCATATATTTGAACTGCGGAATGAAGAAATAAACGTAAAGAAGATCCTCGCAGTTATTAACGCAACTTATGCAATTGCGAAAAGAAAGCCTGAAAAAATCAGGCTTGCCGGGATTCGAACCCTGACCTCTGCGATACCGCTGCAGCGCTCTAACCAATTGAGCTATCAAGCCAACTGGGAGCTGGTCATTAAAGTGGTTCGCAATATACCCGGGAAAGATGAAGATGAAATCCTGATGAAATTCATAGCGGAGCCAGCGCGCTAGCGCGTCAGCGGAGCTCCATTGCTAAGGAAATTTGGTAACCTATCAAGCCAAACAAAATTTGGGTAGTGACGTAATAGTCACGTGACCGTCCTTACGTACGTACGTACGTACGTCCGTCCGTCCGTCCGCACCACGGGGATACCAATACACTTCATACACTGGATATAACCCTACCCTATGCTGAATCCCGTGCGTTTTTGGCGCGAAATCGCATGTTGACCCGCGTTTTAGCAAAACAAGCAAAGACAACAAAAGTCAAAAACAAATTTGTTAATGGAAAAAAAAGTTCAAAAGAATACTCAGTTGTCTTTTTGGTGAAAGGGGAAAAGTTTAATTTAGGCGAAAAAAATTGGGCGATAAAGTTCAGGCGAAAAGTTCAAATTTGCCTTGTCGGTTCTGTTCGAACTCGGTCGGCACACTGCTTGAGTTCGCAGCTTTTCGCAGCAGTTTCGACGTCAAATATAGCAGAACTAGTGTTTTTTGGTTTTGCTGTCCACAAGCATGGTTTTTACGGCGTTCCGAACACATTTTGCCAGGAAAAACACCAGCATTTTCATGCTGATAGTCACCTTGTTATGAAAAAAGAAATAAGTATTAAAATTAACTTATAAAATGACAATAAGCGCTAATGGCCAACTGGATTAATATTCGGCTTCATACGCTGACGACCCGGGTTCGGTTCTCAGCGAGGGTAGGAATTTTTTTTCTTTTGTTTTTTCTTTTCTTTTTTTTTTTTTTTTATTTAACGACTTGAATGAGAGTATTTTCACAAATTAATAACTGCCAGCAAAAAAACAAACAAACAAACAAACAAAAGAAAAAGGGGGGCTCCGCTTTTAGGCTTGGCTAAATCTATATATTATATTTGAACTATATATTTGCGTTAATAACTGCGAGGATCTTCTTTACGTTTATTTCTTCATTCCGCAGTTCAAATATATGAATTTCATATATTCATAATTTCATCTTCATCTTTCCCGGGTATATTGCGAACCAATTTAATGACCAGCTCCCAGTTGGCTTGATAGCTCAATTGGTTAGAGCGCTGCACCGGTATCACAGAGGTCAGGGTTCGAATCCCGGCAAGCCTGATTTTTTCAGGCTTTCTTTTCGCAATTGCATAAGTTGCGTTAATAACTGCGAGGATCTTCTTTACGTTTATTAATTTTAAAGTTTGCACCATGTCAGTTTTAATGTAGGGCAATACGTCTCATGCAATATTCACGGTTAGACATGAGCGTTTTTATTATTCGGTAAAAGCTTACTGGGAGGAAAATCATTGTGTGTGATGTAAATTTTGTTCCTTAATCAGTCAACTAAATGACAAAAAACGAGGAATTTAAGAAGTACACTGAAGGTAGAGACATTTGACAAGATTTGATTTCACACTGAGCACAAATAATTCAAGAAACTCAGCAAAGAAAAGTCGTTTACTTTTCACCAGGCCGAAAAGCCGCTTACACTGCTAAATCCCAACCCGCAGTTAAGACTAATATCTTCATTTTTAAGAAAAACGAGATTCACTGAGCGAGACACTGAGCTAAGGAACCTTTTTTGCCAAAAAAAAACAACGACAACAACAACAATAAAATGATATGTCACTGTATTTCAATGTCTTTGCACTTTTTAAAGTCATTTCCAGTTTGTCTTTTTCGTGCACTCTTTTTTTTGTAAGAACGTCAAATTTTTTAACTGACGGCTGAAACGAAACTGAATGTTCTTATTTCTTTGGCGATTTAAGCCTGAAACGTTCTTAACAATCCTTTGAAGATTAATAGTAAAGTGTTTCAGTAAATCATAGTTCTGAATGAAAGAAAGAACAAATAAGTCAAATTCTACCAATTTCCTAAAAGTTATGCATGTGTGCTTTTTTTAAAAAAAGGAAGGTGACTTGCGACGTCACAAAAATTCTATCATTTGGTGCTCAAATAGTCCAAATAGGCTGTAAATTACTCTGACCAAATTATTACACTTTATTTTATTCTCACATAGCTTGTTCTACAAATATGAAGACAAGATAAAGACGTTGTTAACAAAATCTTAGCCTGGGTATGTTCTTAGCACGTTCTTAAAATTTTCGCCAATTTCAGCCTCAACGTTCTTGGAAAAGCTTTGAATATTTGAACCATAGTCGTCAATCAAATCGGACTGAGACAGTAAAAACGATTTATCTTATCAAAAGGACATTAACGCTTCCTAAAATTTACCCATATTTTTTTAAAATTTGTGCTTAATTTTATGCGCCGTAACTTCTTTAAGTACTACTTTTCAGTACTCTAATAAAATGGAGGGTTAATTTCCGCGACGTTAATTTCAAAATTGTGGACCGTGTCCTTCGTCTTTGGTAGTCGGTTTCCCTGAGTTAGAAATTTTAACTTCGCTTTCGCGGTAGTTTTTTTTTTATAATCTGAAATATTCTCTTGAATTCACGTTAATTTAAGTCACATTATTGTCAAAATACCTTTATTAACGCAAGCCTTAATTTCTATCTTGAAAGTAACCGATAAACGGCATCAGGTATATAGGAGCAAACGAGTTCTCTAAATTACAGGCAAATGAAACCGCTATTGGAAGCGTGACTGGATTTAACTTTAATTGTGATTGAAGCAGCTCGACAGGATCCAAGTCACTGTGTTGACAGTCCTTCATAATTTCGTCCAATTTTCAGCCAGCCGAACCTTTCTGTGGTCTTTGTAGTGTTTCAAAGATAAATTTTCTCCTGATTTGAAACCGTTCTGAGTCCACTGAGTTGCCAATGTGACATAATTGCTCAAAATTGCGCGCCAGCTAATTGTATTTAAACCTAACATTTTACGAGAGAAAAACAAAAATAAAGATATGAAAGCCTTACCTGGTTTGCAAGAGACCGTGAAAGCAATGATGAAGCCTTTGTGAATTGTTTCTAACTTCAATCGAGTGTTAAAGAATGAATTATGTATATCTTCTTGCATTGTCGTAATCAGTGACTCATACCTGTTCCAAATATGGAGAGGGGAGGATCGAATCCATTAAGACCATTAGCTTGTAAATATTTTGCTTGCTTTGTAAAAGCATAGATAAAGCACTTACGCTCTCAGCTTTGCAGGTTGCACAATTCATGTCAGTCTATGAGCGTGAGTCTTACAGACCTTCTAAGCGAGATCATTATACTTCATGCACGCAAGCACAGTTAACCAGAAAATTATGACTGCTTTCCGAGAAACCGGTGATCAGAACTTCATGAAATTTGGCAGAATACTGGTTCAGAACATGCTTAACTCCGCTACCAAGAAAAATCCGAAATTACCAAATTACTAAATTGCGGAAGATCTCGCTGAGACCACTGTTTACACGTCAGTATTTTCGTACGTTTTCTAGAGACAAAGGATAGTAAAATTCTAACGACTGGATGCTCTGAAATTAACTTCAAACCAATTATTTAATACTGGTATTTCTTACGTCTTGTAGACGAGATGCAAGTGGTCTGAAATAATGATAAATACTGAACGCACAGGTGTAGAAGACTGTCTTCGTCTACCTTAAGTGCTTGAAGTCTTTCTTTATTAGGAAATGACAACATACAATATTAAACGAATTTGTTTTCGTCGGGAAAACGGAAATCATGAAACATTTTTAGTGCGTCTACCATGGTAACTGCATTTAACGATGGGCACCATAGAGGCTTGTCTAAATAGCTACAAATAAGTACGGTAGGGCAACTACAAGCGAAAACAATTGGTCGGCCGCGGTTGTTTGGTTTGTGAATTTTGCGTTTCAGGTGAGTAGGCGAGGTTCTTGGGGGTAGTGACGATCAGATTTTGAGTAGTAACGTAACCGGCAGTTCCTGTTTGGCAATGAGACCCTGGGTAAGTTTAGCAACTTTGGCAAAGAACATCTTTCATTTAAGACACCAATCGCCTCTTGAGAAATTAAATTTAATCCTCTTGCGTACAAAGCGGGAGGGGGGGAGGGGAATAGTAATAAGGTTTTTTTGCCAATTTTTTTTAAAAAGGGGTTTGTGTTAGCACCTGCCGTTTTTACTAGGTGTACACTTACCCCTAAGTCACATTTTGGCACAGTTTAATGCGAGCCGATTAGCGTAAAACGATCCAGCGTTTTTATTTAAAATGCCGTTGGTTTTTCATAACTAACAAACTAACCTTTTTTTCCTGAAAACAATTAAAAGGCGAATATTTCGTTCAAATAGTTGGTCTGGTTGGTACGTCTCGAAATAAATGATATCGGTTATTAGATTCTCAATCTCGATCGATTATTAAATTTATTTCAGTGAATAACCCTACATCGTTCCTTATGTGAGAATTAGATGCAATGTAAAGTGCAGCTCAAAACTGTTCGCCCTGAAGTAAACTTTCCTTCCAAAAATAAGACAAAAACAATTCAGCAACGATTGCCGAAGTTAGTTTTTATGACAAGAATTATTCCACACGAGCTTGTTGAATTTGGTGTCATTTGATATTTTCAGTTTATGTGGTGCATGCGGTCTACGTTTCCTCACTAGGGCAAGGGTCCGGCCGTAGAAAATTTATGGTGTCACTTAAGCACTTAAACTAACCCTAGAGTTTATTCTTTGAATTCTCTTTTGACTGAATAAATTGATCTTGAAATCAAGCCGGTGATAAGGGTAGTTGCAGCAGTTTCAAAACCAGTCTCAGTTTCAGAGGAAAAGCAAAAGTGTCTCATGTCGTCGTTAAAGAAGCCAAGTGTATCACCAGACCAGATAGTCGAAAGAACTGTTCCAGTTAAACTTTGCTTATATTTAGTCTTTCATCAACGGTCAGTTTACATCTCGGGAAGTGATGTAATACGTAAATAGAATGGACCGCATGAAATTTAACCGAACTTTCAGAGAGTCGATATAAAAAGACAATTTCTTCTGTAAAGCAATTAAATGATACCTATAATTTAAACCCGCAACGGTAAGGAGTTCGATATTAAAAACTTTTCAAAACAGATCACGACCATGAAAGCTGGATTTATATTTTACAGCAAACTATGATTTCGGTAAATTCCACAAAGTTCAATTCAATAGTTAAATTCAATTCAATTAATGGTTCTTTAATTTTTGTTTTTCATTTTGTTTTCGTTCAATGGTACCCCATCTTCAATTTTAGTGTTCCTACTTGGTATTCTGCTATTTGAACACAAATTTTAAGGTTGACTAAGGAAAAACCAGCGCGCAGGTCAACTCAAATTAAGGCAAACTTAATTTTCATACCAAAACTCTTACCAGTTTTAATAAAAGTGCCGTGAAACGATTGATAAAATTCATCGAAAGAGTTTGCCAACTTCAATTGAGTGGTTATATTTATGGAGGAATTATATATATTTTGCTTAAGTGTCGTAATATGTCATGTTCCAAAAATGGCTGAGAGGAGCGGGTGGAATCCATCCATTATTTATAAGACCATTAGTAACAATTTAGCGTGAGATTTAAGGTTTTGGCAAAAGGAAAAGAACCAGAAAAGAACACCATACTAGCTATCGCTCTACAGGTTGCACATTCATTAAATTTGACAAGCATTAATTTTAAAGTTTGCACCTTGTTTCAATGGAGGCCATTACGTCTCATGCAATATTCATGATATAAGACACGAGCGTTTTATTCGGTTAGAGCTTGCTGGAAGGAAAATCATTGTGTGTGATGTAAATTTTGTTCCTCGAGGAATTAAAGAAATACACTGAAGGTAGAGAGATTTGACAAGATTTGATTTCACACTTACACTGCTAAATTCCAACCCGCAGTTAAGACTAATATCTTAATTTTTAAGAAAAACTGGATCCATTGTGCGAAAAACGTTGGAGCTAAGGATTCTCTTTAGCTAAAAAAAAAAACAAAGGAATAAACACAAAATGATACGCCACTGTATTTCAATGGATTTGGACTTCTTTAGGTCATTTTCAGTTTGTCTTTTTCGTGCATTTTTTTTTCTAAGAACGTCAAATTTTTAGCTGACGCTGAAACGGAACTGAATGTTCTTATTCTAAAAACGTTCTTAACAATGTCCTTAAGATTAATAGGATAGTGTTTCAGTAAATCATAGTTCTGAATGAAAGAAAGAATAAATAGGTCAAATTCTACCAATTTCCTAAAAGTAATACGTGTTTGCTTTTTTAAAAATGGCAGGTGACTTGCGACGTCCCAAAAATTTTAGTATTTGGTGCTCAAATAGTCCAAATAGGCTGCAAATTACTCGGACCAGATTATTACACTTCATTTTTTTTGGCTCAAAGCTTATTCTACAAATTTTAAGACAAGTTAAAGACGTTCTTAACAAAATGTCAGCCTGGGTATGTTCTTCGCATGTTCTTTAAAACTTTTCGCCAATTTCTGCGCCAACGTTCTTGGAAAAGCTTTGAATATTTGAACCATAGTCGTCAATCAAGTCGGACTGAGACAATTAATTAAAACGATGTATCTTATGAAAAGGACATTATGGATTCCTAAAATTTACCCACCTTCTTTAAATTTGTGTTTATTATTATTAGCAGTTATTTCTTTAGGTTTAAATTTCAATACTCTAATAAAATGGAGGGTTAATTTCCGCGACGTTAATTTTTAATTCTGGATCGTGTGACTATTCTGCGACGTTGGTAGTCGGTTTCCTTGAGTTGGAAATTTTACTTTCTCTATCGAGTGAATTTGTTATTTTTGTAAACTGAAATATTGTCTTGAATTCACGTTAATTTAAGTCGCATTAATTTCAAAATACCTTTATTAACACAAGCCTTAACTTCTATCTACAAGAAAGTACCCGATAAACGGCATAACGTATATAGGAGCAAACCTGTTCTCTAATTTACGTACAAATTAAACCGCTATTGGAAGCGGTGACTGGATCCAAGTTACTGTGTTGACAGTCCTTCATAATCTCGTCAAACTTTTAGCCAGCCAAACCTTTCTGTGGTTTTTGTAGTGTTTCAAAGATAAATTTTCTCCTGATTTGAAACCGTTCTGTGTCCACTAGTTGCCAATGTGACTGCTCAGAATTACGCGCCGGCTAATTGTATTGAAACCTAACATTTTACGACATAAAAATAAAAATAAAGATATAAAAGCCTCACCTGGTTTGAAAGAGACCGTGAAAGCAATAATGAAGCCCTTGTGAATTGTTTCGAACTTCAATTGAGTGTTAGAGCATGAATTATGTATATCCTCTTGCATTGTCGTAATTTAATAGTGACTCATACCTGTTCCAAATATGGAGAGGGGAGGGTCGAATCCATTAAGACCATTAGCTTGTAAATATTTTGCTTGCTTTGTAAAAGCATAGATAAATCACTTACGCTCTCAGTTTTGCAGGTTGCACAATTCATGTCAGTCTATGAGCGTGAGTCTTACAGACCTTCTAAGCGAGATCATTATACTTCATGCACGCAAGCACAGTTAACCAGAAAATTATGACTGCGTGTCTTAGGAGAAATGCGTTGATTTCCGAGAAACCGGTGATCAGAATATCATTAAATTTGGCAGAATAGTGGTTCAGAACACGCTTAACTCCCCTACCAAGAAAAATCCGAAAGTTGAGGTAGAACGTTTTCACAAAACGTTACCAAATTTCGAAGATCTCGCTGAGACCACTGTTAACGCGTCAGTATTTTCGTAACTTTTCTAGAGACAAAGGATAGGAAAACTGTAATGACTAGATTCTCTGAAAATATCTTTAAACCCATTATTTAATGCTGGTTATTGTTACATCTTGAAGACCACATGCGAGTGGTCTGAAATAACGATGAATACTGAACGCATAGGTGTAGAAGACTGTCTTCGTCTACCTTAAGTGCTTGAAGTCTTTCTTTGTTAGGAAAGACAACATACAATATCAAACGCATTTGTTTTCGTCGGGAAAACTGAAGTCGTGAAACATTTTTAGTGCGTCTGCCATGGTAGCTGCATTTAACGATGGGCACCATAGAGGCTTGTCTAAACAGCTACAAATAAGTTCAGTAGGGCAACTACAAGCGAAAACAATTGGTCGGCCACGGTTGTTTCTGTTGTGAATTTTACATTTTAAGTGAGTGTGCGAGGTTCTTGGGGTAGTGACGATTAGATTTTGAGTAGTAACGTAACCGGCAGTTCCTGTTTGGCAATGAGACCCTGGGTAAGTTTAGCAACGTTGGCAAAGAACATCTTACATTTAAGACACCAATCGCCTCTTGAGAAATTAAATTTAACCCTCTTGCGTACAGAGCGGGGGGGGGATAGTAATGAGGTTTTTCGCCAATTTTTCTTAATAAAGAGTTTGTGTTAGCAGATGCCGTTTTCACTAGGTGTACGCTTACCCCTAAGACACATTTTGGCATGGTTTGGTGAGAGCCGATTAGCGTAAAACGATCCAGCGTGTTTATATAAAATGCCGTTGGCTTTTCATAACTAACAACTGAGAAAAAAGTATTTCCTTTACCTGCGCAAGTTGAAAGTACGCTAGCTGGATTAACGGGACCGAGGAAACCTTTGTTTCCTGAAAACACTTAAAAGGCGAATATTTCGTTCAAATAGTTGGTCTGGTTGCCACGTCTCGAAGTAAATGATATCGGTTATTAGTTTCTCAATGTCGATCGATTATTGAATTTATTTCAGTGAATAACCCTACATCGTTCCTTATGTGAGAATTAGATGCAATGTAAAGTGCAGCTCAAAACTGTTCGCCCTGAAGTAAACGTTTCTTCCAAAAATATGACAAAAACAATTCAGCAACGATTGCCGAAGTTAGTTTTTATAACAAGAATTATTCCACACGCGCTTGTTGAATTTGGTGTCATTTGATATTTTCAGTTTATGTGGTGCATGCGGTCTACCTTTCCTCACTAGGGCAAAGCTCCGGCCGTAGAAAATTTATGGTGTCACTTAAGCACTTAAACTAACCCTAGAGTTTATTCTTTGAATTCTCTTTTGACTGAATAAATTGATCTTGAAATCAAGCCGTTGATAAGGGTAGTTGCAGCAGTTTCAAAACCAGTCTCAGTTTCAGGGGAAAAGCAAAAGTGTCTCATGTCGTCGTTAAAGAAGCCAAGTGTATCACCAGACCAGATAGTCGAAAGAACTGTTCCAGTTAAACTTTGCTTATATTTAGTCTTTCATCAACGGTCAGTTTACATCTCGGGAAGTGATGTAATACGTAAATAAAATGGACCGCATGAAATTTAACCGAACTTTCAGAGAGTCGATATAAAAAGGCAATTTCTTCTGTAAAACAATTAAATGATACCTATAATTTAAACCCGCAACGGGACGGAGTTCGATATTAAAAACTTTTCAAAACAGATCACGACCATGAAAGCTGGATTTATATTTTACAGCAAACTATGATTGCGGTAAATTCCACAAAGTTCAATTCAATAGTTAAATTCAATTCAATTAATGGTACTTTAATTTTAACTTCTTGTTTTGCTTTCGTTCAATGGTACCCCATCTTCAATTTTAGTGTTCCTACTTGGTATTCTGCTGTTTGAACACAAATTTTAAGGTTAACTAAGAAAAAACCAGCTCGCAGGTCAACTGAAATAAAGGCAAACTTAATTAACATACCAAAACTCTTACCTGTTTTAACAAAAGTGCCGTGAAACGATTGATAAAATTTATCGAAAGCTTTGCCAACTTCAATTGAGTGGTTATATTTATGGGGGAATTATATATATTTTGCTTAAGTGTCGTAATTTGGCATGTTCCAAAAATGGCTGAGAGGAGCGGGTGGTCCAATCCATTTTTTATAAGACCATTAGTAACAATTTAGCGTGAGATTTAAGGTTTTGGCAAACGGAAAAGAGCCAGAAGAGATCACCATACTAGCTATCGCTCTACAGGTTGCACATTCATTAAATTTGACACCCATTTATTTTAAAGTTTGCACCTTGTTTCAATGGAGGCCATTACGTCTCATGCAATATTCATGATATAAGACACGAGCGTTTTATTCGGTTAAAGTTTGCTGGGAGGAACATCATTGTGTGTGATGTGAATTTTGTTCCTCAAGGAATTAAAGAAGTACACTGAACGTAGAGACATTTGACAAGATTTGATTTCACACTTACACTGCTAAATTCCAACCCGCAGTTAAGCTAATATCTTAATTTTTAAGAAAAACTAGATCCACTGTTCGAGAAACATTGGAGCTTAGGTTCTTTTTTTTGCTAAAAAAAAACAAAAGAAAGAAATAAACACAAAATGATATGCCACTGTGTTTCAATGGTTTTGCACTTTTTTAGGTCATTTATAGTTTTTCTTTTTCGTACACTTTTTTTTTTCTAAGAACGTCAAATTTTTTAGCTGAGGCTGAAACAGAACTGAATGTTCTTTGCCTGAAACGTTCTTAACAATGTTCTTAAGATTACTGGTATAGTGTTTCAGTAAATCATAGTTCTGAATGAAAGAAAGAATAAATAGGTCAAATTCTACCAATTTCCTAAAAGTAATACGTGTTTGCTTTTTTAAAAATGGAAGGTGACTTGCGACGTCACCAAAACTGTAGCATTTGGTGCTCAAATAGTCCAAATAGGCTGTAAATTACTCTGACCAGATTATTACGCCTTATTTTCTTCTCACATAGCTTATTCTACAAATACGAAGACAAGATAAAGACGTTCTTAGCAAAATCTCAGCCTGGATATGTTCTTAGCCTGTTCTCAAAATTTTCGCCAATTTCAGCGCCAACGTTCTTGGAAAATCAAGTCGGACTGAGACAATTAATAACGATGTATCTTATCAAAAAGGCATTAACGCTTCCTAAAATTTACCCACATTTTAAAATTTGTATTTTATATTTTTCGTGGTAATTTCTTTAAGAGCTAATTTTCAATACTCTAATAAAATGGAGGGTTAATTTCCGCGACGTTAATTTTTAATTCTGGATCGCGACTGGATCCTTCGACGTTGGCAGTCGGTTTCCTTGCATGAGTTGGAAATTTTACCTTCTCTTTCGCGTTAATCTTTTTTTCTAAACTGAAATTTTCTCTTGAATTCACGTTAATTTAAGTTGCATTAATTTTAAAATACCTTTATTAACACAAGCCTTAACTTCTATCCATAAGAAAGTACCTGATAAACGGCATAACGTATATAGGAGCAAACGAGTTCTCTAATTTACGGGCAAATTAAACCCGGCTATCGGAAGGGGTGACTGAATTTTACTTTAATAGTGATTGAAGCAGCTCGACAAGGTCCAAGTACTGTGTTGACAGTCCTTTATAAGTTCGTCAAATTTTCAGCCATGCAGCCGAACCTCTCTCTGGTCTTTGTAGTGTTTCAAAGATAAATGTGACATAATTGCTCAGAATTGCGCGCCGGCTAATTGTATTTAAACCTAACATTTTACGGGAGAAAAATAAAAATAAGATATAAAAGCCTCACCTGGTTTGCAAGAGACCGTGAAAGCAATGATGAAGCGTTTATGAATTAGTTCTAGCTTCAATCGAGTGTTAGAGCATGAATTATGTATATCTTCTTGCATTGTCGTAATTAAAATAGTGACTAATACCTGTTCCAAATATGGAGAGGAGAGGGTCGAATCCATTAAGGCCATTAGCTTGTAAATATTTTGCTTGCTTTGTAAAAGCATAGATAAATCACTTACGCTCTCAGCTTTGCAGGTTCCACAATTCATGTCAGTCTTTGAGCGTGAGTCTCACAGACCTTCTAAGTGGAGACAATATAACTTCATGCACTCATGCGCAGTTAACCAGAAAATTATGACTGCATGTCTTAGGAGAATTGCGTTGGTTTCCGAGAAACCGGTGATCAGAATTTCATGAAATTTGGCAGAATAGTGGTTAAGAACATGCTTAACTCGCCTACCAAGATAAATTTGACGAAGGACGTGTTCACAAAACGTTACCAACTGAAAGATCTCGCTGAGACAAGTGTTAACAAGACATAATTTTTGTACGGTTTCTAAAGATAAAGGAAAGGAAAAATCTAAAACCCATTATTTAATGCTGGTTATTGTTACATCTTTTAGACCAGATGCGAGTGGTCTGAAATAACGATGAATACTGAACGGATAGTTGTAGAAGACTGTTTTCGTCTACCTTAAGTGCTTGAAGTCTTTCTTCATTAGGAATGACAAGATACAATATTAAACGAATTTGTTTTCGTCGGAAAACATTTTCAGTGCGTCTACCATGGTAAACATTTAACGATGGGCACCATAGAGGCTTGTGTAAATAGCTATAAATAAGTTCGGTAGGGCAACAACAAGCGGAAACAGTTGGTCGGCCACGGTTGTGTGGTATGTGAATTGTGAGTTTCAAGCGAGTGCGCGAGGTTCTTGGGGTAGTGCCGATCAGATTTTGAGCAGTGATGTAACCGGCAATTCTTGTTTGGCAATGAGATCCTGGGTAGGTTTATCAACTTTGGCAAAGATTGACATCTTACATTTAAGAAGTGTGAATGAATGTTTTGACAAAGGGGAAATGTCGTGTTCTCAAAAGGAAGCAGTGATCTTCCTCGTAGAAAGAAAGGGAAATATCGTTCTTTTTTGGAAAATTGACACCCAATTTCTCTTGTAAACGTTGCCATGGGTTTTCCTTAAAATCATTCAACTTTGGGCGTGATTTCATTCATTGGGTGAAAATATTTTATAATAATTTTGAGAGCTGCTTGAAAAATAATGGGCTTTCATCCAAATGCTTTAATCTCGAGCGTGGGGTGAGACAGGGTGACCCTCTCACCCAGCCTAGTACTCAGACGTTCTCCCCCCACTCAAAAAGTCGACTCGACTTGGTGCGAAATGTCGTGACGTCACCAAATGAGGTATTCGATGACGTCACGAAATTTCGCGTCAAGTCGTGTGAGCGAGAAGAGAACGCCTGGGTACTAGGCTGCCTCTCACCTTATGTTTTTGTTGTAACTGTAGAGACGTTAGCAATTGCCATCCGTCAAAATTCAGACATCAAAGGAATTTCTATTGGCTAAGGAGAAACGAGACTTCTTCAATATGCAGATGACACCACCGCAATACTTGCTGAGACCAACCTCGTTCTCAGGACTTTTTCCCTTTTTTAATTTAAAAAAAAGGGAAAAAGACCTGGGAACGAGGTTGTACTGACACAAATTCTGCTGACTCACTTTTTAGATTGTTAGAGTCGTTTTGTATAATAATTATCTGGCTGAGGCTATGTTGATACGATCGTCAAGGAATAAAAAACAAACAAACAAGCCTTTTGGCATTAAATGGCATGGCACACTGAGCCAATTAAAGGTCTAGGGTATCTTACACTTATGACCAAAAACTGCTCCATGAAAAGGACTTCATAAAGAGACTGGACACAATTAAAAAGTTGATCAAGAGCTTTTTATTTTTATAGTACAACGCTAAATTTTGGCGTGCTCCCATTGGTCGAAATCGATCACGTGACATGACAGTGTCTCTCCTCGGCGGGCGCCTATCAGCGCGTGGTGCACAGTTTTGGCAATTTTCGCTCAAAATGTAGTGTTGTACAATAAAAACAATAGAGTCCTTCTGTCTCAGGCCCTATGTGTGATAGGTTCCCTCGGAAATTTGATGTTCAAACCAGGAGCCATAATCGGAGACGGAGACCGTAAGCGCGGGGTTCCACGCAGCCCCATCGAAAAAGAATAATATGCTATTTTTAGAGAAAATTGCGCCACCCCAACGTCATAAACGCGTGTGGGTACAAGCAAATTTGCGTACAACGATCACGAGGGTGCGCTGGATATGATGTATAACCAACGAGGCGCATAGCGCCAAAGTGGTTCTAATTATTTAATATCCAGCAAGCCCGAGTAGAATAATTGTTTTTATTATTACAACCGCTATCACTAATTGCTATAAAATCAAGAAAGAGAAAAAAAGAGAGAGAAACTCCGAGATAAAAGGGAACAAGAATCGATCGTGTTCACATGACTGACCGAAAAAAGGCGCCAAAACCTTGCGAAGTGTTGGACCGTTTCTTTGCGTAGCTGAATGAATCAATGAAACTGCTCCGAAGTGGAGGTGCAAGCACAAGGTTTGGGAAAAATCTTCCAAATATGGGCTCTGAAATGTGGTACGTGTTTGATTTTTCCTGAAAATTGTTGTAATCATCGTTCAAAGCGGATTGAAGCTGTACGATCTAGATCTCACCGTTATACCTGCGGGAGTTCAAATGAACGAGTTTGTAATCGCTCCGCTCGCACAACGCTGACAACGGAGCCATCATGTGTTTGTTTGATCAAACTGAAGGCAGAATTAATATTTTGACTTGAACGATAATTTCTATGCAGCTCACTGAAACAAGACTACGGCGGTGAGGAACATCAGAATTCACCATCTTGCTTTTTTAAACGCAAACTACAAAACGAAGTTGTTCTCAGTTTAGAGCCCGCGGACGGAATGATAAAAACAACACTCAAACAACTGTGAAAGCGATTCAACGTATTTTGCATGGCATCCGGTTTGTATCTGAACATTTGGAGCTGCTGGAACACAGACAGAGCTACAACGAGTACAGGTAAACCAGTATCAATTTTGCGTGGTATAGCCAAACTGAAATGTCGCCCTTTCTGGTACTGAATTTGTTCAATGCTTGTCGTTCAGACTGCTGCGTGATTTTTGTACTGACTCGCCATTAAAGTGTGACAATTTTTATTAAATGCTTCTCTCCCAGTTTACTGTGCTTTATTTTGTCTTGTCTCGATATTTCGGAGTCAAAGGCTTCAGTATAAAACCTACTGTTTGTGAAATTTTAAGAACAAGTGATTGACTTGACAATGAAAGAAATTGTAAACACAGCGCTAAATGCTAAAATTTCTATTTCTACAGTTTCTTTTTGCCCTAAGAAATCAAGCACTCTGAAACAACTTAGATTTGTGTCTCAGTGACGTTCAGTTGTAATTTCTCCTTAATTTAACTTCGATACAAAGTGATTTTTCTCGCCGGGTTGCTGGCGGAGAAAAAGAAATTAAGCTTGCTCTGTCGTTATAACCCTTGCCACGTCCACTGCGTTATGTATCCCTTCTGGGTTCGTAAATTGCCCAGTAAGTAACATTCAGTACTAGGGTACCATGAAGTTATACTTCATCTTTCTCCTTCTCAACGACGGAAGTAATTTTTTTCTTGGTGTTTTTCCAGTTCTCCTTTTAGTCGACGATTGACAACACACCGCTAGAGCATTTGATTGAAAATAAAGCGCGCGTTTCGCTATTTTTTTGTTTTCATATGTGCATTTCGGCCCGCTTCGGTATAGGCGGACATTATTTCACAAAACATACGCTGAGAAATCTCGGCAATCGTTTTCTTTCCTGATTCGGGAGTTTGAATCTATGTTGCTATTTCTTTTGCAGTGGAAAAAGTGACAATGATTTATCAGTGCGTATCAACCTTTTTTCACACCGTGCTTGGACATTCATTTTACGATCTTTGCGGCTGCCCTTCAATCTCTGTACGTCCTCAGAGGAAATATATTTTCGGGATGTCTTTCCCCTTTTCCTGCCTGATACGCCTTCAACTATTTTTTTCGTAGTTCGACGCCTTTTTTGCCCGCAAAACGCTCCATCCGTTTAACGGGGAAATCCTCGTCCGACAGGTTCGACGCATCTTAGCCACAGGAATTGTCTAAAATATTCTCACTGCCATCAATTTTATGTATAATCCTCATATTCAGAGTCACTACCCAGAACGTTCTCCCCAAGGGCTTGCCTCAAATTTGGAAGTGACACAGATGACAGAAACTGAATTTCTTCACCTCCAACGTAATTTCCGACGCCATTTTGTTTGTTTTTCGTTGCGCGGAATCCTCGTAACATACACGCGCGTGTGTCACGCGCGATGGCGCAATTTTTTCTAAAAATAGCACATTTGTCTTTTTCGATGGGGCCAACGCTACTACAGAAAATGGTAAAGAGTTACGGTCTCCGTCCCCTATTATGGCTCCTGGTTCAAACTTCATATAAACCCTCGACCTGCGTTCTTGGGCTAATATTTGTTGTGAACATCAAATTTCCTCGGGCAACCTATCACACGATAGTGCCTTCGACAGAAAACTCTATTGTTTAAATGGGAAAGTAACCCTTATTAAATCGGTTCTAATACCGAAATTTGTTTACGTATCTCCAGCGATGATTACACATAGAGAATTAATAAAAGAGTTGAATAAACTATTATTTAACTTCATATGCAAAGGGCCTGACCAAGTCATGCGAGCCTCAGTTCTGAGATATGTTTGCCTAAATTTGCTGTAACGTGAGGGTCATAGATGATAATAATGGTCTTGCAAACGTTTTTGTTGTTGTCGTTCTTTTAATATATCTATCAGGGCATAGGCAGGTAGCTAGGAAGGTAATCTTTATTTTCACACGGTAAATCCCTCGGAACTATTATGGTAAATTTCAGCAATGTCCTAAAGATAGAAATGAAGGATTTTTAGAAAACTTGACTAGCGTTTGGCAAAGCATTCCAACTTCATAAAGTCGAGGGGGGGGGGGGCTTTTTTCAAGTTCTTCCCTTCTGTCTTAGGTACGTAAAATCGGTAAAAACTGATTGTAACTCGTTCTTCCTTTGAAAATTCACTGATATCTTCGTCCCCATGCATGATAATCTACAAGCAATTCATGTTTGAGTAGGGAATTTAAATATAAATTTAACCTTTTTTTGTCAAACACAGGAAAACGTCCATGACATTGCCCTTTTATGCTTGGGCTTGATCTTGCGTCGCTAGTGAAAACCTCTGCAGGCTTTGCTGTCACCCTTTGTGAGTTTCGGTTGCTAAAAAAAGTTGTTGCTATGGAATTATCTGATCTTTGTGATCTTGAACAATTACTTTTGTCACTGAATTCGTTATAATTTCAATGGCAAGGCCCGTTTGCTTGCTTTTGTTTTACGTCAATTTGTACCCCATACTGTTGATGTTGTATCTTCTATGATTGATCTTTTCATTTGCCACTGCCAGGTAAGTGTGACCTTTGCATTCAAATGGGGTCAAATCATGCGCTCCAAGAGTGGAAATCTCTTGGAATTCGATGAACTTTGACCCTGACGCCTGGTAAATAACTGACTTTGTGTTGTATCCCTGACTGTCATCCTTGTAATTGGCCACACCCAGGAACGTTTGACCACACATCGATCTCATCACAAATGGATACCATGCGCGAGCTCCACGAGTACGCAAGGACTCGAACAGAACGAACTCTCTGCCATTCCACTTGTATATGAAAGAGCCGATGTTGTATTTACTTCCAGCGTAGTAGTTGGCAAAGGCAAGGAACGTGTCACCGTTCATGTTAAAAGATTTCACATCGTGGGCTCCAGGCGTGTGAATAGACTGCAGTTGGACAAATTTGTTTCCTGACCACTTGAATACGGTGGATTGAACAGAAAATATCTAGTGGAAGTTGTAATTGTTGCCAAAAGCAATGAAGGTTTCATTATTTATTGCAAATGTCTTGCTTCCAACTGCTCCCTCGGTTCCTATCTCCTGAAACTTTTCAAACTGGCCATGGTTTTCCTTCCATTTATAGATGACTGAGTTTACACTATAAGTAGTGTCATCCCTATAATTTGTAACGGTGAGAAATAGTTCCTGTAGTATTTTAAAAAAATTAAAACTGGTTGCTCCATTTGTTGGAATGCTTTGGAGAGCGACAAACTGGTGTCCGTTTCACTGGTAAATAACAGAGTTCATTTGGTGTGATGCTCCATTATAGCGATTAGCAACAGCGAGATAATGTTTATCAGCGATTGTAAAATATTCAATGTCGCGTGCTCCGATAGTGCGTATTTTCTGGTAGAAGTAGAACTTTTCATTTAAATCGTTCAATTTATAGATGAAAGAATATGTCTTGTATCCCTCAGTTTCATTGTAAAAATTGGCGAAGGCGCTAAACAGATTTCAATTGATGCTGAACTGTTCAACAGCGCGAGCTCCTCTGGTTGGTAAATCTTGATACTTTTCGAGGCGGTGCACTCTACCGGAACAATCTTCAATAGAAAACAAATATGTTACATTTAATAAACTCTAAAAAAACGTACATTAAAAAAACCCGTTACATTTAATGAATTCAAAAAAACATTTAATGCTGTAACTGAAAAAGTGAAGAGCATGATTATGACATTGAAAGACCGTAGAGCCGTCTATAATTGCAACATTTCTTTAGCGTGAAACGTGATGTGGCTGCATGTTTTCTTTCTAATAATGAAACGTGATTTGTTAAGCAGCTGTGAGCCGTGATTTGCCAGAATTATTGCACGTGAAGCGAAAACAGTGTGTTTTTAATTGTCCTCAATTGTGATTTTGTAGCGATCACGTGAAATGTCGTGAAAGATAATGAACTGGAATGTACGTGAAATGACTGTACTGTTTTATTTTCAGTAAAATGTGAACTGGATTCCCCCCTTCCCGGCCCCCACCTATAATCCCACATTTTTTAGGTCCAGGGCATTTGAAGGTCTACTCTCTATACCTGAGCGTTTTTGCAAACAGTCAAACCCTCCGCAAGTGGACAGCTTAGGGACCAAGCATTGGTGTCGGTCGGGGAGCGGAGATGGCACTGTGGTGAGAGCACTCGCCTCCCATCAATGTGGCCCGGGTTCGATTCCCGGACCCGGCATCATATGTAGGTTGCAATTGTTGTTGGCTCCTTGCTCCGAGGGTTTTTTCTCTGGGTCCTCCGGTTTTTCCTCCCTCCTCAAAAACCAACATTTCCAAATTCCAATTCGATCTGGAATCTGAGGGCCACAGGTTTGTCAGTTGAAAAACTGTGAAGTGTCCCCCTCGTTAAACAAAGTCAATTGAATTAAATTCAATTTAATATTTTACAGGCCGGTGCCAGCTTTCCGGACTTGAAGAAACTTGAACACGCTAACACGGTAAAGGGGGAATTTGCTTCCAAGAAATCCACTAAGCGTCCGACCTAGAAGGTGTCAAAATACATGTCTACTGCATTGGAGAAGGGCCCCTAGTGCTAGGGTTACCCTAGCCCTCACACGTTTCTTGTTTCACGGCTTGAATTGCCTAAGGACGTAAAAACCGACCATTTGACTTCCCATATTGGTTAGGTTGACTATATGTTGTTGTTGCAGAGTGCGGTAATCAGTGACGAGAAAGCAGCGGAGTTCAGACGCAACGTGTACAGCCCCATCGCGTTGTCACACGTGGTAGAGTATGTTCTTTATGCCCTGGGTGGCCTGTGCATTGTCCTGGCTGTTGTGTTGGCTCTTGTTTCTGTTTCGAAGAAAAAACGCTTTGAGATGCGTATACAGGTAAGGAAAAATTTTCTTTATGATGGTTCGTTGTGTGTTGTTCAATGTTGTCATTGTTGTTGAGGTGGCTGTTGTTGTTGTTTAATTAACTGGGATTTGCCGGGTGGGGGATGTTGTAGCTCTGTCTGTGTTCCAGCAGCTCCAAATGTTCAGATACAAACCGGATGCCATGCAAAATACGTTGAATCGCTTTCACAGTTGTTTGAGTGTTGTTTTTATCATTCCGTCCGCGGGCTCTAAACTTCACGGCTTGAATTGCGGCTCATCTCGGAAGGCAAACTCGGTGAAAGCAATACTCTACTTCTTTTCTCGGAAACCACAGACAGAAAACGAAGAAAAAACTTCGAAAAACACGGTAGTTGATAGTTTTCTTTCAAGGCGACGACTAATTTATCGAAACCTACCAATTGTCTCTGAGAGTTGGATGTGGATGCGATGAACGCGCTTTACATACAACTTTCACCTGATGACGGATGACTTCATCGGTTAATGTGAGGGGTAAAGACATTGGATCCCCCGAGTAGGCTTTGGAACTAAATTCCATTGGACGATGATGGATGTTTCACGTCTGTAACCATGAAGTATTTAATTTTGCTTCCAACGCGCAGTTTTGTAAACCTGAGGTTTGGCAGGAGTTTTTTCGTCTTGCAGTATTGCGTTCACCTTTCTGTGGAACAGATTTCCTCTCACTTGCAAACAAACAACTAAAAAATTATACACCACGGACTCGCCGAATTTGCAATTCAGAATGAACATCCAAAACCCGCAAAAAAACGAAATGACTTCCTTCGCTAACTACCATTCTTATGAGGTTTTTTTTCTGCATACCTTTTTAATTTTCAAACTGAATTATTCGTTTTGGTGGGAGAAAATTTTGATTACTTCTGAGATATGCTAACTTGTTTGAACGGGGACCTTGAGTCTGGCAGCAGTAGAAAAGGAGATCAGAAGAATCGATTTCTCTCTGTTTTTTTTAATTTCTCTGTACTGATTGTGACATTAACCAACAATAAATAACAGAACATCATATCACCATGATCCAATTCTGTTGTAACGTGCACTGGTGAACTCCCACTCGGCCTACCACGGGGCTAGTTTTTTTTTTAACTCCCTCTTTTGATTACAGACCAAACTGGACTCCAATCAGTTCTCTACTTACCTGCGTAAGTGCATTAAATCTCCTGGACTATTCTATCGAGTAGGCTCTCAACTTCCTCTTGGTGTCTCTTAATGTCGTTGTTTTGTTTGTTGATCGCATCAGCGACTTTCTTTGCCTCACAGGAAGCTGCAAGTAAATGATGGGGCAATATTATTGTGAGAGATACCACGAGTGTTATTGATGTTATTTTGATCATCACCTCTGAGAGGATCTTTGTTGGACTTTTGATACCCAAAATCAATGTAATATTTTACTCTTTTTTGTTTTTACTTTGTTTACTATACAGTCAGGCATGTACACCGATAATTAACTACACTAGCACTGTACTTAAATTTTACATTTACCCGAAACAGTACTACACTACTTGCACATCTTGATCCATTAACAGTAGAGATTAGTATTACCTCAGAAACTAACACTACTGATACTAAGTTGCGTTAATGATTTATAACAATATTTACCTTTTATTAGTAAAATCTGACAATTTCTTATCAAGATGTTTCATGTTATTTGCGCTGAGGTTAACCCTCTGTTTAGTGAGGGAAAGCCAATATACTTCAAAATCATTACAGAAATTACTAGTATAGGCGCAATTATATTGAGCGCCAAATTCCCGAAAAGGAACGATCCCTTCTCTTTTTCTCAGTTAATGTAATTAATTTCACTTTTTTTCCAAGCACTCACTGGCACATTTAACCCTCAGACGTATAAGTTGGGGTAGATGTAACTCCCCCGCAAGGGTTTTCTTTATTTTTTCAAATTATAGCGGAGCTCGCGGAGCACCATGGCTACGCAAATTTGGTAACCCGTTGATCCGAAAAATTTTGGTTCTGACGTCAGCGTACGTCCGTCCGTCCGTACAGACTTTGGGGGATGGTGAGGGGAGTGTCAAGACAACCCGACCAGGGGCGGAATGCCATCTTTTCTTGTAGCTGAAGCAAACAGTATGGCGGCTGGTTCCTCGTACGCTCGATTTTCAATACGATAATTGTAATACATTCTTGGAATGAAGACTTGTAATAGTTCATCATGAAAAGGAAAAGGATTGCTTCAATCTCGATGGCGCATATAGAAGATATTGGAGAGCTTGAAGGCAAGAAATCCTTGTTCGAGGACATACTTGTTTTTTTCAAAGCTAAGGCCGGGCCATCTAGAAAGAACCCAGCGACTTTCGTTTAGATTTTCAAGTCCTGAGGAAACCTTCTTTCAGTTCAGTGGTAAAGTAAATTACAGATTTGATTGTGGATTTACATTGTAAAAATTGTTTAATTGAATTGAGTGACTTTACATGTTTAGTAAATTACGGTAATTTTCTTGAAATGTTTTAACAACTTGTTTAAAATAGCTGTGAAATTACCTTGTAGTTCCCGTTTGCCGGCTTGCGAGTAACTTTACTCGAGGGGAAAATTCAATGCAGTTTGCTTTCCTAGGCAAACAAGTGCTTCGTATGTGAATGACATTTCATGTTTTTAAG